>JAAXCT010000515.1:0-460861 GCA_012490785.1 Eragrostis nindensis | reverse complement strand
ACTAAGGTTGATATGCTCCTTAATTTTATTATTGCTGACTAATTTTTCAATTGCATGGGTGAAATCAAGATCAGCAACAAAATGATATCATGAGTTAATTGAGATTTAGTATATTGCGTTGGACTTCGCCGTATTTGCAAGAGAGAGATTGAAGTATATACAAACATGACCTCTCCAAACTCTTTCATGGAGCATTATTTTTTGTTTAAGCAATGTAAATGCTTTTGGGTTAAGGCAACATATGAGAGTCTAGAATCCAGAACCATTCGTCTTAGTCTTTTTGTACTACAATGTTGATATGGCATATACGACGTGCCTATTAAAGTTTTATCTTTTTGTTAACGTATAGTGAAACACTAGAGATCGGTCTTTCTTGGTGCCTTAAATTGCTAGTAATACAAATATGCAAATGATTTATGCGACATTCTCGTTTCAAGCTCTGTGACAAAAGATAACGCTAATTACATGTCATCTCAGCAACACTGTCATCAACTTCTCTTATTTATTGGAGTTAGTCAAATAATAGACAAAAATAAAATGCTTCTATAAAATTTTGTTAAAGGGCTCCAAATGGTAGCAAAGCAAAATACCCCACAGTTTCATTTGAACAGTAGCCATATTTACGGATGAGTTCATATCAATACAAATATACTCATAATAAATCATTGGTGGGTTAAAACATATTCCTTCTTGTCGTAATCCTAATTTCCAGATATTCTAAAGACTATTTAAGAAAATCTCCGAAGACTTGTCTTGTGCGGCATGACTTTAGATATGTTCCGATTTCTTTGCTGATTATGGGAGAAGATAACTGTAAGAGAGTACTCCATCCGTCCCTTAATATAGGGCGCTTTGGAGTTCGAAATTTTTCTCTAAATGGTTACAGATATGACAAAATTTGGGGTTGGTGGATGGGTGGATGAAAGTAAAAATGAACGGCATGGTAGTCTTTTAACACATTGACTATTTATGTGTTTAAATGCTAGAAAGCTATATTTAGGGACGGATGGAGTAGGACTCTAATAGTCGGTTCGACTCTATAAATATTTATGTATGCTCCCGATGAGGAGGTAATCGACACATTCCGCAACCCTAACGCGAAGGCTGCTATCTTAATCGAGATCTACACTGGACGTAGGGTTTTTATCCTTCGGGAGGCCTGAACCAGTATAAACCCTCTGTGTGCTCCTAGATTGATCTCAAATTTCCACGTTGCTCTCACGATCCATATCTGCCGAACACCCCGTTTAATCGGGTGACGACACCTCTATTAGTCTCTCTATTTGATCCTTTAAAGCTAAAATTAGTCAACTAATAATTAGTCTTATGATCAAATATAACTTTTTATTTAAACCTGATCCAAACATAACCTAATTCATCTCTTAAGCCTCGGGAGGAAGGAAGGATGTGCTAAAACCACCTGAATCTCTTTATTTATATAATAAAGGAGATGCTATATTTCAAAGCATTATGTTAGGAGAGAGGTGGGTCGCCTATTTTTTTATTTAATTTTTTCTGCTAAAATCTGAAAACAACTAATGCAACACATAAAAAATACTTACGACATTATACAAAAGAACTATTGCAATATAAGGAAGTGCAAGATTCAAAAATACTTACATCAGAAATGAAGAAATTTCTGCAACAATCAGTAATAACTACTACAATTATCATTCTCAATAAAAAAAGAACTATACAATATATAAAAAAGACTACTGCAATATGACATAATTTCAATAGAGGGAAAGCGAAATTTAAGCCGACTGAATCTAGGAAATCTGATTTAATTACTAGGCTGCGCCACTGCCAGGTTTCGTATAAAGAAAGAGAAAGAGAAAATCCGGGGAAATCCGCCCACAAACCATAGGGGCGCTGGGAGAAAAGGGAAACGCAACGAATGGCACGGATTTATAGCTGTTCGGTTTCCTTGCTGAACATTCCTCCTCCTTTTCTCACTCCAACAATCTGCAATAACTGCACCAGCAAAGATGCCGAAGAGGCCGCCGCATATGAAGGGACCCTGAGAAAGAAGAGAGGAGCTCTGAGTCCTCCGCCACTGGAGGAGAGGGTCAGAGGGGGGAAGCTTTTGATGACCGGAGCCGTCGCGGATGGCCAGCAAGCGCGCGTACAAGCTCCGTATCCCCTGAATTGCCGGCTTCGGGGATTTTTAATCGGGAGAAAGTTTGAAGTCAGAATTCCTGTCGCGGTCTTGCCTGCTCGTTTCAATCCGTGTCTTTAGGTTTAGGATCGGTTGGGTTTGCTTGCTACGATCGAAATCGACTCCAAGAACCTGCTTTGTGGTGCCCCGGCCGTTCTGCTCTTCACTGTTCATGTTGGTTTTTTTCTTGTGAGTCTGTGATTGAGTTGAGTGTAGAGCTGGACTTGAGTTTTCTTCCAGGAACCTGTTTAGGATTATCCGAATTGCAATATTAGTTTACTCATTTTTGTGTTGCTAGTGTCACTGCTCTTCTGTTTTGATGATTTTTCTCCTCTTCGGTGTTTGCATGTATGTGTGTGTGGTTGGGGTAGTATGAAATTTAGTGGGGCCATCCTGGAATAGGATGTCGTATTACGAAATTTCACACCCTCGAAGAATTTTGTTACTCTGATTTAACTTGGGAGGAGACTGTATTATTTGTGGCCAATTGAAATTTTGCTTAGTAGACCTGTGTAAGATAAATGTCTCGTCAGGAAATTTTACTTCCATACAATGTAGTTTGCCATTTTGACAAGTCGGACCAAATGGCAAATACAGTTAGCGGGATCATGTTGCATTCATACTACCAACTTCCTATGATAGGTGTGAGGATTTAAAAATTTAGTTACCTGCATAGGATTTTGCTGATGACTCGAGTATTCTGCTCTGGATATTTTAGTCGACTGTATTGCCTTGTGAAGATATTATCCAGATTGTTTTGAGTAAAAGTGAACTATAGAAAAACTTCAAACTTGTTATGATGGGTTCGTGTTAATATAAGAACACTCAATTATGTATTTTGAAATATCATCTAGATAAAGTGAATCCTGAAATCTTGTGTGGCAGTATGCAACAGTCTATCTTGTTTCCTTGACATTGATCAGAGGAGTTTGTTGCGCATGCTTCCAGTGTCAATTGTGTCAAATTTGGAAGGCGGACATCAAGGATGCTCATCACTGGTGGAGAGGATCTGAAAGTTAATCTTTGGGTTGTAGGGAACCCAGTGCCCTTCTGGTAATTTCCTAAGGGACATCGTGCTGCTTCATGTGTAATGGAATTTTTGCTCGGTTCGCTGATTTGTCTTTTACATTGCAGAGCCTAACAGGACTCACAAGTCCAGTTGAGTCTGTAAGCTTTGACTCTTCTGAAATTACAATAGGCGCTGGTGCAGCAAGTGGAACAATAAAAATATGGGATGTTCAGGAGGCTAAAGGTACGAACTAGTATTAAAGCTTCGGTGCATTTTGAAATGAAAATATAATTTCCAACTGTATCATGCAATCGTTTCTGTTTCTATTGACTATCGTGCGTAATGCACGCAGTTGTTCGAACTTTCACTGGGCACAGATCGAATTGTGCGTCTCTTGACTTCCATCCTTTTGGAGAATTCTTGGCCTCTGGGTCTTCAGACACAAACATGAAAATATGGGACATTCGAAAGAAGCGATGCATTCACACGTACAAGGGCCATACCCGGCGAATTGATGTGCTTAAATTTACCCCTGATGGTCGATGGATTGTTTCTGGTGGGGCTGATAACTCTATCAAGGTAAATTTTGAGCATGCTCATTAAATATATTGCCAATAAAAATGGGATCATAGCACCATAAGACAATTGCCGCAGTTTTAATCTTCTGACTTGTTAAGCTATTAATCCGCCACACTATATGCACACAACACGGCTATGGTCAACAAGATGGACAAATCTCATACTACTATTAACAGAACTGTATCTTGACCTGGCATTTAATGTATCTTGGTAGATCTGGGATTTGACAGCTGGAAAACTCTTGCATGACTTTATTCTTCATGAAGGTCCAGTCAACTGCTTAGATTTTCACCCCCATGAGTTCTTATTGGCTACAGGTTAGATGTCATTTTCTATTTTCAAAAAATATATACACTCACTGCAGTGAATTGTTCCTGGAATGCAAATTTCTCTGTCAAAATTTCGCTAGTTTAAGATATTTATTAATTATATTATGGACCTACTCCATCATGCTTCTTATTTGTGTTATTATTTGGAGTTATAACATATTCCATGTTGTTGGTAAAACTTTTGCAGGTTCAGCTGATAAGACTGTCAAATTTTGGGACCTTGAGACTTTTGAATCAATTGGTTCTTCTGGTCCCGAGGTGCCATATCTATATATTAGTAATTCAGAAAAAAAGTGGATTTATTTATTTATGCCCCAACACAAGCAGTTATGTGTCCAAAGTATGAATTAGCATATCTTTATGAAACCTACTCCATAGTATCATCCAGAAAAGCTTTCCCTAGAAGGCTATGATTTTAAAAATGTTGTGTTTAAGCATAAAGGAGCATTTGATCATTTGCTTTCAATTAATTTAATTTTTCATTTGCTTGGATTCAGTTAGTTAATTTCAAGCGAAGATTATTATTGTGAATTGTTTTTCTTAACCATACTATGTTAAGCCTTGGTCTGTCTGTCCAAAAATGACCATTTACAATGATTCAAGGAACCACATTAAGTCAGCAGTAAGCACCAGTTTTCATGTGTCTCGGGGTCCTACCAAGTACCAAATAAAATTGACCAATAATGCAGCATATCAAGCCAAAATTTATACCATACATAAATATGCCTCAGCGAAATATCTATTATTAAGCTTATGTAGCGCAATATCTTATTACTATTTGGCTTTGCTGTAGTTGGAGTCACATGGCTGCACCTGCTTTATATGGTTTTAATGCCTAACAATATAATTTTGCTGTACATTCTCTATCTTGTTTCTTTTTTTGATATATAATTATTATTTTCTGTTTAATGCAGAACAGCCGAGAATACTTTGTGCCGGTAAGGTTTTCTGACCATCAAATTTCATCATCTTGTGTGAAACATTTTTTTTTAGGAATGGATGAGAGTTCTTATTTGCAACAAAATACTTGATTTCTTATTTAACTGTAGCTCTCCTCAATTTTCAGGCTAATGCAGTTCGTTCGATGAAATTTAACAGTGATGGTAAAACACTATTTTGTGGATTACATGAAAGCTTAAAGGTAGATGCCCTGGTGATATATCACCCTCATTTCATTTGATAAAGAATTACAGTGTAGCAGAAATCATATCATAACATCTTTTTGCTTGTAGGTTCTTTCCTGGGAACCCATCATATGTCATGATGTAGTTGATGTAGGCTGGTCCACATTATCAGATTTAACTGTTGATGAGAGAAAGCTGCTCGGTTGCTCATTTAACCAAAACTGTGTTGGTGTATGGGTAGTGGATTTAACGGTATGATTTGTACTGCCTAATTACTATATTAGCAGTTATCCTGTTTCTTTCTCATACAGTACTAGCACTAATTTTCAGAAAACTGAACCATATGCTGTTGGTAGTGCTGATTCTCACTTGCCTGAAAGCGTAAATAGGCCAGTACAAGCTGATAGTAGCATATCATCGGTGTTTGATAGGCTATCAGTTTCCAGGAACCCAGGTACTGTAAACAACTTAACAAGTTATTGTAACTTATCTTTTCTTTACATACACCTATCTTTATCCTCTGTCAACCTTATTCTGCAATCTAAAATAGGTAGATTTTTTAGTTTTCAGAACAGACATTGACATTGACATATTTTTACTTTTTGGAACAGCCAGGGAAATTGATTCCAATACTCGGCTTAAACGCTCAGTGTCTGATTCAAAAGAAATTCTTGTTTCAGCTTCGCCTACAATACCAAACAGATTGTCAGAAGAATGCGAAACTACTGATCTCCAGCTCACAAGATCTGATTCTGTACCTCTCCTTTCTCCTAGAGTTAGATTGGACCCAATTTTCGTTGATGACAAGAAGAGACGACCAGCTGCTGTTGAGTCTTTACATATACCAAAATTCAGTTCTAAAGGAGTGCGGTCTCATCACTCCCTTGCGCCAGCAGCTCCCAAAAATAAATCAAGGTCCCATATTTCTGCACATAGTAATAAAGAATCATCTTCGGTAACTGTTCATGTTCCGAGGCATAGCTTTAAAGTGGATGCTGGTCTCAGTCTCAGTGAAGCTTTCATAGGTAACTTACCAGTCATTGAGCCTGAAAATATAATTAAAGGAAATTTAGCTGTCAATCATGGTAAAGAAGATGGCAAGTTGGGAAAAAGGATTGATTCAATGAGCTTAAACAAGGATGCCGAACTTGGCTGTAGAAGAATCACTGATGTAGAATGTAACAAAGTAATCCCTGAAACTAGTTTGAGAGTTAATCAGGGTTTTGATTTTAGTATGAGGACTCCAGAAAGCCAAAAGGTGCATGAGCATATACTTCAGTCAGAACATATTAGCGCACAGAGGAAATATATAACAGACTCTTTAGGCCTTGGGGACCAAAGCTTTTCTAGGCCGTCGTGCAGCGAAAGTGTCGATTCTAATAAATTGGGCAGTCGGTACGATGTGTCTGGTTTTGAAAAGCGGAATTCTGCTGCCGGAAGGAACCCAGAGTTTGCTAACATCAACAGAAGTGCAGTAATTCGGTTAAATCAACTGATGGAGTTGAGTGGAAGGCATGCTGTTAAACATGGTAAGCGCTCTAGTGATCTGACATTTTCTTCTTCGTCGTCTTTTGTTTCAGCATCCTTGAGAAAAATCACTTACCTCTTTGGTTGTGGCAGGACCTTCCTCGTCGAATTTTGATAACATCCAGTATGATACAACATTCGATGGCTTGGTATGCATTACTTCCAATATTGTGTCATTTGGGACGCCTATGTTATTTTTTGTTGATATCGAGCTCATTATGAATCCTATCTTTACTGTTTTCTGTAGAGGTGGCATGCATCACTTGCTGGAAGACAGAGTAAGTCAACTAGCGATGAAGATGCTATGGCATTTCTAATGGAAAACCATCAAGAATTTATTCATGTAATGAAGTCTCGGAAATCAAAACTAGAGGTTACAAATACAACTGCAAACATATCTGTAGCACTTACTCGTGTGACACGGAATTATGTTACATGTATCCAGTAATTTAACATATATCATCATGTGATATTTGCAGGAGGCATACTGTTATTGGAGAGGAAATGATATAAAGGGATTTCTTGATGCTACGTGGAGAATGTCAGATTGTGCTGTGTGTAATCCCTTTGACCCCACTTTATTTTATTTCCATCTATTACAGTCTGACTGTTGTTCTACCGCTCTTATAGGTAACTGCTGATGTAATTAGCATTCTGATGGAAAAAAGTGATTGTATCACACTGGATACTTGCACTTATCTCCTGCATCTTTCCTTAAGTCTTTTTGAAAGCACATATGACAGGTATTTCCCACATATTTCCTCTTCTTTTATGCAAGATAAGGATATAGCAGATAATATTTCTGGCTTGCTATTGTACATTGGAGATAGCTTGATTTTACGTTTAAAACTCGATAAATATTCTTTGGAGTCTTGGACCTTATCATTGGATGGGATAATTTGAAGAGATCATTCCCCTCCCTGAAAATGGTGAAACTCCTAATAAACTGATATGGCATACCTTGTTGAGAGATTTGTGAAATTGTGGTGCTAGTCAATCCTTGTATGCAATGCTATGGCAGGCAACAGATTTCTGCAATGGTACTACCAAATAGTTGCACTATTTTATTTTGTTGATCTACATCAATCGTGGGTGCCATGCATGTGGTTCGTATGGATTATGACCACCTATCAGTTTAGCAGCCATGTATCAAATGTAGAATGATATACTCAACTTGGCTTAATTTGCTAATAATAGCACTGGGAATGTCATTATTGGAAGCCTTTTGCCATGTGCAGTTGTTAGCTGCCCTTTCATTAATTACAGCATGCTAGCGCCACTATGGTAATGAGTAAGAACGTGAATTGCATCAGTACTAGTATTTTCGAACGTGAATCGCATCAGTACTATTTTCGAACATGAATTGCATCAGCACTATTTTCTTCACAAAATATATGGCGAAGTGATGCTACGGTCATGTTTAATGGGGTGGTGCATGCAGGCATTTGAGCATTGCTTTAGAGATGGTTCTCAAACTTGTTAAGAGCTTTGGTGCTACTATTTCCTCAACTTTGTTGGCTGCACCACCAGTTGGCGTAGACCTTGAGGCAGAGCAGAGGTAGTTTGCTCATCAAATCTTGTTGAAGTGATCCTGCTTCCTGCTTTATATACATGCAATGGACTTTCTTAGTAAGCATGTGTCGTACTAGATTGGAGCGGTGCCATTTATGCTTCCTGGAGCTGAAGAAGGTGAGCGCCAACCTCATGTCGCTGACAAGGTAAACCCTATCTTAAAGATTTAAACAGCATTATCACCTTAAATGTTGATGCATCATGCAATAAAATGGTGCCTTTATGCATCCTGTTGCAGGCAGCGAGGCGAGGTTCGAAGATTGGCACAGGAGCTGAGCCTCATTCTTCAGGATATCTTTCAACTGTCAAGCATATAAACAGTGGCCATACCGTGACCGGCGTAATTTTCACCTCCTCTTTCCTTTGGTTATAACAGATATAGCAACGTAGGATTAACAGCTATAACAAAAGAAATATATAGAAATTTCATACAGGTATAGAAATTCAAAGGTCAGTTAGATATAGCAGAGGGAAGCTGTCATGGTTCGAAGGGTGTGTGCACGCCCTCGTTTTTGCTCGCGTGCGTGTTCCTAGCAACTGTATGACATTTGTTCAGCTTTCAACTGGTAGTTTGCTAGATAAGCTAGATAAGGATTGTTTAGCTCATGTACTCTAATCACGACATGTACATGTGCGCATGCATCGCCGCATACCTTTAGATTTCGCAGTTTTGTTTTGTCGTGCAAAGGTTCAATATGGAGCGTTGTCTATACGTGATATATCATGTAACAAAAGATTTTATACTATGATGAATTTTTTTATAAAATACGCGTAACGTTTGAACTGTGCATTGCCGTACATCGTGCGTGTATAATACTCCGTAGCATGTACACAGAATCAGTCAGAACTGAGAAAAAAGACCCGGTGCAAGGAGCCCCAGTCGGGCCGTAGAAGCGTGAAACCCACACGGGCATAAACAGCCGCCTAGGTGGGCCGTGGGTCGTGTACAGATCGCGCGCGAGGGAACCCGTGGGAAGAGGACGGCGTTGGTAGCCGGTAGAGTCAGCGTTTAGTACCACATCGCCGAACAAAACAGATGTGAGCTAGCTTATAAGCTGAAACGCGGAGGCCATGGCGTCTCTTCGGAGGCATCCGATAAAATTGGAACGATACAGAGAAGATTAGCATGGTCCCTGCGCAAGGATGACACGCACAAATCGAGAAATGGTCCAAATTTTTTTGAGATTTTACGCACCGGTCCTTTCCACATTGCAGATCTGCCCCTGATGCATTGTTGTCGCCTCTCCAGGTTTCTGTTATCCTTGCAGATACGTCCCTAGAGCCTGCGCGCCCCTCCTACACGAGTACACGGCCGAGACCATGTTTCATGTACACCCCTAGGTGGTGTTCCGTCCCATTCCAGTGTACTCTTGATATTTTTTTATTCCGTTTTAGGTCCTTGGCAATGGCAAGTAAAATTGGGTTATAGATTTCTTTTTTCTGTTCCGGAAGTTTTTGCAAGCTTAACGTTGTCACGTTCAACTAAAAACAAAAAATGGTAACTGCATACATCTACAAAAATGTAACCGCACTAATCATTCTCATTGTCTGCACAAGTGTAATTTTTTAAGATACATAACCAGACTTTATCACCTTATTTTGGGCACGGATGACATAACCCTTTACCGTTTTGCTAAAATCATACGTAGAATAGATGTGCAGCTATAACAAAATACAAAATACCTCAAATAACGAGCAGGCAAGATCAACGTAATTATGCTCAGGATGGTAAATGATAATGAATATGCCTTCATCGTTTTCACTGAAATGGTAGTTTAGAGAATATTTAGCTAAACCAAAATAGCTCAAATAACGAGCAGATCTGACTTCGTACATCATGACAAATTGAACAATGGCACGGCCAACCATCCAGAACAAACATTTCATTCAAGCCGAACCAGTCATTGCATAATACAAGCTCCCCATCTGCCAACAGCAGGGGAAACGATGACAGAGCCATCAAACTGTCATAAGTTACATGCCAAAACGATAAAATTACAAAACTTTTCTCGATGACCATGCAGTTTTGGCAGCAACCATCAATCAGCACACAAAAAATAATCAAGTCCTGTTGAAAGGTTGCTGTGTGCCTGATGGAGGTTGTGTAGGCAGAGGGGGTGGAGGAAGTGACATTTGCATTTGCATCTGCATTGGCATCTGTGCTAGAATACCCCTTCCATCGCCTTGATCGGCTTGACCTGGCATGCCTGGATTCATGGAGCCATCAGGAATACCCCCAAAGCCGGCCTGCATGAACGCCATGCCACCACCACCCTGAGGATCACCTGCACCGTCAGACATTCCCTGCCCCATGGGCATTGACTGAAATGGATTGCCCATCAATCCCATGGCCCACGGTCGCTGAAGCCCCTCGGGAAAGCCTAAAGGACCAGATGGAAGCTGAACCCCCGACATGGAACCTTGGTCTGATCCAGAATCTGGTAGTTGCATCTGAAAAGGCCCACCAAAATATTGAGGGTTTCCATCTTGCTGGAGAGGAGGATAATTGAATGAAGCATTGGGCATCATTGGCTGATTCATGTTCATGGGCATCATAAAGTTTGGCTGATTAGGAGGAATCGGTGGGAACATAAATGGTGCATTTGCCATTAGTTGCTGCTTGTCCTGAGTACTGGGGTCAGAATCTTGGCGAAGTGGAGTTGCCGCACCTGGGCTCTCCTGGTGTGGATGAGAAGCCCAATTGTAGGGCCGGTCAAAGCCTTGAGGCGTGTTGTTTTCGGCCTGAGCTTCCCCTGGTGGGTAGGAGTGGCGACCGTGGAATGAAGGCGGTTTTGCAAGCATTGGAGGCCTCAGTGGGGTTTGCTCCCTGGATTGGTGGTAGCGGGAGCGTTCTTCACGATCTTGCATGTGAGAAGTTGAGCTGGGTGAAAAGCCTGGCCTTGGAGGAGCACGTGCAGTAGACATTTCAGGCATTTGAGATTGTCTCTGATCCCCTGCAGAAGCACGAGAGATGTTGGGAGCATCTGACTCGTTACGTTCTTCCTTATCTACGTTAGTTTGGAGGAGGTTGGCATGGGCTTCAGGCACATGAGACTCAAAATCCGCTTTCTTAAGGAAGGACTTGAGACACATTGGTGCAGCACAGATAAAAATCCCTTCCATCATTTTCACCGTTTGTATCTTCTGAATGCGCTCGTCACAACTGCAAAAGCAAACAGAAGTCCTTAAAATTATGAATATGGATTCTGTGCTACAACTGAATGTGGGTTCAAGAGGTACACCGGCATCATTTCAAGCTAAAATATGTAAGAGAAAAACAGCACTTATCAATATGAATTAAAATTCAACACTTCGAGCACAATATTTCCAGGGGGTGAACCGGTGAATTCCTTAAAAATAGTCTGCTACAACTGAATGTGGGTTCAAGAGGTACACCAGCATCATGCAGAGTAGATGAATATGACAGGTTAATTTTTACTATACGAATAGCCACCACTTCAAACAAACAGAACATTACAAGTGTATATGATATTAGACCCGCAGAACGAACGACAAAAATATGCAAAGCTGCACATAGGTTACTAACAGCAGTACAGCAATACCACCATTGGCAACATATGCATGGCGATTACAGTATATTAACAGAAACAATACAAACAATCAGTGAGGTTCGAAGTTCATAACAAGCCAATTCTGCTACAATTTATCCTACCATGAACAAATGAGTATAACAACTTACCAATAATATAAGAATGTAAGAGAATATCAAATGAAAAAACTGTTTCGGGAACTAGAATACTTACAGATAACAGGTAGAATCACTTCTTGCACAGGTCAAACAGAAGGCATGTTCACAAGGAACCTGAAGATAAACAACGCATAAGTCAAAACTATCCTGTAGCACTTTCACAAACACAAAACTACTGTAGGGTCCTTGTTTTTGAGGCGTCGCCTAGGCGCTGTGAGGGGGGTGGGTCGCCACGGGACGCCGCAACACCTCAAAAACATGGTGTAGGGTTCAACATGTATAAGAAAAAAAAAGAATTACAAGGTATATGAACATGCCGGCTGGTTGTTTAGGCAACATGTTAAGCTAATGAACCAGAAAAAATGAAATGCTGAAATATAGCAACACAACAGATATTCTTGACCTATTGGCCTATTTACACATGATAGGCTGTTTCAACTATGAGAAATCAGAAGAAAAGCACATGATGACATGAACTCAATGTGACTATTTCAGGCACTAAGATCACAGCACGCTTAAAGGGGGGAAACCCATACCACCAAGCGACAAGTATTTCAGATTTTCGGCCCCAAATATTATACCCTGGTCCCCGAAAAGTAAGCACTGAAGAATTTTACATATTTATCGCCAACTGAAGACGATCAGAATTATCGTCGTCTGTGTCAATGGTTTATCCACGCAAATTGGCGATTCTGTTACTAAATGGTAGGAAGCTCTGCAATTAATTGGTACGGAGTAGGAAGCAATAGCATAACCACGCGCTTTCATTAAACCTCTAATTTCGCTCAGCAGCAGCATGGCTAGCCCAAGTTCACAGACTGAGACGGCGGGCAAACACAAAAAGAAGCTAGGGTTTAGGGCTCCGTACGAGGCGGCCGTAGATGGCGATGGGGAACTCGCAGCGGGAGCAGATGTGGACGCGCTCGCCGAGGGGCCGGCGGGAGCGCCGTCCGATGGTACGCGTGGCGGCGGCGGCCGAGTTCGTGACGGCGCCGAGGCTCTTCGCCACGGGGAGGTCGGCGATCACCAGGTGGTCCGGGCACGCCACGGTGACGGACCCCGGGACGCCGCCCAGCGCCGCCACCGCCGCGGACGCGGACTTCGCCGGGCCGCCACCGCCGGCCGCCGCGCCGGAGGCGGCGCCGCCGGAGTCCGACGTGCCGATCTTGCTCAGGCGGATCTGCAACATCGCTAGGGTTGCTGTTTTTTTCCCTATTTTCTCGGGCTGGGTTTATTCGGTGGGTTTATTTGCTTGTTTGGACTTGGTGGGCTTTCTCGTCTTATAGGCCTCAGAAATCGGCCTGCTGTTTCGGCCTGCCTGGAGACATCTCATGGGAAGACAACGACGGAGACTGCAGTCGTTGCCCGGTTGAACGCTGCTATCTGCTCTTCTGCCGCGTAGCAACGGGCAGCTCAGTGAACTGAGTGAAGTGAGCGCGAGCAGTCTCCTCAACCACTGCAACCGATTCCATTGAACGCGGCCGGCCGTCTCCTCCAAATCAATCAGCTCTACTGAACGCGACCTGACACCCTGTTCATCCGGAGAATGTTTCTTGCCACTCCATCAGAACTGAATTCCGTTCCTCTGAAAAATATTTTGCTTAACCAGGTAAGCAAGCTGGCTTATTTAATGTTCCTGTGCAGTTGTCTAATCGATGCCTGTTCAGCCTTCAGCTTTATAGTGACTCTGTGTGCGCGCGTTGTGGATGAACATGGCTTTCATTTTAGTGTAATCGTCTGTGGTTCCGCACACAGAATTCTGGACCTACATCTGCACAAATGACGCAAAGAAAGTGAATTTGAGAAGTACCAACCGTACTTTAGTTGACCATTTACGACAATTACTCGGCCAGTAATTGCGCACCAACTTTGGGTACCTTGTGTCGCCGGATCCACATGCTTTTGCCGCGCGTATGAACCGAAGCCGCGGGCTGCAAACTGAATTCTGGAATGCCGTGCTTGATCGCCTCTCCCCTTGCTTGTTAATGCAACCAAGTATACAAGAGAGCAGCTAATACTCCAGTAAGTTCTCGCACCTAATCTTTGGCCTGCATTTCATCCATGGTACTCAGAGCATCTAGTGTGATTCTTCATGTGTTGCCTGCAGGACAGTTTTTACGCGGTACTGCGATGTGGCCGCAGCAGCTGGATAAGAAAGGATCATCACACCAACTCAAGTTAATATTACTGCTGCCACCGCTGCCCACAACATTAATTTCTGCATGTGATCCACTGATTCACGGCAAGCATCTTCCGTTCATCCATGTTAGGATTGGTTTATAGAGTACAGCTGACGAGCGGAGTGATGATAGATGCTGTTCGATTGCTCTGTGACAGTCCAATTTATTTTGTTGCGTTCGGACGAGTAATGGTCTGAACCATGGTGGCAAATAGTTTTCTCTTTAATGCCATTAACACCTCTGTTCTTGTCGTAAACTGCACAGTATATGCTGCGATCCATCGGCAATAAAATCTTCAGTACCAAGCTCAAGCTGTCTATCCATTGTTTCCATTTATAGCATTGTTTGACACCCCACTGCTACAGGGGTGCTACATAAGTTTAAGTACTATCTTAAATTCTTAATACAAGTTTAAGAACCAGCACAAAAGTTTGGATACTGGCATTGTTACACTAAGATCCCGGACTCTGAGAGAGCTGCAAGCAGCACAAACACTGGACAGATCAAACCTTACATTCAGCTGCTAATATAGACCTTATCAGGGTACCAAATAATACACAAAGACAGCTTAAGCAGTTGCTATTATAACAACAATAATATATCAGAGTACTGCTTAGTTAACTTTAGTTTGAGCCCGTGTTCCCAACGTTCTTCAGGTCTCTTTGCCCGCACTGCACTGCTTCAGGGGTGATCGGCCGGCAGGCTCGCCGCGTCCACCACGTACCCGCGGAGCGACGGCGACCTCGCCGCGAGCTCCGCCTTGCGCTGCCGCCTGTTCTGCACCCGCCGCCGCGCGATGTAACCGCGCACCCACGGGGTCACGTCCTCGCTGATCTTGATCATGATGAAGAAGAGGAGGCGGTAGATGATGATCATGCTGAAGAGCACGGACAGGTCCAACCACTTGGACCGGTTCACGTCGATCTGGAACACGTTCTCTAGGATGTAATCCCCTGGGATCTTGGGCAGCTCGTCGTCCTTGTTGTCGAAAACCAGGCCCTTCAGATCGTTCTGGTACTGACCCTGCAAGACGAAGGACAAGGTGGGTTCATCAAGTTAGCCTGTTCTTACTAGCAGTTATTAGTATTTCACATGGATCATCGTCGTCCTGGTTTAATGACTGAGAAATGAGTACTTTTACCTGCAACGCCCAGTAGTGGAAGCTGATGTATGACATTGGGTACCTCCAGAATGGCTTTGGAATGTCATGTGGCAGCCTGAAGAACCCTGATACCAGCATGAATATACCCTGTCCAATCCAAACGATTGTTTACCATTAAATGTGTGCTGTTATCATCAGAGGAGAATATAAGAATCAGCATTATGATGCGTGGCTCCATGCACAGCGTCAGAATTAATCCCGGTTTGGATGCATTTCATGTTCCAAACAGTGACCGCCGGATGATGGTTAGCATCAAACTGTTGGGATGGTCAGTTTTACCTGAATCCCTGCACCGATAATGATGCCCATGAGGAAGTTGGGGATCATGCTGGCAATGGCCATCATCAGGCTCTCGACGACGGTGACGCTGGCATAGAGGCATAGGACGAAGAAGAGGTAGTGCATGAAGCCCGGGTGGAGGCGCACCATGAAGTAGCACAGTGTTCCCGACACAAAGCTGATCAGGATCAGGAAGGGCATCGCGGAAAGCGTGTTACTGATAACGAATGCCAGAACACCGTAGTGACCGTTGAGCCTCTCCCTTTGAAAGACCTGAAAAATGATAATTCAGTAAGCAAGTTAGAACATGAAGAGCTCGTAATTCGATTGGTGCTTCAGAGGTTTCACAAACCTTCATGTCCTCGACAAAAGATGGAAATCCTCCGATTGACATGAATGTGACGAAGCCAAAGACGAAGGAAGCACACGCACCCCGAGCCTGATTAATTTCATCAGTTTTATTGTATCAGACCTCACCATACTTTTAGAACCAGCTGATATCCATTTTAGGGTAAGTAGATGCTTTCAGCTTCTAATGTCACAGAAGGAAAATGTTTGTGTCAACAAAAGAAAGAAATTACCAGTATGGAGCTGTACCCAGTGCCAACATTGAGGTAGATAGTCCCAATGCAGACGGTTACAACCATGTAGATGATAAGCCTCAACCAGTAGTATCCAAAGTCCCTTGACATGTTACTGAAAGATCGCCTAGTGAGTGTGTACGTCTGCATTGCAAAGCTAGCTTGGCTCCCTCCTGCATTCAGGACTGTCCCTTTCTGCAATGGCAAATGACATGGATCCTCTTAGTTTCTGGTGGATATTCCATCTGAGATTGGATAGTCAGAATGAGGGAATTCAAGTACTTACAATCCGGGCCATCTCATCTACTTTCTGTTGAGCATTGATGTAGTATTGTGAGTGCTGATAGTAGGTGATGAGCCTTCTCATCGCCTCCGAAGTTGTGATTCGCTCGAGTGGATCGTCAGTTCGTTCAAACTGTATATGCAAAAGGAGAGTATAAGCTCAGGCAAGACAATGTATAAAAATGGTGCAGAAGGGAGCTGAAGGTGTTCTAAACTTACCCTTGTCTTCATTGATCCTTTCAGAGTGGCCTTCACCTTGTCGAAATCAGAATTGACGCACCTAAGGAAATGATCTGATGGATTGCGCAGCGGTGGGCATGGGAAGCCAGCTTGGGCAAAAAACTGCAGAATGAACAAGAAACCACATGATTGGCAACACATATAGGAAGATAAGAATATGAGATATGAAGATACACTACCTCACAAGCCTCAGAAGCCTTCCCAAAGTAGACTGTTTTACCCCCTGATAGAAGATACAGTGAATCAAAAAGCTCGAAGACCTCACTGCTCGGCTGATGGACCGACGCAATGACGGTCCGACCATCTCTCGCCAGTCCACGCAGCGTCTGTGTCACGAAGAATGCTGAAGCACTGCATAGTTTCGTGGCGAATTAGCTATTTAGTTATGAGACCTGTACTTTTTACATTAAATTACCACAAGATGGGGGTCAGCTTCAGAATCTTTTAATGCAGTAACTGAATAATCATGCTGTAAACTTACTTGGTACTAGGTGTGCATATCAAATGTTCAGATTCTGGACGGTTAGCTAATTCTCATACTTGCAGGACTGTTGAGGCATAACTAACTTCTCCCTTTGATATTATGCAAGAAATGAATTGAATACAACTAGACTATAATGCTGAAATGTTGAAACTTGAAACAGGGACATGAGAAATAGTAGTTCATGCAGTACCTATCAAGACCACTGGTGGGTTCATCCAAGAAGAGCAGCCTGGGCCTCATCAGTATCTCCAGAGCAATGCTGACTCTCCTCTTCTCACCACCACTAATCCCCCTCAGGTGCCAATTGCCAATGACCGTGTCTGCACAGTCCTGCAGCCCCATCTCGACGATTGTGCCCTCGACCAGGGCCTGCTTCTCCTCCCTGGGCATGTTATCCGGGAGGCGAAGGCGTGCCGAGTATGAGATCGTCTCCCGCACCGTCAGTGTGCCAATTAAGTTGTCATCTTGTGTCACATAGGCCTAAAATTGCAATTTGACGGTAAACTTTCAGTATAATTCGTTGTTTGACACATGTTCTTAGTAGTAGCTAAAGCTAGTGGTCTCAGTACAGAAGCTAACCTAAACATAAGACAGAGACTACAAACAACATAGGACATTAACAGCAGTTCCTTAGAAAAAGGTAACAGTTTCCTGAACTCAAACATATAAAACCATGTTACATACCAGTTACCCAAAAATATGTGTGAGTAAACAAACTGCCTTGTGACAACATGTAAACAATATAAAATATTTTTCAAAAAACAACCAGGCCATCTTTTAGAGAAAACGCAACATCCTTCCGGTTAGTACGTATTAAAATAAGATATAATGAAAACAAAAAAAAACGCCCAATTCATTTTTTAGAGAACGCCTGGCGTCTTTTCGATTAATATAAGATATAATAACCCAATAAAAATTACCACAAAGGTCCTAATAACAGATCATAAGTTTGCAGTGACCACAGTGCTGAAAAAACCGGTGAACCACAACCCAACCCCAAATCACCTTCCCAGGGAACATAACCGGCGTGTCTCCTCACCAACCAGTGAGAGTTTAACTCCGTAACCAAACACACACCCAGAAAATAGGATGATCCCATTCGGAAACAGACAGGCGACAGTGAAGGCAGATCGCCCAATCTTGACAAACTGGAGATGGCCACTCCACCGATCTAACTGAGCCTGGAAGGGTTTGATGGAGCCTAGCAGAGAGGCTCCGATTTGGCAAGGCATCTTTGTAAATGGGCAGATGCGACTGCGAAAGGAGGCGAGGTTTCATAACTCGGCACGTGAGGAGTGAGTGAGAGACCCATTTCTTTCTTCATTCTTCTTACGAGAGTTGTTGCTTTCAGATGAGGTGTGTTGTTTTCAGGTGAGGTGATGTGGGAAATCCAAGTATGATTTAAGGTCACTATCCAAGGAGTAAAAAACAAGAAAAGAAACGATCAACTGAAGCAGATTGTTGTGCTTTGCATCAGTCTAAACCATTCCAAAATTGATAGTACGAGACATGATCAGTAACAATTTTTTTTTTCACACTGAAAACGCTACTGTATTTGATGAAGGGGGATAGTATTAAACAACGCAAACAACCCACTGATTTCCACAAAATCCAACTGAACTGTGAATGATTACAGAAAGTGGCCACCAAGCATTATGCGACATAAAGAACATATTTGAAACATCTTATTCCACAAATATTTTTAAAATTTCCTGATGTGCACAATTAAACTAGAGCAAGTTCTATTGTATCGGGAGTTCGGGACTAGTATGAGACCAAAGCTTAAAAAAAAACCCAGCTTGATACCTCAAACATGCAGTCTTTTTATAAGGTAAGTACAGGGATTGAATGAGCGTTATATAAAAAAGGATTGAATAAAATGTGAAAGCAAGTCCCACGGAGCAGATTTAATTGGCGTCAAGATCGAGAGGCGTAGCGACAAGCGCGAGAGGGTGGCGAACGACGGCGGCGCCGCGCACAGCCGCACAGGAGGAAGCATCGAAGCAGGGCGGGTTAACGAGACGAGACGTACCGCGGCGCCGAAGGAGAGGTTGGCCTTGCGGCCGTTGAGGAGGACGGTCCCGGAGAGGAAGGCGTTGGCGGCGAGCCGGCCCGCGAGGGCGTCGAGCAGCGTGGACTTGCCGGAGCCCGACGGGCCCATGAGCGCGGTGATGGTGCCGGGCTCGGCGTGGCCCGTGAGCCCCTGCAGCACGGCCTGCGTGTCGCCGCTGCTGCCCAGCGCGACGGTCACGGTGAGGTCCCGCCACGCCAGCCGCGCCGACACGTCGCCGAGGAGGGCGCCGCCGCCCACCCGGTCGCGCCACAGCGTCTCGCTCAGCGGGCTCAGCGCCGGCGCCGCCGCTCCCGCCGCCTTCCCGCCCGCGTCCTCCAGCTCCGCCGCCACGGCCGCCACCGCCGCCTCCCGCATCCCCGCCGCCCCGTTCGCTGCCGCCTTCCTCATCGCGCGCCGGCTAGCTCCCGACCAGAGCGAAGAGGGTTCGTGTGTTTTCTTGCACGCGAGAATGGCTCTCCTCTCCTCCCCGCGGGCGGGCTCACGCGAGAGTGGTGGCGGTTCCTGGGTGGCCGTGTCCGAGCTGCAACTGCTACTACGAAGAAGGCGGCTACTCTAGCTTAGCTAGTGAGGCGGTGCTCTGCTGCCTGCCTGCGCGTGCTTGCTCTGCTCTGCTCGGGGTGGCGAGTTTTATGAGCGGGAAGCAGGGGTGGATACGAGGGAGTAAATAGAGGAGCTGAGAGAGAGAGAGAGAGGCTACATGCTAGAGTGAAAAACTTCTTTTTTTCCCTACGAGGCGCGCAGGGTTTGACCTCGGGTCAAGCGGAGGAAGCAATGCGTAGGAGGAGCAAAGCGACGCGAATGCGATGCATGCGATGCAGGTGAAGGCAGCGCTGGTTTGGTGTGAGGCAGAGGCGGGCAGGCCATGCAGCCACGCGGGTACTACACGTCTCGGGCTCATTCCTGCCGCATGCATGGCCCAGGCCAAACGGGTTGATCAGGGGCAAGTGAGTTACCAGTAGTGGTGGTGTGTTCCTGATGCGTTCCAACGGATTTGACTTGCGCCGGGTGTGTTCCTGGCCAACTTCGCTTCGAGAGGCAACAATTATGCGAGAGGTACGGATGCCATGTATTTATTTATTTTTACTTTGTTTCAGTTTGAATTGACCGACGCATATGTATTGTGTAAATGAGGATGGGATGTATTGTGTGTTTCTTACTACAGCTTACAGTACTCCGTATCAATTCTCTGCTTCGTTACGAGTCATCGTCGAAATAGGTAACATGGTGCTCCAATGCATGAGGTTAACATTTTTTTTCTCTTTTTTTTTTGCGAGGGAGGTTAACATGCTTCTATTGCAAGTAGGCCCCAAAACTCATGCCGTACTATGACTTTTTTTGTGGCAAATATCCTAGTAGTACTGAATATCCTAAGTAGTAGTAGTAGTCGTCATCAAGATGTAGGCCATGTTTGTTTCATAAAATCCAGTTTATATAAGCTTAAGTCGTATACATATAAGGCTTAAACCCAAACAAAAAAGTAATTTCTACCTCTATTATCTGTACCATAGGAGTAACTTACTTACATTTCATCGTCGTAATAGGTTAGACCGTTAGATGGTCCTCCAGTACACAAGATTAACATGTTGCTACTACATGATTGCCCCCAAACACGTGGTATTATGGTATTATGAAAACATTTTCTTTGACTAAGATTTCGAGTACCGAATCAAGTAATATAATCAAGTTTTGAAATAACTTGATTGCAAGTATCGCCTTCACAAATATAAGTCTTTCTGGATTTTATCAAAGTCAAATTTTAATTCAAACAAGGATACCTATAAAATATACATTTAAAATTTAAAAATAAATATTAGAGTAAATTTCAGAAAACTACGACAATTTGCGCCCAGGTAATAAAAAACTACGACTTTCGAGTATAATTTAAGAAAACTATAACTTTTGGAATGAACTCACATGCCAGCCACACATCTTCATTTTAATGAAATGAGTGGTTGACAGGCGGAGCGAGATCAAAAAGTCGTAATTGGATCGGAATAGAAGCATCAGATTTGAGCATCTCAGCTTCTACGGTCAGATACACGGGGCAGAGCTCACTCAAACACGCCTGCTCCAGCCTTGGTCGAACCTAGCGGTTCTAGCTTTCTGGCTGAACTGATGTTGTTTGGAGAAAGAACCGTTTTTTTTTTCTAACCAGTATTTTGGAAGTTGTCGGAAATTAAACGTGAATTCTTTTTACGAAGAAATTAAACGTGAATTACCCGAGCAACATGTTAAATTTGGTGATCGTTGCATCACGCATGCCCAAAGAAGTGATTGTGTCATTACTACCTGTTGTATCACACGAAGAAGTACTGACCAGTTAAGCAGCGGGGCCATTTCCTACGCTTCTAGAACAACAGAAGCGACACATTTCTCGTCGAAGAGGATCAATTGCTGGACTACTTTTGTGCCCAGCTTTCGTTGAACTAATTGATCGGATGATCAGATGCTCTCCGAAATTTCCCTGCCTGTCAATCGGTTTCAGGGAGGATTTCACAGGAACATTTCCCCATCAGGTACTCATCTGATCCGCTTCTACCGTGGGAGCAGTCCGTGTGGTTTTCAGAACGTGTGAGCCGGATGAGCACAGGTAGAGGTTGCGATCGATCAACCCCGACGCTAGCTACCACCACGCCACACGCCGCCGGGAGGAGGGGAGCATCGCCATTGCGTGCAGGGGTTGGATCTCCCCATCGATCTCCGATGCGCGCGAACGAAATGAAACGAACGCGGATGCAGACCCGGACCCCGGCCGGCATTGAAGCAGGGGCAGGTGGCCGTTGGGTGCGCATGCATTTATTAGTGCGGCGCTGCGTGAAAAATCTTCTGCCGGCTGGGGTGAGCCGTGAGCGTACTACTATGCTGCTGCTGTGTTTACTCCAGTTTACTCCTCTGGCCTCTGTGTCGTGGAATGGATGATGAACCAATTTACCAAGCCCGTTGACTCTCTACTCGTCAAATCGAATCGAACATAGAATTGCCCCGATACCAGATGGAATACAGAATTCCGAAACGTACGTAGCGCATCAGTATTTTATCTCGCTCGATTTTAGGAATCCTCGGAAAAGAAATGGCTTCCTGTCTTCCGTGGTCTGCAGGAGAAACGACTCGCTGCTGCTGCTGCTGCTGCTTCTATTCTGCTGCCGGTTTTTCAGCCCATCCTTTCCTGCTGGCGATTGCCAGAACGCAGGATCCGAGAAGAGAGCCGAGCAAATATCTGTGCCGATGGCGGCCGCTGCTCATGGGCATCCATGGGCTCATGAGTCATGGCAGCTGGCAGAAACGTTTCATGGCGGGATACTACAACCTTGTACAAGTGGTGTCCGAAGTCCGAACTACCGACCGGGTTCCGGTATCGGTTCTCTGTACCGACTGCTACCAAACCTCCATGTGTAGTAGTACAAGCATCCAGCCAGCATCGATCAGTGAGTAAATAGACCGATTCTCCAGAGATCAAGTGAGATGCAAAGCTTAACCTAAACCTCTGAGGGTAACGCAAGCTATAGATGACACCGCTCCTACGAGGCTAAGACAGAGCAGAGGCAGTGCTGCTGCGGTGTGGCCTGCCACACGCGGCGGGCGGTACGTGGCGGAGTGAAGTCGTCGCTGCTCGTGCAGTTGCTACGATAATTGTGGCTTCCGTGTGTGGTTGGCGCCAGTGCCATTGCTGCTGCCTACGATCTGATGAGAGAGTGCAACTGCGAGCGAGCACCTACTGCATGCCAAGCCATTTACGGGCCGGTCGCGCACAGAACTGAACGGGAGTAGTAAAGACTTGGGGCAAGTACGTAGAACGTGGCCTGCTGCATGCAGCAAACGCAATTGCGCCTGCGTTATTACATGCTCTGCTCGTTCGTTCGTACTAGTAAAATACAGCACGTAAACAACAGAACAGAGCGAGAGGGCGTACGCCTACTTACGCGTACGGAATTTGACTGTATGCCCGACGTGACCCAAGTACGTCGTGGGATACAACAGGGAGTACGTACGTAGCCAGACGCGTACGGAGTTCGACTGTATGCCCGACGTGACCCCGAGTACGTCGTGGAATACAACAGGGGAGTACGTACGTAGCCAGAGATCGTTTCGAAGAAGGCCGCAGGCCAGGGGCACGCGCGGTGGGGTTGGGTGGACATACATCGACCAAGCGATCGGGACGAAGCGAACGGGCGGACCCATACGGCGTGCATGCTTTGCTGCACCCCTGCGCCGGGGTGCTGAATTTTGCTGATGAATCGTCGAGTACGCGATCAGGAGGAACTCATCCGTGGACTTGCCACTCTCTTCGGAACGGATAAGCTCGGCGAGCGTCGGACAGAGAGCAAAGCAGAAAAGGATCGGGTTTTTTTTACACCAAAAAAAGAAAAAAGATCGGCTTTGTTCGACCGGAAGCAGGGCGCCTTTATTCCAGATTCCGTCCGGCCCGTCACGCAACATCCAGCATGGGCCCTGGAAAAGGGCCGTAACTGTTCACTTGCCGCTTCTTCTTCCTCTCCTCTCCGTTGATCGGGACGAAACGCACTACTATTTGGATGGATAGAAACGACCCGCTCCACCAGATTCCAAATCCCGGCCACTCCTCCGTGCCATCATTCCATCAATGTACTGTATAGAGTACACACTCACAAACAGCGGATGTTTTGGCGCGATCAACGTTAATGCATGCGTCCGCCGCCCGTATCCGCTTCGAAATTTAGTGACACCATCCAGGATACTCACATTCGCCGAGCAAGTATACTACGATGACTACAGGGAAGTCATGGAGGCGTGAAGAACCCTCGCCGTCAACTTGTTGCTCCAACTTGATTTTTTTTTACCCCCGACGCGTGCGAGTTTTCTCCTCAGAAGCCGACGTTTCATCCGGCACGCGTCGTGTAGTGTTCGTCTCCGCTCAGAGGATAGCGTTCTTGCTCTCGGAGTCAGATGAGATAAGAGAGGATAGCGATTTTGGCGGGATCAACGTTAAAGCGTTGATGCTCTCGGAGCGGTAGTGATAAGGGACTGGGCTTAAAGATATTCGAGCAGGATTGCGGCGGCCCAGCCTTTCGGTCAAACAACACCGGAGGCCCATACGGAAGAACGGACCTGTGAATCAATTTTCGGTTCCACTTTTTTCAGTCTGCGGTTCGACCAACTGCGGTTCCACTTTTTTCAGTGTGCTGCCAAACTCTGCAGTTCCGAATGGCTCTTGGTTCATGCATAAACTCCTTTTTTATCTGCAGTTGATCCCATCAACGACGACTGCATGCATGACTTCCTTGCTTGGTGTGCAGGATACATGAAGTAAAGTGACAACAAAATACACATACGTAGGCAATGCGGAAGAGTTCAAACTTGGGTTACGCGGTTTTGCTGCGTTAATTAGCCTGCAGGTTGCTACGTACAGATTCAAAATCCGGCGACATTTCCCTTGTTGGACACGCTCTCAGTCTCAGGTACACGCGATTGATGAACAGTTCAGATATTGAAAACTTCAGCTCATCACCCGCAGGCTAATTAACCTTTTTCGAAAAGAACTCGTATACAATTGATAACTAACGCACTTTACGCCATACAAACCGCGATAAAGTATACGGATTCTAGACAGGCGAACGCGTGCCAGGAACAAAGCCAGAGCAGATTAGCAAAGGTCAGCACGTGTTAAGCATCACATGGGCTCGCGCTGCTGGGGTTTGACAAAATCTATGTTTAGATCGAGCTAGTCAAATCCTGGGCTGCAGGACACGTACGACTCGCATGCCCTGGTCGTGGTGTACGGGTTGGCATTCTTCAACAGTTCTGGCCACGACGTAATGCCGGATATACCGTACACAGTACTGGCTACCATTGCATGCAAGCAAATGTTCATTCGAAGGTCAAATTCTTGCTAATAGTTCCTTTTAAGAAAAAAAGGTCGAAATCTAGGAGATTTCGTTCTTGTACCTTGCTCGTAGACGTACCAGGTGGAGAGATAGTTTGGTGGTGCTGCCACCATTGGTCATGGACTCATGGGAGAGATTGATTGGGAGAGGAGGTGGCGGTGGATTAGGATATTTTTATTTATTTAGTACTTTTATTTCTTGAATGAGACGGCTTAGGATATGGTGATGCTAGGAGAGACTGCGTGTTGATATGTCGGCACGTGCTAGGAAGAAAAATGGCGCTGGAGTGACAAGCTAGTGCGGTGGGTTACTCTCAATTCACATTCAAATAATCTATGGAGTTGTTTGCTTCGGGCTCTGGAAAACCTGCCTCGCTCAGGCAGTGCTCTTAGGGCCTGTTTGGCTTGTGCCCTGGCCTGAGGAGCGCTGGCCAGGCAGCGATCGTGACCTCAGGCGTCCAGAATCGGACGCCTGAGCACGACGCCTGACTCAGGCAGAAATCTCAGGGTGCAAAGCAAACTAACCCTTAGCCTCTTAGGCGTTGGACTTCAAGGGCCTGCGGCCAGGAGCACTGCCTGGCCGGCAACCTGCCTGACAGGGTTCAAAGCAAACAAGCTCTATATGTTGGATCCTGCATTTTTCTAACACAATGTTCAGGTTGGCCGTTGGCGTTGACTGTTAAGCGTGCCGTGATTCTTCTACAAATTGTTTGCATTGCATCTCTTCGGACCATCTGATCCAAAAAACCGAACCTATGTTGCGTTTGGTTGAGTCACGGGACGAAATTGTCCGTCATTGATCTGTTCCACATAGTAGTGTCAATTGCAGGCCATTCTGCATGAGTCTGTTCCATCGTCCGCATGTCCTCTCCGTGTGCAGCACCAACCCATGCTGGACGGCGTCGAGCGCCAAACCAAACAGTCTGCGAAAAGGTGGTGCATCTTGTGAGAGATACATAACATTGATAATGCCCTTCGTCCCTCTCCTACCAAAAAAGTGTATGTATCAGATTTACATTCCCTACTTTTAGTATATGCACACGATCGCAAAAACTGCATCAGATTATGCAACCTTCACAGGAATAGAAACCCATTGGTTAGGAACCGAATTGATGAACGAATGGACATGCTGGTGGAGTGGGCACTACTGATTACTGAACCCACCAACCTTCGTTTGCTCTGCCCCATCTTTTGGGCTTCGGAACCGGACCAGATGATGAAAACTTGGGTCTTGGAACACCCAACTGTCCCTTTCTTCCTTCGCTTTGAATGCAACAAAACAAATATCTGGTTAACAGTTAACGCCAATTTCTTAGGACTGGTTAACTGGCATGAGCACAAATTTCTTAGTACTGAGACGTAGGTGAGCTCCATGTGCAAGCTACGCTCCTTTGCCACCCTTCTGAATTTATAGAAAAATAACATTGGCACTATGTGACTTACTCTTCACGACGACGTCGCTAGAAAATAGAATAGGATGTACATAGGTGTAAAATTCTATACATGATCCATAAATGGTTGTCTATCATTCGGCGACTGATACCGGCAATATTTAGTATGCCATCAATATAGATGAACCTAAGCTTGAGATGTTTGCTGCAGGAACTCTTCTTTTGTGAAGCTACAGAAAATCGAGTTAGTTTGCTCCTCTTGTGCAGCGGGCTCAAATGTCTTGATAAAAAAACACATTACAAAAGTCAGTAAAATTAAAAAATGTTCTTGAAACACCAATCATTAGATCCATGATCAGGTGGAACCGTACGTCAGTTTTCACTAATATCATGCAGCAGACCTTTACTGACTAAAATCGCCCAAAATTCCCACAGATTAAAGTTGCCATGTTAGACTACCTGCAAAGTGAGATCCTCGAGACATTCCCCAATCCTCTCCCATACAGCACGATGGACAAAAATTAAGCCCACACAGCATGTGATTAGTGATATGTCAAATACACAGCTGTGCTGACAAGGACAGGGTTGGCAAGGTCTATTTTTCACATATACCTATTGATTAGGACTTGGATCACTTGTGCCACGTCATTCCAACATGTCACTTTCATCTTAATGGCGTCGTCGCCGAGCTGCCAAACCTCATACGCCGTGTAGGTCAATTTTGTCATGGCGAATAGATATCCTCAAAACAGGGGCATTGGATGCTTGCTGTCAATGTGCATGGAATTCCAGGGTGGTCCAAACAAGAAGTCAAAATTTGGAGAATTTACTGGATAACGGTCTACTAGTACGTTCATAAGTTAGGCAGAAAGCCTAAGCTGAAAAATGACACAGATACTGGGACTGTGTCCATGTCCATCTCGTGCCTACCTTCACAAGTTCGCAGTCTATACTTCAGCTATATCAAAGATATCGTTTGTAGGGTAGGATCAGAGTTCTCCCGACTTACCCGCCCAAAAAAAATGTTCTCCCGACTTCAGAGAGAACAAAAGATACTGAAATTTGTACGTCCCAAAATTGTTTTCCTGTGAAATACCGAAAACCTTTACTAGTGTATAATCTGGGACGCACTTATACGTAATTAGCACGCGAATTATCAAGATTGCATCAGGTTTAGATTATTTTTCTTCTTCTTCTTCACTAATGGCCGACACCATTAACCCAATCCTCGAAGCAAGTTTTCGCAGAAAAGGACTTGAAATGACAACGCCAGAATGGAGCAAAGGAACGGAGGGCACAAACAGGCACCGCATGCGAATAAAGATGCTGCTGCCACCACACTGATTATTGTGGATGCTATCCTTTTCCAACGGAGAGGCTAGGATGCATTGTTTTCAGGATCAAATGCTTCCTTCAAGAAATTAAATGAATTGAAACCAGTGACTCCCAATGAAGATACCCTACTCGTCCATGCATGTCACATCATGCTACACTTGGAAGGTTCAAAATGGGTACGGTGGGCCGGATTCCCCTTGACTTCCATGGAGAAAAAGGATTTCCACTCCCTATGCTCAAGACAATATTTTTAGCTTTATTCTGAGACTGAATAATATTCAATTTCCGGCTACGAAATGGCACCAAATGGGCCGGTTCTCCAACTAAGGTATCATCCCCACAATCTTAACTGTCCAGCCAAGAAATTCTATCAAACTTGTGGCCAAGACAGCTCATCATTTTGGACCTTTGGTGGATGATAGCAACCTCTACATGGACCAACTAAGCATGCCATGGGGGAACATGATGGTGGCTTTGGGTGTCGGGAATTGCCTTATGATCGGCTCGGAGGTTCATCACTCTATAGAGAATTCAATCATTAGATGTCTAGGAATACATCATAAATAAATACAAGTAGGTTTCTAATCACTAATATGAATTGGTCATTGTGCTCATCACAAGTTGAGAATGATAATGCAAACAACAGACACCCCAAATATTGTTTGTTTTTTTAACACAAAAAATGATAGACAAAGTGTAGAAAAATAAAATTGTTCATCCTTAGCAAAAGACTTTTAGACCCCCCTAGTCATTGTATTCATAAATTTTTGTCTTGCAAGGGTATTCACAATAATGACACACATTTATTACCACAAATCATTTATATTATAAAACATATCCTGTCCAGAAAAGCTACCTGCGTATCCACAATTCAATATCATCATTAATTCCATATCTTTAGTATCCATCTTTATTAATGCCTATTTAAAACGTATATGCCTCACAGGATGTGCTCCGATATATATATGTTTTTTATTTTTATTAAAAAAATTGCACATGCTTCCTATGAAAGTTCCAACCTTTTATTTTTGCTTTCGTATGGACTCAACATGCTCATGACCATACTTGCCAAAGAATATTGGCACCAAGAAAGGAATAGATCAAGGTTGCTTGAACTTTGTGCACACCTAAAGGGTATGCTAAAATGGTCACTGAAGCAACAGAGTGTACGATGAAACATTCCCATAAATCCTGAGTCGTGTTTCAGTCTGCTGGTTCACAAAGTAGCGAATTCCTTGCAATTATTAGTTGCAAAAAGCCAAACAACTTTTCAGACACGCAGATGGTTTCATCCTTGCATATGGGTAAGGATTTGGCACAAAAAAAAAATCCCTAAGAGCGTGACATAGGGGAAGTCTTGAAGCGGTGTGACAAAATTGGAAGTAAGTCAATTTGTAGGCTAATCAGATCCACAAAAGAATAAATAGCATGCCTTACTCTTTTCCTTACAGCCGAGTGGCTCCTTGCTTTGGATAGTGAGTGGGCCCCAATGCTTGGCATGGTGGCGACGAGTCAAAGCTGGAAAGCAATATTTAATTGGTATATCTGGGTTCGCTTTGCGGGTTAACGGTCATTGAGTTTGGTTGCATATTACTATTTGGATCCGGTGAGGAGAGAATGTCCCTTTCTTCCGTCTTGCTTGTGAGTTTGTCCATACCACATGTTTTGCTCGTGAAAATGATCTCTAACTTATTCGATGTCCGGGAATAAAATTGCGTAGAATCATTGATGCCAAAAGATAGTACTGTTTTCGTGTAGCTACCATCACCGTTTAGCAGGGAAAGCGTAGTGGTTCATTTTCTGACTACAAGAAAGACATGGACACATATCGCTATACATGTTCATCCTGAATGTATTAAAAAATAACACATCTGACATTATCTAAAAAACGCTTTGATATGTTACCTTCATATAAATTTTTGGTTTTAAAATCTTAGTGTTATCTATCATTGATGTTCGTGTGCGCAAATTCCATCAGACTTATGATAAAAAAATATATCTAACATTTTTGTACATGTGCCAAACAAGCTTCTTTTCTTCATAGTAACGTATGAAAGTCATATAAACATAAGAAATATTGTGGAGTGGTAATTTCAGGACCAAAATTCCCAGGAGTAGAATAATAAATATGAGCTAAATCTTAAAAGTTTCTGGCTAAACCCTCCCATTAAACACTCCTTAAGTAGCTTAATGAACAGCAGAAAGGTTCGGGCGGCGCTACCTCGACCGGGTTACCGGGTCCAGCCCACGGACTCGGCCTCCTTCCCTTCCCTGCGTGACGTGGGGGATGGGATTGCGAGAAGCGTTTGGCTTGGAGTCCGACAAGGCAAGGCAGGGAGAGAAGGGCACAAAGCAAAGCAAACCGAAGCCGGTTTCATACCCGGCTGCTGCTCCTCCTCCTCTTCCGCCTCCCGTCCTCCTCAGTCCTAATAAAGTCCTCCTCCTCGCTTCAATCCCGGCAGCGTCCGAGCGCGCGCACGATCCCGGTTCTTGCCGAGTGGCGTAGAGGCGATGGCGTGCTGAAGGATTTCCGGCGGATTTCTCTTGCCTGTTCGGTTTCTTGGGGTCCCTTTGTTTACTCGGAGCGATTCGGTGCGCCGATTATTGTGTTGCGGGGTGATTGCAGAGGGAAGGGCCGTGTGGGGAGGCGTGGAGGGAGGAGCCATGGGCGGACAGTGGGTGGAGGAGGGGCGGAAGCCGTCCAATCTGCAGTGCTTCTTGGACTGCACCACCCCGGCCGTGGAGACGCACATTCTACCCAAGGTGACGCAATCGCTCCCTGTAAAGTTCTTTGTCTTTGATGTTCTTGAGGGGTCCTGTGCTCTTGGCGTGAACTGCGTCGATTTGGGGAGTCTTGGGAGTTTCCGATTTGTCATTTACTCGTTCCTCTGCACCGCTTAGTGTTGGGCGGATGATAATTTTTTTTAAGTTACCGCTCATCTGTTCACTGATGCATCGTTCTACCGTTTCTGATGTCATATGTCTTTGTGCAATGGTCGATGGTGTACTCGTTTCCCCCTTTATTCGGATTTTGGAGAATTGTGCTACTATGAGGTTTTACCTTTTTCGCCCTGCTTTTAGTGCCTCGCTAGCAATTTCTGATCCAGCTGTGGTGATTATGGCCTCTTTAAATTCGGCTCTGTTATGTCAATTCTGCATGCTCTTCAACTCTTCGGTTTAATGCTCTTTGCTGATGGATCATATGGATTGTAGCTAGCTACTGTAGGCATATTCATTCTGCTTATTCTGAAAGCGAGATGTTGGTCATTTATATCCAGACGCATGGACGATTGTCAACCGAGGCTTGGCACCAGGCTGAGATGGACAGCCTTGAGTACTTCAACCTTTCAGACCTATGGGATCAATACTATGAGTGGAGTGCCTACGGGGCTGGAACTACAGTGCAGCTCCCTGGAGGGGAGAAAGTAGTTCAGTACTATGTCCCATACTTATCAGGGATACAGCTATACACCAACAAAGTTTTGACTACATCTAGGTTTGGATTTTTTTATTTTTATTTTTTCTCAATTTCAAGTTCTTGGTGATTTTGTGTTGTAGGCCAATCCAATTTTGTGTTCCCTACAGGAGTTTTGGTGACGATAATGGCATGGATTTCTGGAGTGATGACGATGACAATGAGAAGATGTCGAGATCCTGGAGTTCGACGTCTGACGACTCACTGCTTAACTGTGATGCGTTAGGGAGCAACAGGAGGCGTCCTGGGCACTTGTACTTTGAGTTCTTTGAAGTTGGCTCTCCTTATGGAAGGGTTCCACTCATTGACAAGGTGAATTTATATTGCCTTGATGCTACTTTGTCTCAGCTTTTCTGTGTATCGCTATTCTTATGGCTTTCGTCTTTTTAGGTATATGAACTATCTCAGGGCTTTCCTGGGTTGACATCGCTAAAAAGTTCTGACCTTTCGCCTGTTAGCTGGATGTCAGTTGCCTGGTAAGAACAAAATTTTATCAATTACTGTGTTATTTTTACGAAAGAGTTGGATAATATTTAAACTATCTAGGAGTTTCGTATGACAAGATAACGTTGCTTGCATGCTTGTTCTACTTTCCTCATTGCTAATGTTTTCTACATTGGAAGCTTGGGCAAACATTTAACAGAGTGTTTATTAGTTTGATAACACATCGAGTGCTTCGAAATATTTCATTGCTCAATAGTGTTAATGTTTCTAGGTCCACAAATCCATTCACAGATAATTTTCTTAAGAATGATGATTTTTGGTCCCCATTGTAATTCATTTCTGCTACTTTAACTAGGTATCCTATATATCAATTCTTACCAGCGGAAGTGAAAGACTTATCCGCATGCTTCCTTACTTACCACACCATTTCCTCCTCATTTCAAGGTATGTTTGTTGCACAGCGCATGCTGCTAGGCTGCTGCTGTTTGATCGACTGTAATGACACAAGATTTCATTAATTCAGTAGGCTTCTGTACTGGTGCTCGTGTGAAGATTTCCATTGATATTGTTATCAGCAATCTGTTGTGTATTGGGGCTTGGTTGATTTAACTTTATGCTATTAAGGATGATTCAGAATATGGTTAGATTCACACTGCACTTGTGTGATTGTCGCCCGTATTCGATTGGTTATCCCTGGAAGAGCAGACCGACCGTAAGGTACATGACATAAGTGGCAGCTTCTTTCTATGATGCAAATACTTTCTATAAACTTGCACTCTTCCAAACTTAGGTTCTATTTTTATGTTACATTTGTTCACACATTGAACATTAGGCCCTAATGGATACATAAGTTTGAATTTGCTCGAGTTTTCTTTTGTCAAATGACATGATGTTATACCTTAAACATCATTGTCATTTACGAGAACAGAACATATCTTTGTACCTTGGAAATGATTCACTGTGTCATCAATACTTGATTTATGTATACGCCTGAGAGAAGAGAGTAGTGGCAGTCGGTGGTAGCCTCGGCTAGGACACAGAAACTCAAACTGTAGTTTCTCATTCACCTTGCTTGAGACTGGTTTGTTGAGTGGTCTTCAGTTCTAAGACAATGAACTTTATAAATGGAAAAGTGCACTGAAATTGTCAACTGTTTCATGTCTTAGCTGCAAGTGTATAGTTAAGGAAACCACTTACTCAAGGGGCAAAAAAGGTTTGCCGAACACTGACTGCAGTAGTTATCTTCCCAGTAAAGAGTAGGAGGAGGCAGCCTCATTCATTGACCATGAGTATACTTGTTCTAGACATGCCTTTGATTCTTAATGACTAGAAATATCTCTGTCATGGCATGAGGTTTCTTTGGTATACTTTATGTGCATTCGTTGGATGAAGCTTGCTTGGATTGCGGATTGCAATTGTGCAAAAGCACTTAGGCACGCCAAATGTCCTCTTCATTGAAAAAATAAAATAGAAGAGAAGAGTACAAATCAAGACAAATCTTTTGGGGTGACCTTGATATGCATGTTAGGGCTTAACTTCATGTGAACTAATTATTAGATACTGTCCACCTTAATCACAGCTGCATTAACCATGGTAACCTGTGTATGCTTCTTGGCTACAGATCATGTGCTGGAGACCATGAAAAACGGCTGTTGCTATCCAGCTGCTGATGGAAAACAAAATGGCCATATGGATAAAAAGATCAACACAGTATCGCTCCCTCCATTTGGCCTTGCAGCACACAAGATACAAGGCTCTCTCTGGACCAACCAAAGGACAGGAGATCGTAAAAGGATGGACTCCCTCTTCAGCGCGGCAGACTCCTGGCTTAAACAGCTTGGAGTCCAGCACCATGACTTCAATTTCTTCATCACTCACCCAAAGTGAACCTCTGATCTAGAGTAGCTTGCAAAGAAGACTTAAAGCTATTATAGTTACTTACACCGTTGGTAAGGGTAGCAAATGTTTATGGTACAGTGCCCTGGTAAAAGTGAGTCTAACATTCGCGGGATAGACTTACACTGCTTGAGTTAGTTGCAGTGAATATCAAACATGTAAGACTTGAAAGGTTTTCTGTTTCTTGGCTGGATATGTAACTGATATGTACAGAAGTTTTGCAACTAATTTGGTATCCGGCGTTGTGGTTGGATCCATATTATAGTTCTTTTTTTTTACTCGATCCATATTATAGTTCTTGTCACCTGTATTTTAGCTTTTTTAGTGCCTTGGATATTGTTAGTCCAGGTTCAAAGTATAGTTTAGAACTGAATCAGTTTAACAGTTTCATTCTCTTCTACAGCAAGGACGTTGTATGCATGGATTGAAAAACCACCCAAAACGGCTCGAAAACCGCGGTTACCGCCCAAACCGCTCCGGTTTGATTTGGGTGGTTGACCGGTAAACTGAATTCAAATTTTGGTGAATATTGAAAATTCGAAACCAAAATTTGTACCTGTCGTAACCCATATTTTCAGATATTCCCGAAGACTTAGTTTGGTATTTTCCGAAGACTTGTATCGCACGAAAGGAAACTTGTAGATAGACTCCGAATCTGTTACTACAGATCGGAAGTCTTGTAGAACAAGGCAAGGACTCCTAGAGGCGGTAACTAAGACTATAAATATACATGTAACCCTCCGATGAGAGGACATCGCATTGTAGATCATACACACCACCATATTCAACACGACATACACTGGACGTAGGGTTATTATCCTCCGGGAGGCCCGAACCAGTATAAAAACGCTCTGTGTGCCCTAGATCGATACCTCGATTGATCGTTGTTCCCCGAACCAAATATTTGCCGTTCTCTCGATTATTCGAGCGACGACAGAGGCGCGCCAGGAAGGTCTCCGCATTGCAGAATATGAGGGCCTCGTGACAGGTCTCCGCATTGCAGAATATGAGGGCCTCGTGACAGGGGATTCACAGTTAGTCGCCCGGCAGGTACAGAAAGAGTATCAATGCTCTGATCCGAAGATGGCCAATTATCTTGACGAAGTTCGGAAGTTGGAGAAAGGGTTCGATGGTCTCGAAGTACGGTACGTACCACGACTGGACAATCGTGACGCTGATCATTTAGCTTGCATTGCTTCATCACGATCTCCAGTCCCAGATGATGTTTCTTAGAAAAGCTCCACAAGCCATCGGCGGCAAGCACGCATGATGCAGTGGAAATGATGGTTATCGATTCGGGAGAAGGTTCTGTCGAAGACTGGCGTATACCAATTCGCCTGTTTCTCGAAAACAGTCCTATCCCAGATGATGATGCGGCCACGGAGCGGCTGGCCCGCAAGTCCAAGCATTATGTGTTGATTGACGACGTGCTCTACAGAAGAGGTCTCAATGGGATTCTGCTGAGGTGTGTCTCTACGGAAGATGGTATTCGATTGCTACATGATATACACGGTGGGATCTGCGGTGCACATGCGGCTTATCGCACTCTCATCGGCAAAGCATTCAGGCACGGATTCTACTGGCCCACGGCGAAGCAGGACGCCATTCACCTCGTGCAGACATGTAAGTCCTGTCAATTCTTCAGTAGGCAAAGTACAAGGCATGCTCAAGAGTTGCATACAATTCCAATTACATGGCCTTTTGCTATCTGGGGGGTCGACATATTGGGACCGTTTCCTAAAGCCAAAGGAGGGTACAAATTCTTATATGTCGCCATCGATACTTTCACCAAGTGGATCGAGGCAGAGGCGGTTGTGAACATCACTGAGGTCGCTTCTGTCAAGTTCATGAGGAGTATAGTCACAAGGTTTGGAGTTCCCAGAAAGCTGATATCAGACAATGGTCGACAGTTCATCGGTCGCCGGTTTGAGAAATTTTGTGCCGATCATGGTATACTTCACCCGACATCTTCGGTGGCTCATGCTCAAACCAATGGTGCTGTTGAGCGAGCCAACGGGATCCTTATGAAGGGGATGCGTGCACGAGTCTACGAGAAGCTAGCAGCTAAAGGCAAGAATTGGATCGAAGAGTTACCGACCGTTCTGTGGTCAGCACGAACATCTACAAGTCGGGCTACAAAGGAAACTCCGTTCTTCCTAGTCTACGGCGCTGATGCAGTACTACCACCTGAGATTCACTTGGGGGCTCATCGGGTCACCAATTTCTATGAAGACGACCAGCAAATCTCTCGAGAGGTTGATCTCCTGCTCCTCGAAGAAGAACGCAACACAGCACTCTATAATGTGGAACATTATCAGGAGGTTCTGAAGAAGCAGTACAGTCGAAAAGTGGTCGGTCGACATTTAGATGTGGGAGATCTGGTGATCAAGAAGGATATCAAAACCAAGGATAAGCACAAGTTGTCTTCTCCATGGGAAGGACCATACATAGTGGTTGAAGATGCTGGCATAGGGGCTTATATCTTAGCCCACATTGACGGTGATATATTGCCCGGAACATGGAACACTGATCAGCTTAGAAAGTTTTATGTGTAATCCATTGTTTGATGAATAAAGTGTGTTCAGTTTCTCCAACTACTGTGCAAGGTTCCAAAGGCTGACCAAAGGTCGGTCTACAAGTTTGGCTGGTGTCTTAGCCACATGAGGGTTATAAGGCATCGGTACGAACAGCCTCTTCAGGCAAGATTGGTCATAAGGCTTAGCCACACTGTGGTTCATAAGTTAATTGACCCCCATGATGTTCTAGCGAGGGACCCTTAGCCCATGAGGTTAATAAGTGGCTCTCCCTAGGCCGGTTGCACGATCAACCACCCAACAGACTGCAAGTCTTATGCCATATGGTGCTACATGATAGCTTGGCCAATGGTTCATAAGTTTCGTAAGTCTCCCTGAGTGTCTGAAGTAAGAGCCTTAGCCATCGAGTTATAAGTGCCAACTTCAGACCACGTTGCAAGATCAACACACCCACTACTTAGCTTGAAACATAACTTGCCATGTGCAAAGTCAAATGTTATACAGCTATTATGAGTTCCAGATATGGAACAACTTCAGAAACTTAGTTCAAACGTAGCTTGTCACAGGCAAAGCTAAGCGTCACTGAATTAATACGCCTTCTTCTATGTTATTTAGATCGTGCATATTAGTGATAATGCTTTCCTGTATACAGTTAAAACTGTATTCAAAAAAGCAGGGGCTGGGCTGCTATGCATATCTAAATCAAATTAACAGGAGCCTGAGCTCCAATCTTGCATCAAAATATTGTCCGATTACAGGGCTTTACAAACAATTCAGGGCCTCTCCTCGTCAGAAGGAGATACATCCAAGTTCAAGTCCATGATGAACTTGTCGGCTGATTCCATCAGACCGTCAACAAGTGCATTACGTTCGCCTATACTACAAGTAAAGCCTTGCTCTACAACCTTCACATCCAATTCAGGATGACGGTTCTTCAAAGCAGCCAAAGCAAAGGCACAGCCATTAACTAAACTATCAGCAACCTTGTCAGCAAGTTTGGCCTTCTCTGCGGACAGGATCTTGTTGGCCTCCTTCAGCTTCTTCACCTCCGTCTGCAGAGTTTGGATCACTTGGGTCTTGGCTGTGTTCTCGGTGCGTAGGGCTTCATTTTTGGAGCTCAAATCTACAACAGACGATATTAGATTACTTCAGGGGTATGCAGAAGGCAAAGAGTAAACAGCATATGACAGGAAGAATTACCCTCCGCTGTTTTCGATAAAGCATCTCTTTCCACATGCAGATCCTTGAGGTACTCCTTATGTTCAGCCTTTAGATCTGTGATCTCCCTGGCATGAGCTTCCTTTGCTTCGTCATGGGTTTTGTTCAAAGCAATGAGAGCCGCTTCGAGTTCTCGAATTCTATCATCTTTCCCAGATGAAGCATAGGCAGCCTCAACATCAGAAAGTTTCTTCTGAAGAGCGGCAAGTTCTCCATCCTTCTGTTTGATTCTGTCAGTAAGGCGCTTGCAAGTTCGCAGATGCCACTGCCTGGCAGCAACGACCTCCTGGCTCAGCTTGTCGAACACTAAGTTCTCCCCAACTGTCCCGGAGCGGAGGTAGAAACAATTAGGGCCTGTTCGGGCGCTGATTGTACAATCGGGGCCGGAGGGTTGACAGCAGGAGCAGGTTCAGCAGAAGAAGATGGAACACTACAGCATGGTCACATATCAGAAGATCGGATGAAAATGTTTCAAACAGCAAGGGAATTTAGTAAGAATACTCACGAAGTATACCTCTTGGTGCGGAAGCGTCTTCTCTTGGCAGCAGGGCTAGAAGCAGATGTCGCCTGGGAAGACAAGACTTGAGAGATTTTGGAAAATCCTTTAAAGAGACTGCCGAAAACTATTTCGATGGGTACCTGATCGCCGGTACGAGGATTGGCGACGCGAGTTGGAGGCAGTTCAGGGACATCAGAGCGACAATTGCTGGAGCTGCTGGAGTTGCAGGAGTTGCCGATCGGAAACGCTTGCGCGTCGTTATCTTTGTCTTCGTCCCAGCTGGGGGCTTCGAAGACTCGACGGCAGGTGGAGGAGGACTAGTGGCTTCGACACCCACCGGAATGTTACCGGACGTGGGATCGGTAGCAGGTCCAGGCCTCTCGGTATCTCCTGGTGCCTCAGACTGCTCGATAGCAGCAACAGCAGCCACCTTTCGCTCAAGAGAGCTGGTGGCGTCATCGGCAACGGCAGTATCCTTCTCCCGATCACCGTTGTCTTCTTCATCACTGTCCCCGATGACTATATCAACATCAGGTTGGACATCGTCGGGGCCAGGTTCGTAAAGGTTCTACAGAACACAAGATCAGCATGGCAGAAAATATATCTTCAAGAAAATCGAGAAGATCTGCTATCAACATACCTCGGGAGGTGGATTTTCTGCACTATAAGGAGAGGTACTGTCGAAGGCTTAACCTTCGGTCCAGTACCCATGATATCATACACTCTCTTGAAGACATCGTCTTCGGAGAGTTCGACAGCTGCAAAGGAGAGAAAAAGATGACATGCTTATCAAACAGAAATCAGATATCAAGTATATACTGGTATGTTGATGAGTGATGGACATCTACCTCCAGCTGGTAACCAATTAGGTTCGCCGGGACTTGTATAATACATAGCCAGTGGATCACGCCTCTGAAGAGGGAAGATGCGTCTTCGGATGAATTCTTCCACAACATGTTCTCCTCTCAGGCCTAACTTGATCAACTCGTTGACCCTGGCTATCATTTTATTCAATCGAGGAACATAGGTCGGAAGACCCTTGTCCCATTTCTCATGGTTTGGCATTAAGCCCTCCAGCTTGATCACGGTGTTCTTTTTCTCCATGTCCAAGATCAGATATTTGGTGTCATATCCGCTCCAGGAAGACTTGTACTGATACGGGATGAACTCAGCTTTGTTCCTAAGTACGAAGCCTACTGAAAACACATCATCTGACCCTTGTAGTACCGGGGCTGGTGATAATGGCGCCACAGATTCAAGCAGGGGGCTACGCCCAACCAACACTCACACAAGATGGCAAACATGCTAAGCATCATCACAGCATTGGGTTTGAGTTGAACAAGCTCGATATGGTAAAATCTACAGATCTGCTGAAGAAATTTGGAGGGCGGAAGATTGAAACCACACATGAGATGAGCCTCAAATACCGGGAGTTCTGTGGTGTTGCAGTGATGGTATTCTTCTTCGCCGGTGTTTCTTCGAGTCAGAAAGGCCGAGATCATCCCCCTTCTCTCCAGTTCATCCAAATACTCCAGGGAAGAGAGGATTTCTTCCAGTACTCCTGGAGATTCGGGATTTCTCCCTTCTTCATCTTCTGCTGCGCCTGGGTGAGAGAAATGTTGGAGTCGTGGGAGTCGGAGGATTGATTCTCGTTGGGATTGCCGGAGATTGTGGCGGACGAGGATGCGGCGGCCATGTGAAATGTTTAGGGTTTGAGGAAATGGAAAAGAGTGCAGACTAAAGGATGGAGGAAAAAGAATACGGCGTGAAGGGCTTAAGTAAAACCCGGCGTGACGGTTCGCCTCCCCATAAATGCGGGATTTCCCTTCCTTGGGTTACGTGCGGAATATACCGAGGTGATGCTCTTTTCTGTTATTAAAATAATGCGTTTGGATTTGCGCTCGGTTTTTGGAAGGATAACTACCTGGTTGTGAGGTAAGAAGTTGGAGTATTTTTCGGGATCAATTGCTCCGAATAATTAACAATGTACGATTAACAATCTGGATCGGAAAGAGCCTTCGGTGCGTGAAAAACGTGTTGAGTACTACTCCCGAAGAGTTCTCGACCAAGTGATCTGTTAGTTGTCACGAAGACTTACTTCATCAAGACACATCGGAGAAGCTAAGTTCAGTTATCTCGAAGACTCATGCAAGGTACATTATCGAGAGAAAAAGAGAAGACAACATCACAGATGTAATATCATTCAAAAGTTATAATCTTGGATTGAAGGCAGCTCTTGATGTCTCCAAGGATGCATCCCGGGACAACCTCAAGAAGGCCTACCGGGAGGTAGCCAAAAGATATTACAAGCAAGACATGCAGAAAACTATCTAGGTTCTGCTCTCCGACCTGCTTGACAGAAGAATAAAACAGGAGAAGAAGAAAAAACAAGAAAACCGAGACTACTGCTGAGAGAATGGCACGATAACCATCCCCTTATCCTTAGTTCCGCTGATCATCAGCGTCCTCAGGAGCTGCAACAGCAGCATCAGCATCAACCTCGTCCTCCTCATATTTGATGAGGGGGAGGAGGCTTCGGCAGCAGCAGCAGCAGAGCCTGCACCTACGCCACCCTCACCATGAGTGATGAGCGTGAGGGGCACCTCGGTGGTGGAGAGGGTAGAACCCTCGTTCAATGCCATGACCGGGTTGATGACCCCGGTAGGAAGAAGAGGATCTTCTGCGGCGACGGGAATGGAGCCACCCGCCTGACTGGATCCGGCTTGGGCGCTTGTCCAGGGAGCCCAACCAGGATTGTACAGGACCATGGCCTTCTTCTTGCTTGGCTCGTCGTCGTCGCTGTTGTCGTCGTCGTCGTCGTCATCGTCGTCGGAGTCGTCGAGGAAGATGGGTTTGGCGTCCGCCGGAATCCCGCGTGGCCCCTTGTTCAGGGCGACGTGGAGGCGGCGTGCGAACTCTTCATCTCCTGCCGTGTCCGCCTCTAGGTCTACGACCTGAGATGGATCTGGAGGGGGACTCGGAGGAGGGAGCCCGTAATCTTCCGCGGAGAGCGGAGGAGGAGCAGCAGCTACCGGCGGTGGAGCGCCAGCGGGATGCGCGGAGGAGGATCCCGACCCGCCGGCGAGCTCGTCGTCGAACCACTTCATGAACTGTGGAGTGGTGGGTCTTTTCTTGCCCATGGTGGATGGTGGATGCGAAAGTGATACTTGGGGGCTCCGCCGTCCTAATCATTTATAGCCAAAAGGTGGCCTTTTGGAAACCGAAAGGTCAAGTGCGAAGTGGATTTTTTATGTTTCTTTCTGGGGAACCGTGCGGCGACGCGGTGGATCCAGAGGATACCTTGGTGGGCCTGGTTTGGAGAATAAGGACAAGAATCGAAGGGTCGTGTCAAAGTCTTTTCAACTCTGAAGCGGAATCAATGCCATGGCTGGACCGAGAAAAGAGATAAGGATGGGAGTTGATTAATATTTCCTCCGAATTCTCTGGATTGACGGTTTTCCTAAAAAAGACCTGGCGTTGATAAAGTTATTTGAAGGAAAGTTTATTCCGATCACTCAATGCGGTTGCTGTTATTCCGAAGACCCGATTTGTTCAGTTGTTCCGAAGACCTGGTTCAGACAGTTATTCCGAAGGCTCGGTTCAGTCAGTTGTTCCGAAGACCTGTGCGTCCTGTTATTCCGAAGACTAGGTTCGGTGAACTATTCCGATGACTCAAGGATTGAAGATGAGATATCTGAAGTATGTGTGCTCAGTGAAGAACATATCCCTTGTCAGAAGTTCGTATGAAGATGAAGATCTCTTCGTATCAAAGGCGAATCAGTCAAGTGACATGTTCGGGGGCTTATGTCGTAACCCATATTTTCAGATATTCCCGAAGACTTAGTTTGGTATTTTCCGAAGACTTGTATCGCACGAAAGGAAACTTGTAGATAGACTCCGAATCTGTTACTACAGATCGGAAGTCTTGTAGAACAAGGCAAGGACTCCTAGAGGCGGTAACTAAGACTATAAATATACATGTAACCCTCCGATGAGAGGACATCGCATTGTAGATCATACACACCACCATATTCAACACGACATACACTGGACGTAGGGTTATTATCCTCCGGGAGGCCCGAACCAGTATAAAAACTCTCTGTGTGCTCTAGATCGATACCTCGATTGATCGTTGTTCCCCGAACCAAATATTTGCCGTTCTCTCAATTATTCGAGCGACGACAGTACCAATACTACTCGAACGATGAAGATTTTGGTGAAACAAGTTGATGAAAAATGTCATCCAATGAAGGAACAAAAGGGGTATTTTGTAGAATAGCTGCACTTGAAATAGCAGGCATTTGTAGAATGGCTCAAGTTCAATGAATATAGGGAATAGGGAATCGAGTTCGAAATTTCAAGCGTCTCACTGCAGGCATATTCATTGTGAATATTGCAAATTCAAACAGTCTGAAGACTTAAAAAGATGGAATATTTGTTGAACGTACCTTGTGCCGGGATCATGGTAATCTCCATATTGTTCCAATTTTGGCAGACATGCTTAAAAGGGGTACTAAACAAATGTTTTGTCCCCGAACCAGGAATGCGCATCCGACTGACGATGGCCGAGCAATGCGCCTTAATCGGAATTCCGGAAGCTCATTCATAGCGCAACCACGGCGAGCATATCTTTTTTCTTCTTCTCGAATATACAGGAGAACTGTGCATCTTTGTATTAAAGAGGAGTGAGCCATGAGAGGCCCGTACATGTTAAGCCTCCTTACTCTGGACTGAGTACATGAACAGATTAGCTGATAAAACAAACACCAAGGACGGAACCGAGCATATCACATACCACCCATTAAGAGCTTCACAGTTTATTTCGTTTTTTTTAAAAAAAAACAGCTTCATATCCACCAGGGAAAGAACACCTGAATCGCGATACATGCTTGAATAATCAACAGCTTGCAAATCAACATGTACAGGCGCAATCCATCCATCAATTATTTCATGGTTTCAACTACAGATAACGCAGAGCAACTACTGAGTGAATTACCTGATGACATACAACCAAGTTTTTTTCAGCTCTATAAACGTATGCAATGCGCAAATCCTAACTTGCCAATCTAATCGTTTTGAAGAACCTGACGGCATGTTTCAGTTGTTTGCTCCAACTTCAATCACTTCGTTTCAGTCTATACCAGTGGGGCACACATCTCTGTCCAATCCGTATGAATTGTTCCGGTCTTCGCTGCTCACAAGCACTAATCTTCAGGTTGGCTCTCTGTTTCCACTGAGTGGTTATAGGTGCCACGTGTAGCTCCTGTATGTGATAGATATCGCACAAGTATGCAATAGCTTCTTACTTTTCGGCTACAATGCTCTTGTAGTTAACCATGTAGATAGCAACCAGTGTAAGAAGTGCACCACCAATTTGTACAGGCGAGAAGGACTCCCCCAGGTAGAGGTATCTGGACAGCAGGTGGCAAAGACTGGTCAATACAACAAAAGCACAATGTGCTCACGAAAAGTAAGTACTGTAACTCATCCTGAAGGATCTTACCCGAAAATAGATGCAAACATGGGAGTTAAGAAAGTAAGAGAACTAAGTGTGGTTAAGCTACCTGCAAGTCAGAAAAATACTATTCATATGGATGCTCAACAGAATGAATGTCAACATTACCAGCAATAATAATTAAAGTGGAGTAGTGTACCTCTGGTAGCATTGTAGAAGTACACACCATAGCTCACAGCACTGCCAAATATAGACGTATAGGCAAGTGCTAATATGTCACTCCATGTGAGATCTTGAAAATGTCCATTCAGAGCAGGATCATGGTTAAGAACAGATATAACTAGCAAAGGAAGCCCACCTATTATCATGTGCTGCCATAATGTGCAGGTGTTAGCATTTAATGATAATGCAGTGTTGGATATTGCGGAAAGCTATCGAAACAACCTAAAAAATTATACAAAGTTAAAATCATCTGTGGTAAAGGGAGATACATCCTGTTGGAACCACTACATAAGTTGGAAATCCTAGGCTGATCTGAGAATTCTAAAATATTCTTCTTGAACTGAGAATTCTAACATACAAGCTGTTTAGTATTTCGTTTCATGCTGCAATCTATAAACATTTTTCGTCCCGTTATGTAAGTATGCTTATTAGAAATATGTAACATGCACCTCAACAATAAGAATAATGGTTATATACATTGAGTTGCACAGAATAAACTATCAAATTCATAGTTCCAGGAATAATGCGGCAACCACTCCCAATAGATCAGAATAAAACTAATCAAAAGCGATAAATCACAATGGCAAAAGCAAAATTGTGCTAAGCACATCTGACATGAACTCTGCTATAGTAAAGGAATGCTTATTCATCTGCCCATAACTTACCCATCCTGTTGCCATGACTGGATCTGAATACTTTGACACCCAGCGGACCATAATAGTTCCAACAGCCATGCTTTGAGCTGAGAGGAACATCCACCATTCCCCACTTCCCCAGATTGTTGTGTCATTTCCATCAACTGACAGTGCTGGAACCTGAAACAGAGCTAGTGATATACAGAATCCATAAATTTAAGCAAACAATGTGCAGATGGAAGCATCATTTTGGTACTCCATTTATGAGTTTCATAAAGTTCAAAATGTCTAGAAGACACATTTCACCATTTTACAGATGATATGCGATACTACATATCCACTTCAAGTAGCAACAGTGGTAAAGAAATTAGAATGGACACAGAAAACAACTCTTCTAAATATTATTAGGAGGGTTTCTAAATTCCAATTAAGTAGGTTCAGTACAAGCTGAAACAATTAAGAGCGAGCATGTGTTGCTGCAAGGTGTCTTCTGCTCTATGCTTACTATAATCAGTATGATTATGCTCATGTCATCATCCATGCAATTTGTATCATGATCAGTATCCAGGACTCAAGATTACTAACCTCTCGTTAGTCTACACTCTACACTAATGCATATTGGAATTTTCGAATGCGCATCAGCAAAAGGCAAACCTCAAGAAGCAAAAGGCCAACGACACCCAGCACGAGCCCTCCAACTCCTATTGCACCAATTGACTCGCCAAAGAACAGGGATGCAAGGACAGCAACCGTCAATGGCTGCGAGTCAATTATGACCTGCGATGGTGATTTCAGTTTCATAAGGGCCATCAGCTCAGCAGGACGAAATGACAAGCCAAAATGCTTTGCCTGACGAGCTAAAGAACAGCACGGGGGGTTGGGTTTCGCCTTACGCTCCCAAGCCCGGCCGACGTCTTCTGCAAGCCCTCCGCAAGGAAGCCCTGCGAAAGCAAGAACCGATGCTGCTTATTCGAGAACATCACACATAGCCATATGGCAAAGTTCAAGCCTTTGAGATGCAAAGGTATCGAAACTTTGCGCTCGCAGGCACAACATTACCTGGAAGCAGGCTGCATCGACGAGGCCGAATGCCGCAATGGCGAACCAGGCTTCCCATCCGGATGGCTGCTTCCTGCCGCGCGCTGCGGCGAAGGCGACGAGCAGCGCGCCCGCGGGGAGCAGCCGCAGCGCGGCGACGAAGAAGGGACCCGTCCGGGGGATGACCCCCTTCATGGCCACCATGGCCGTGCCCCAGAAGAAGAAGGGCGGCACCAGCAACGCCCACTCCCAGAGCTCCCCGCCGGCAACCGCGAGCGCCGCGGGGGAGACATCCTCCTCCTTGCCCCCCTTCCCGTCCTGCTCCTCTGCGACGGTGGAGCGCGAGAGGAGGGGCTCGGCGCCGGTATCGACGAAGCACTCTACGTCGGAGCCCGTGCCGACGCAGTCGCCTGCGTCGGCGGGAGAAGGCGGCGACGCCTCGCGGCGCGCGGCCGCGAGGCGAACGGTGGAGCCACGCCGGCGGCGTGCGGCGGCAACCGGTGGGTGGCGGGCCGTGGAAGGGAGCGGGAGGAGGAGGAGGCCGGCGGACGCGGGACAAGCGGCGGCGGGCATCGTGGCCGGAGCCCAGGCCAGCCGGCGCGAGAGGAGTCGGGAGTGGCGGGGAGCGCGCGGTAGGCGGGGAGGTGGGGATCTTTGCGGTTCGTTCGCCCGTGACGTCGCGGTTCCGCTGAGTGTGCACAGATTCTGAAGTTTCCGTCTCGAAACAGAAGAGTGGCGATGAAGTGTCGTGGAAAAAAACTATTGGTTTGTTCGTTTCCAGACTCACGTCTAAATCTTAGAGAGTCACATAATTTTTTTACTATTTATATTACTAAATAAAGTTAAATTATAAAACTAATTTCAGAACCATGTCTAATTCGCCAGACGAATCTAACGAGGGTAATTAAGTGGTGATTAAAAGATGATTACTGTAGCATTATTATAGCAAAATATAGAGATTAATTAGGCTATTAGATTCGTCTCGCAATTAGCACCCATCTGTCAAAAAGGTTTTGTCATTAAACTAATCAAAATATTTCTAAATGTGAAGATTCTTTTTTATGTGACAGGTCTAAAATTAAAGGGAAGGAAATGAACACACCTTATGTTTCGCAAAGCGTGAAATCTCGTTAACCTATTCAGGAATGACCATTTCAAATTCATAAATTTTAAAATGATTATTCAAACTAACGATCAAACGTCTATACCCCCTTTCTTTGTGAAACAGAACCACCGTAGACATGCCACTTTGGACAAATTAGTTGATCCATCCCTTACATTAAAGAATTGAACCTAAATTTTAGTACCAACTAACAAAACCCTAAGAAAAAATTGGCCAAAATTGAACTTTTTTCACGTAATCCAACCATCGTACAAGAACACATCGGTATTAGAGGATTTGGATAGGTAAATCACTCACCAAATTTCAACGCCGGTTCACCTTCCTTTGTCATCTCAGTAGCATATCAGCCACTCAGCCCCTTCCACAAATCCACGTGCGCGACAGAATTGCATGAGGGTCCTCCTCACTTGACGTCGATAAAGCTCGTCCTTGATCATCATCACCTAGTGTTGGCAATGAGTACATTACCCACCGGGAGTGCTGGAACGTTTCCATCTCTATCAAGAGTTTTATACTCCGTCCCAGATCCATACCCATCTCAGGTCCCAAATTTCCCCCATGCCCACACCCACACCCATATGGGTGTGGGCACCCATCGGGTTACCCATACCAATTATTAGGCATAAAAATTGGCATTAAACTGATATAGTAACATCTCGGAATGATTAAATTGTTCAAAGGTAAGTAAATTTAACCACTTTAGTTAAAAATAGACCAAATGATCACCTAAAGGCAGAACATAATGCCCAGACAAAAGTTTTTTGCATTAATCGCATCAGACAAGAGTTTGTTGACTCACGTGTCATAGATTTTGTGAGGCCCTATGAGTAAATGGGTATGAGTTGTAGAAGAATGGCTTCTTTAAATTCGGCTCTGTTATGTCAATTCTGCATGCTCTTCAACTCTTCGGGTTTAATGCTTTGCTGATGGATCATATGGATTGTAGCTAGCTACTGTAGGCATATTCATTCTGCTTATTCTGAAAGCGAGATGTTGGTCATTTATATCCAGACGCATGGACGATTGTCAACCGAGGCTTGGCACCAGGCTGAGATGGACAGCCTTGAGTACTTCAACCTTTCAGACCTATGGGATCAATACTATGAGTGGAGTGCCTACGGGGCTGGAACTAGTGAGCAGCTCCCTGGAGGGGAGAAAGTAGTTCAGTACTATGTCCATACTTATCAGGGATACAGCTATACAACAACAGTTTTGACTAGACTAGGTTTAGGTTTGGATTTTTTTTTATTTTATTTTTTCTCAATTTCAAGTTCTTGGTGATTTTGTGTTGTAGGCCAATCCAATTTTGTGTTCCCTACAGGAGTTTTGGTGACGATAATGGCATGGATTTCTGGAGTGATGACGATGACAATGAGAAGATGTCGAGATCCTGGAGTTCGACGTCTGACGACTCACTGCTTAACTGTGAGCGATGCGTAGGGAGCAACAGGAGGCGTCCTGGGCACTTGTACTTTGAGTTCTTTGAAGTTGGCTCTCCTTATGGAAGGGTTCCACTGATCGACAGGGTGAATTTACTTATATGCCTTGAATGCTACTGTTTCTCAGCTTTTCTGTGTATCGCTATGTACTTAAGTTTTGCAACTAATTTGGTATCCGCGTTGTGGTTGGATCCATATTATAGTTCTTTTTTTTTTTTACTCGATCCATATATAGTTCTTGTCACCTGTTTCGCTTTTTTAGTGCCTTGGATATTGTTAGTCCAGGTTCAAGTATAGTTTAGATCTGAATCAGTTTAACAGTTTCATTCTCTTCTACAGCAAGGACGTTGTATGCATGGATTGAAAAACCACCCAAAGCTCGAAAACCGCGGTTAACCGCCCTTGATGCTTGTTTGATTTCCTGAATTGCAAATGTTTTCAAATATTGGAATGTGGCAAAATTTAACCAGTGGTTTATTAGTTCGATAACAAATCCGAGTGCTTCGAAATATTTCATTGCTCGAATAGTGAAATGTTTCTATCGCACGAAAAAACTTTAGACAGATCCGAATCTGTTACTAAGATCGGAAGTCTTGTAGAACAAGGCAAGGACTCCTAGAGGCGGTAACTAAGACTATAAATATACATGTAACCCTCCGATGAGACCATCGCATTGTAGATCATACACACCACCATATTCAACACGACATACCTGGACGTAGGGTTATTATCCTCCCAGGCCCGAACCAGTATAAAAACGCTCTGTGTGCCCTAGATCGATACCTCGATTGATCGTTGTTCCCCGAACCAAATATTTGCCGTTCTCTCGATTATTCGAGCGACGACAGAGGCGCTCCAGGAAGGTCTCCGCATTGCAGAATATGAGGGCCTCGTGACAGGTCTCCGCATTGCAGAATATGAGGGCCTCGTGACAGGGATTCACAGTTAGTCGCCCGGCAGGTACAGAAAGAGTATCAATGCTCTGATCCGAAGATGGCCAATTATCTTGACGAAGTTCGGAAGTTGGAGAAAGGGTTCGATGGTCTCGAAGTACGGTACGTACCACGACTGGACAATCGTGACGCTGATCATTTAGCTTGCATTACTTCATCACGATCTCCAGTCCCAGATGATGTGTTCTTAGAAAAGCTCCACAAGCCATCGGCGGCAAGCACGCATGATGCAGTTAAATTGGTTATCGATTCGGAAGAAGGTTCTGTCGAAGACTGGCGTATACCAATTCGCCTGTTTCTCGAAGTTTTTTTTGTCATGATGCGGACGGAGCGGCTGGCCCGCAAGTCCAAGCATTATGTGTTGATTGACGACGTGCTCTACAGAGAGGTCTCATGGGATTCTGCTGAGGTGTGTCTCTACGGAAGATGGTATTCGATTGCTACATGAATACACGGTGGGATCTGCGGTGCACATGCGGTTTATCGCACTCTCATCGGCAAAGCATTCAGGCACGGATTCTACTGGCCCACGGCGAAGCAGGACGCCATTCACCTCGTGCAGACATGTAAGTCCTGTCAATTCTTCAGTAGGCAAAGTACAAGGCATGCTCAAGAGTTGCATACAATTCCAATTACATGGCCTTTTGCTATCTGGGGGGTCGACATATTGGGACCGTTTCCTAAAGCCAAAGGAGGGTACAAATTCTTATATGTCGCCATCGATACTTTCACCAAGTGGATCGAGGCAGAGGCGGTTGTGAACATCACTGAGGTCGCTTCTGTCAAGTTCATGAGGAGTATAGTCACAAGGTTTGGAGTTCCCAGAAAGCTGATATCAGACAATGGTCGACAGTTCATCGGTCGCCGGTTTGAGAAATTTTGTGCCGATCATGGTATACTTCACCCGACATCTTCGGTGGCTCATGCTCATGGTGCTGTTGAGCGAGCCAACGGGATCCTTATGAAGGGGATGCGTGCACGAGTCTACGAGAAGCTAGCAGCTAAAGGCAAGAATTGGATCGAAGAGTTACCGACCGTTCTGTGGTCAGCACGAACATCTACAAGTCGGGCTACAAAGGAAACTCCGTTCTTCCTAGTCTACGGCGCTGATGCAGTACTACCACCCGAGATTCACTTGGGGGCTCATCGGGTCACCAATTTCTATGAAGACGACCAGCAAATCTCTCGAGAGGTTGATCTCCTGCTCCTCGAAGAAGAACGCAACACAGCACTCTATAATGTGGAACATTATCAGGAGGTTCTGAAGAAGCAGTACAGTCGAAAAGTGGTCGGTCGACATTTAGATGTGGGAGATCTGGTGATCAAGAAGGATATCAAAACCAAGGATAAGCACAAGTTGTCTTCTCCATGGGAAGGACCATACATAGTGGTTGAAGATGCTGGCATGGGGGCTTATATCTTAGCCCACATTGACGGTGATATATTGCCCGGAACATGGAACACTGATCAGCTTAGAAAGTTTTATGTGTAATCCATTGTTTGATGAATAAAGTGTGTTCAGTTTCTCCAACTACTGTGCAAGGTTCCAAAGGCTGACCAAAGGTCGGTCTACAAGTTTGGCTGGTGTCTTAGCCACATGAGGGTTATAAGGCATCGGTACGAACAGCCTCTTCAGGCAAGATTGGTCATAAGGCTTAGCCACACTGTGGTTCATAAGTTAATTGACCCCCATGATGTTCTAGCGAGGGACCCTTAGCCCATGAGGTTAATAAGTGGCTCTCCCTAGGCCGGTTGCACGATCAACCACCTAACAGACTGCAAGTCTTATGCCATATGGTGCTACATGATAGCTTGGCCAATGGTTCATAAGTTTCGTAAGTCTCCCTGAGTGTCTGAAGTAAGAGCCTTAGCCATCGAGTTATAAGTGCCAACTTCAGACCACGTTGCAAGATCAACACACCCACTACTTAGCTTGAAACATAACTTGCCATGTGCAAAGTCAAATGTTATACAGCTATTATGAGTTCCAGATATGGAACAACTTCAGAAACTTAGTTCAAACGTAGCTTGTCACAGGCAAAGCTAAGCGTCACTGAATTAATACGCCTTCTTCTATGTTATTTAGATCGTGCATATTAGTGATAATGCTTTCCTGTATACAGTTAAAACTGTATTCAAAAAGCAGGGGGCTGGGCTGCTATGCATATCTAAATCAAATTAACAGGAGCCTGAGCTCCAATCTTGCATCAAAATATTGTCCGATTACAGGGCTTTACAAACAATTCAGGGCCTCTCCTCGTCAGAAGGAGATACATCCAAGTTCAAGTCCATGATGAACTTGTCGGCTGATTCCATCAGACCGTCAACAAGTGCATTACGTTCGCCTATACTACAAGTAAAGCCTTGCTCTACAACCTTCACATCCAATTCAGGATGACGGTTCTTCAAAGCAGCCAAAGCAAAGGCACAGCCATTAACTAAACTATCAGCAACCTTGTCAGCAAGTTTGGCCTTCTCTGCGGACAGGATCTTGTTGGCCTCCTTCAGCTTCTTCACCTCCGTCTGCAGAGTTTGGATCACTTGGGTCTTGGCTGTGTTCTCGGTGCGTAGGGCTTCATTTTTGGAGCTCAAATCTACAACAGAAGATATTAGATTACTTCAGGGGTATGCAGAAGGCAAAGAGTAAACAGCATATGACAGGAAGAATTACCCTCCGCTGTTTTCGATAAAGCATCTCTTTCCACACGCAGATCCTTGAGGTACTCCTTATGTTCAGCCTTTAGATCTGTGATCTCCCTGGCATGAGCTTCCTTTGCTTCGTCATGGGTTTTGTTCAAAGCAATGAGAGCCGCTTCGAGTTCTCGAATTCTATCATCTTTCCCAGATGAAGCATAGGCAGCCTCAACATCAGAAAGTTTCTTCTGAAGAGCGGCAAGTTCTCCATCCTTCTGTTTGATTCTGTCAGTAAGGCGCTTGCAAGTTCGCAGATGCCACTGCCTGGCAGCAACGACCTCCTGGCTCAGCTTGTCGAACACTAAGTTCTCCCCAACTGTCCCGGAGGCGGAGGTAGAAACAATTAGGGCCTGTTCGGGCGCTGATTGTACAATCGGGGCCGGAGGGTTGACAGCAGGAGCAGGTTCAGCAGAAGAAGATGGAACACTACAGCATGATCACATATCAGAAGATCGGATGAAAATGTTTCAAACAGCAAGGGAATTTAGCAAGAATACTCACGAAGTATACCTCTTGGTGCGGAAGCGTCTTCTCTTGGCAGCAGGGCTAGAAGCAGATGTCGCCTGGGAAGACAAGACTTGAGAGATTTTGGAAAATCCTTTAAAGAGACTGCCGAAAACTATTTCGATGGGTACCTGATCGCCGGTACGAGGATTGGCGACGCGAGTTGGAGGCAGTTCAGGGACATCAGAAGCGACAATTGCTGGAGCTGCTGGAGTTGCAGGAGTTGCCGATCGGAAACGCTTGCGAGTCGTTGTCTTTGTCTTCGTCCCAGCTGGGGGCTTCGAAGACTCGACGGCAGGTGGAGGAGGACTAGTGGCTTCGACACCCACCGGAATGTTACCGGACGTGGGATCGGTAGCAGGTCCAGGCCTCTCGGTATCTCCTGGTGCCTCAGACTGCTCGATAGCAGCAACAGCAGCCACCTTTCGCTCAAGAGAGCTGGTGGCGTCATCGGCAACGGCAGTATCCTTCTCCCGATCACCGTTGTCTTCTTCATCACTGTCCCCGATGACTATATCAACATCAGGTTGGACATCGTCGGGGCCAGGTTCGTAAAGGTTCTACAGAACACAAGATCAGCATGGCAGAAAATATATCTTCAAGAAAATCGAGAAGATCTGCTATCAACATACCTCGGGAGGTGGATTTTCTGCACTATAAGGAAGAGGTACTGTCGAAGGCTTAACCTTCGGTCCAGTACCCATGATATCATACACTCTCTTGAAGACATCGTCTTCGGAGAGTTCGACAGCTGCAAAGGAGAGAAAAAGATGACATGCTTATCAAACAGAAATCAGATATCAAGTATATACTGGTATGTTGATGAGTGATGGACATCTACCTCCAGCTGGTAACCAATTAGGTTCGCCGGGACTTGTATAATACATAGCCAGTGGATCACGCCTCTGAAGAGGGAAGATGCGTCTTCGGATGAATTCTTCCACAACATGTTCTCCTCTCAGGCCTAACTTGATCAACTCGTTGACCCTGGCTATCATTTTATTCAATCGAGGAACATAGGTCGGAAGACCCTTGTCCCATTTCTCATGGTTTGGCATTAAGCCCTCCAGCTTGATCACGGTGTTCTTTTTCTCCATGTCCAAGATCAGATATTTGGTGTCATATCCGTTCCAGGAAGACTTGTACTGATACGGGATGAACTCAGCTTTGTTCCTAAGTACGAAGCCTACTGAAAACACCATCATCTGACCCTTGTAGTACCGGGGCTGGTGATAATGGCGCCACAGATTCAAGCAGGGGGCTACGCCCAACCAACACTCACACAAGATGGCAAACATGCTAAGCATCATCACAGCATTGGGTTTGAGTTGAACAAGCTCGATATGGTAAAATCTACAGATCTGCTGAAGAAATTTGGAGGGCGGAAGATTGAAACCACACATGAGATGAGCCTCAAATACCGGGAGTTCTGTGGTGTTGCAGTGATGGTATTCTTCTTCGCCGGTGTTTCTTCGAGTCAGAAAGGCCGAGATCATCCCCCTTCTCTCCAGTTCATCCAAATACTCCAGGGAAAGAGAGGATTTCTTCCAGTACTCCTGGAGATTCGGGATTTCTCCCTTCTTCATCTTCTGCTGCGCCTGGGTGAGAGAAATGTTGGAGTCGTGGGAGTCGGAGGATTGATTCTCGTTGGGATTGCCGGAGATTGTGGCGGACGAGGATGCGGCGGCCATGTGAAATGTTTAGGGTTTGAGGAAATGGAAAAGAGTGCAGACTAAAGGATGGAGGAAAAAGAATACGGCGTGAAGGGCTTAAGTAAAACCCGGCGTGACGGTTCGCCTCCCCATAAATGCGGGATTTCCCTTCCTTGGGTTACGTGCGGAATATACCGAGGTGATGCTCTTTTCTGTTATTAAAATAATGCGTTTGGATTTGCGCTTGGTTTTTGGAAGGATAACTACCTGGTTGTGAGGTAAGAAGTTGGAGTATTTTTCGGGATCAATTGCTCCGAATAATTAACAATGTACGATTAACAATCTGGATCGGAAAGAGCCTTCGGTGCGTGAAAAACGTGTTGAGTACTACTCCCGAAGAGTTCTCGACCAAGTGATCTGTTAGTTGTCACGAAGACTTACTTCATCAAGACACATCGGAGAAGCTAAGTTCAGTTATCTCGAAGACTCATGCAAGGTACATTATCGAGAGAAAAAGAGAAGACAACATCACAGATGTAATATCATTCAAAAGTTATAATCTTGGATTGAAGGCAGCTCTTGATGTCTCCAAGGATGCATCCCGGGACAACCTCAAGAAGGCCTACCGGGAGGTAGCCAAAAGATATTACAAGCAAGACATGCAGAAAACTATCTAGGTTCTACTCTCCGACCTGCTTGACAGAAGAATAAAACAGGAGAAGAAGAAAAAACAAGAAAACCGAGACTTCTGCTGAGAGAATGGCACGATAACCATCCCCTTATCCTTAGTTCCGCTGATCATCAGCGTCCTCAGGAGCTGCAACAGCAGCATCAGCATCAACCTCGTCCTCCTCATATGTGATGAGGGGAGAGGAGGCTTCGGCAGCAGCAGCAGCAGAGCCTGCACCTACGCCACCCTCACCATGAGTGATGAGCGGGAGGGGCACCTCGGTGGTGGAGAGGGTAGAACCCTCGTTCAATGCCATGACCGGGTTGATGACCCCGGTAGGAAGAAGAGGATCTTCTGCGGCGACGGGAATGGAGCCACCCGCCTGACTGGATCCGGCTTGGGCGCTTGTCCAGGGAGCCCAACCAGGATTGTACAGGACCATGGCCTTCTTCTTGCTTGGCTCGTCGTCGTCGCTGCTGTCGTCGTCGTCGTCGTCATCGTCGTCGGAGTCGTCGAGGAAGATGGGTTTGGCGTCCGCCGGAATCCCGCGTGGCCCCTTGTTCAGGGCGACGTGGAGGCGGCGTGCGAACTCTTCATCTCCTGCCGTGTCCGCCTCTAGGTCTACGACCTGAGATGGATCTGGAGGGGGACTCGGAGGAGGGAGCCCGTAATCTTCCGCGGAGAGCGGAGGAGGAGCAGCAGCTACCGGCGGTGGAGCGCCAGCGGGATGCGCGGAGGAGGATCCCGACCCGCCGGCGAGCTCGTCGTCGAACCACTTCATGAACTGTGGAGTGGTGGGTCTTTTCTTGCCCATGGTGGATGGTGGATGCGAAAGTGATACTTGGGGGCTCCGCCGTCCTAATCATTTATAGCCAAAAGGTGGCCTTTTGGAAACCGAAAGGTCAAGTGCGAAGTGGATTTTTTATGTTTCTTTCTGGGGAACCGTGCGGCGACGCGGTGGATCCAGAGGATACCTTGGTGGGCCTGGTTTGGAGAATAAGGACAAGAATCGAAGGGTCGTGTCAAAGTCTTTTCAACTCTGAAGCGGAATCAATGCCATGGCTGGACCGAGAAAAAGAGATAAGGATGGGAGTTGATTAATATTTCCTCCGAATTCTCTGGATTGACGGTTTTCCTAAAAAAGACCTGGCGTTGATAAAGTTATTTGAAGGAAAGTTTATTCCGATCACTCAATGCGGTTGCTGTTATTCCGAAGACCCGATTTGTTCAGTTGTTCCGAAGACCTGGTTCAGACAGTTATTCCGAAGGCTCGGTTCAGTCAGTTGTTCCGAAGACCTGTGCGTCCTGTTATTCCGAAGACTAGGTTCGGTGAACTATTCCGATGACTCAAGGATTGAAGATGAGAATATCTGAAGTATGTGTGCTCAGTGAAGAACATATCCCTTGTCAGAAGTTCGCATGAAGATGAAGATCTCTTCGTATCAAAGACGAATCAGTCAAGTGACATGTTCGGGGGCTTATGTCGTAACCCATATTTTCAGATATTCCCGAAGACTTAGTTTGGTATTTTCCGAAGACTTGTATCGCACGAAAGGAAACTTGTAGATAGACTCCGAATCTGTTACTACAGATCGGAAGTCTTGTAGAACAAGGCAAGGACTCCTAGAGGCGGTAACTAAGACTATAAATATACATGTAACCCTCCGATGAGAGGACATCGCATTGTAGATCATACACACCACCATATTCAACACGACATACACTGGACGTAGGGTTATTATCCTCCGGGAGGCCCGAACCAGTATAAAAACTCTCTGTGTGCCCTAGATCGATACCTCGATTGATCGTTGTTCCCCGAACCAAATATTTGCCGTTCTCTCGATTATTCGAGCGACGACAGTACCAATACTACTCGAACGATGAAGATTTTGGTGAAACAAGTTGATGAAAAATGTCATCCAATGAAGGAACAAAAGGGGTATTTTGTAGAATAGCTGCACTTGAAATAGCAGGCATTTGTAGAATGGCTCAAGTTCAATGAATATAGGGAATAGGGAATCGAGTTCGAAATTTCAAGCGTCTCACTGCAGGGCATATTCATTGTGAATATTGCAAATTCAAACAGTCTGAAGACTTAAAAAGATGGAATATTTGTTGAACGTACCTTGTGCCGGGATCATGGTAATCTCCATATTGTTCCAATTTTGGCAGACATGCTTAAAAGGGGTACTAAACAAATGTTTTGTCCCCGAACCAGGAATGCGCATCCGACTGACGATGGCCGAGCAATGCGCCTTAATCGGAATTCCGGAAGCTCATTCATAGCGCAACCACGGCGAGCATATCTTTTTTCTTCTTCTCGAATATACAGGAGAACTGTGCATCTTTGTATTAAAGAGGAGTGAGCCATGAGAGGCCCGTACATGTTAAGCCTCCTTACTCTGGACTGAGTACATGAACAGATTAGCTGATAAAACAAACACCAAGGACGGAACCGAGCATATCACATACCACCCATTAAGAGCTTCACAGTTTATTTCGTTTTTTTTTTAAAAAAAACAGCTTCATATCCACCAGGGAAAGAACACCTGAATCGCGATACATGCTTGAATAATCAACAGCTTGCAAATCAACATGTACAGGCGCAATCCATCCATCAATTATTTTCATGGTTTCAACTACAGATAACGCAGAGCAACTACTGAGTGAATTACCTGATGACATACAACCAAGTTTTTTTCAGCTCTATAAACGTATGCAATGCGCAAATCCTAACTTGCCAATCTAATCGTTTTGAAGAACCTGACGGCATGTTTCAGTTGTTTGCTCCAACTTCAATCACTTCGTTTCAGTCTATACCAGTGGGGCACACATCTCTGTCCAATCCGTATGAATTGTTCCGGTCTTCGCTGCTCACAAGCACTAATCTTCAGGTTGGCTCTCTGTTTCCACTGAGTGGTTATAGGTGCCACGTGTAGCTCCTGTATGTGATAGATATCGCACAAGTATGCAATAGCTTCTTACTTTTCGGCTACAATGCTCTTGTAGTTAACCATGTAGATAGCAACCAGTGTAAGAAGTGCACCACCAATTTGTACAGGCGAGAAGGACTCCCCCAGGTAGAGGTATCTGGACAGCAGGTGGCAAAGACTGGTCAATACAACAAAAGCACAATGTGCTCACGAAAAGTAAGTACTGTAACTCATCCTGAAGGATCTTACCCGAAAATAGATGCAAACATGGGAGTTAAGAAAGTAAGAGAACTAAGTGTGGTTAAGCTACCTGCAAGTCAGAAAAATACTATTCATATGGATGCTCAACAGAATGAATGTCAACATTACCAGCAATAATAATTAAAGTGGAGTAGTGTACCTCTGGTAGCATTGTAGAAGTACACACCATAGCTCACAGCACTGCCAAATATAGACGTATAGGCAAGTGCTAATATGTCACTCCATGTGAGATCTTGAAAATGTCCATTCAGAGCAGGATCATGGTTAAGAACAGATATAACTAGCAAAGGAAGCCCACCTATTATCATGTGCTGCCATAATGTGCAGGTGTTAGCATTTAATGATAATGCAGTGTTGGATATTGCGGAAAGCTATCGAAACAACCTAAAAAATTATACAAAGTTAAAATCATCTGTGGTAAAGGGAGATACATCCTGTTGGAACCACTACATAAGTTGGAAATCCTAGGCTGATCTGAGAATTCTAAAATATTCTTCTTGAACTGAGAATTCTAACATACAAGCTGTTTAGTATTTCGTTTCATGCTGCAATCTATAAACATTTTTCGTCCCGTTATGTAAGTATGCTTATTAGAAATATGTAACATGCACCTCAACAATAAGAATAATGGTTATATACATTGAGTTGCACAGAATAAACTATCAAATTCATAGTTCCAGGAATAATGCGGCAACCACTCCCAATAGATCAGAATAAAACTAATCAAAAGCGATAAATCACAATGGCAAAAGCAAAATTGTGCTAAGCACATCTGACATGAACTCTGCTATAGTATAAGGAATGCTTATTCATCTGCCCATAACTTACCCATCCTGTTGCCATGACTGGATCTGAATACTTTGACACCCAGCGGACCATAATAGTTCCAACAGCCATGCTTTGAGCTGAGAGGAACATCCACCATTCCCCACTTCCCCAGATTGTTGTGTCATTTCCATCAACTGACAGTGCTGGAACCTGAAACAGAGCTAGTGATACACAGAATCCATAAATTTAAGCAAACAATGTGCAGATGGAAGCATCATTTTGGTACTCCATTTATGAGTTTCATAAAGTTCAAAATGTCTAGAAGACACATTTCACCATTTTACAGATGATATGCGATACTACATATCCACTTTCAAGTAGCAACAGTGGTAAAGAAATTAGAATGGACACAGAAAACAACTCTTCTAAATATTATTAGGAGGGTTTCTAAATTCCAATTAAGTAGGTTCAGTACACGCTGAAACAATTAAGAGCGAGCATGTGTTGCTGCAAGGTGTCTTCTGCTCTATGCTTACTATAATCAATATGATTATGCTCATGTCATCATCAATGCAATTTGTATCATGATCAGTATCCAGGACTCAAGATTACTAACCTCTCGTTAGTCTACACTCTACACTAATGCATATTGGAATTTTCGAATGCGCATCAGCAAAAGGCAAACCTCAAGAAGCAAAAGGCCAACGACACCCAGCACGAGCCCTCCAACTCCTATTGCACCAATTGACTCGCCAAAGAACAGGGATGCAAGGACAGCAACCGTCAATGGCTGCGAGTCAATTATGACCTGCGATGGTGATTTCAGTTTCATAAGGGCCATCAGCTCAGCAGGACGAAATGACAAGCCAAAATGCTTTGCCTGACGAGCTAAAGAACAGCACGGGGGGTTGGGTTTCGCCTTACGCTCCCAAGCCCGGCCGACGTCTTCTGCAAGCCCTCCGCAAGGAAGCCCTGCGAAAGCAAGAACCGATGCTGCTTATTCGAGAACATCACACATAGCCATATGGCAAAGTTCAAGCCTTTGAGATGCAAAGGTATCGAAACTTTGCGCTCGCAGGCACAACATTACCTGGAAGCAGGCTGCATCGACGAGGCCGAATGCCGCAATGGCGAACCAGGCTTCCCATCCGGATGGCTGCTTCCTGCCGCGCGCTGCGGCGAAGGCGACGAGCAGCGCGCCCGCGGGGAGCAGCCGCAGCGCGGCGACGAAGAAGGGACCCGTCCGGGGGATGACCCCCTTCATGGCCACCATGGCCGTGCCCCAGAAGAAGAAGGGCGACACCAGCAACGCCCACTCCCAGAGCTCCCCGCCGGCAACCGCGAGCGCCGCGGGGGAGACATCCTCCTCCTTGCCCCCCTTCCCGTCATGCTCCTCTGCGACGGTGGAGCGCGAGAGGAGGGGCTCGGCGCCGGTATCGACGAAGCACTCTACGTCGGAGCCCGTGCCGACGCAGTCGCCTGCGTCGGCGGGAGAAGGCGGCGACGCCTCGCGGCGCGCGGCCGCGAGGCGAACGGTGGAGCCACGCCGGCGGCGTGCGGCGGCAACCGGTGGGTGGCGGGCCGTGGAAGGGAGCGGGAGGAGGAGGAGGCCGGCGGACGCGGGACAAGCGGCGGCGGGCATCGTGGCGGGAGCCCAGGTCAGCCGGCGCGAGAGGAGTCGGGAGTGGCGGGGAGCGCGCGGTAGGCGGGGAGGTGGGGATCTTTGCGGTTCGTTCGCCCGTGACGTCGCGGTTCCGCTGAGTGTGCACAGATTCTGAAGTTTCCGTCTCGAAACAGAAGAGTGGCGATGAAGTGTCGTGGAAAAAAACTATTGGTTTGTTCGTTTCCAGACTCACGTCTAAATCTTAGAGAATCACATAATTTTTTTTACTATTTATATTACTAAATAAAGTTAAATTATAAAACTAATTTCAGAACCATGTCTAATTCGCCATACGAATCTAACGAGGGTAATTAAGTGGTGATTAAAAAATGATTACTATAGCATTATTATAGCAAAATATAGAGATTAATTAGGCTATTAGATTCGTCTCGCAATTAGCACCCATCTGTCAAAAAGGTTTTGTCATTAAACTAATCAAAATATTTCTAAATGTGAAGATTCTTTTTTATGTGACAGGTCTAAAATTTAAAGGGAAGGAAACGAACACACCTTATGTTTCGCAAAGCGTGAAATCTCGTTAACCTATTCAGGAATGATCATTTCAAATTCATAAATTTTTAAAATGATTATTCAAACTAACGATCAAACGTCTATACCCCTTTCTTTGTGAAACAGAACCACCGTAGACATGCCACTTTGGACAAATTAGTTGATCCATCCCTTACATTAAAGAATTGAACCCAAATTTTAGTACCAACTAACAAAACCCTAAGAAAAAATTGGCCAAAATTGAACTTTTTTCACGTAATCCAACCATCGTACAAGAACACATCGATATTAGAGGGATTTGGATAGGTAAATCACTCACCAAATTTCAACGCCGGTTCACCTTCCTTTTGTCATCTCAGCAGCATATCAGCCACTCAGCCCCTTCCACAAATCCACGTGCGCGACAGAATTGCATGAGGGTCCTCCTCACTTGACGTCGATAAAGCTCGTCCTCGATCATCATCACCTAGTGTTGGCAATGAGTACATTACCCACCGGGAGTGCTGGAACGTTTCCATCTCTATCAAGAGTTTTATACTCCGTCCCCAGATCCATACCCATCTCAGGTCCCAAATTTCCCCCATGCCCACACCCACACCCATATGGGTGTGGGCACCCATCGGGTTACCCATACCAATTATTAGGCATAAAAATTGGCATTAAACTGATATAGTAACATCTCGGAATGATTAAATTGTTCAAAGGTAAGTAAATTTAACCACTTTAGTTAAAAATAGACCAAATGGTCACCTAAAGGCAGAACATAATGCCCAGACAAAAGTTTTTTGCAGTTATCGCATCAGACAAGAGTTTGTTGACTCACGTGTCATAGATTTTGTGAGGCCCTATGAGTAAATGGGTATGAGTTGTAGAAGAATGGCTTCATACTCATGGTACCCAATGGGTGACAAATATGCCCATTAACAAACCTATGAGGCAAGAAATAGGTCCAAAGCCACACTCTAATAGAGCAAAACCCATCGGGTACCCATTGCCATCTCTATCGTCACCTTCACCAAGTCAGATTCCCGTTCTGTTGAACAAACGAGAGACTGAAGAGGAACGAGATAGTGTGAAGGGACAAGAAGTTGGGCTCCTTTCTGCAATTTTCGATCGCCATCCCCCTCCTCGCATGCATCTCACGTGGCTTCCCCTCCACGCTAGCACGACTATGTCCGTTTTATTTCACAAACGAAGAGTTATGGACAACATCAACATAATTAGATCATGGACCTAGATCTTTATTTTAGGATTTTATGGACCTTGATTGCCATGGCTAAATAGTTTAGGGACCTCGGGTGCATTTCACTCTTTCGCAAACTTATTTTGGTTCTAATCCCATGCTTTATGGTAAAATCATATTTATATAACATTTCAAAAAAATCATATATAAAAAAGAACTATAAATGTGAACACAAAAACTGTTTCAGCGTAACCCTCAATTATATACAGCATGTATATTCATCGCACAAAAAAATACAGCATATGTCATGTGCTGCTATGTAAGGAATTGCACAACATTCCACTACTTCACAATTCAAAGTCCATCAACAGTGTTATTAAGCATATTCATTTTGAGCTCCACAAAAAAATGATAAATGTCTTTTATTAAGAGTATTCATTTTGAAATCCAAAAGTAGGAATATATACCGCCAAACATCTAAATTATAGTTTCATTGTTTGTAGCCCTCTATGTTTTTTCCTTTTTTCTGCAAGAGCTGGATCTTCTTTATTTATAAATTATAATTAGTAACTGTATTTTCATTTGCAATGTCAAACATGGGTCATCCAAAAGCAAGATCAGAGCAACAATGCTGCATCCCATTTCTAGTTCACATCAAAAGCAAACAAATATTTTTGTGCTTTTATTTGACCCCACATCCACCGTCACAATGGGGAGCTAACACCTCACATAAAACATTACTAGCAAACATAAAACCAAACTTCACTCAATCCTCCTCCTCCTACTATTGGACATGTGCAGCGACACTCCTGTTTTTTATGACGACCTTCCCACTATCCTCCTGTCACTCCAGTCTTCAGCGGCACCATTTCCTCACCGCCTCGTCGTGCCATCACTCACTGCTAGTCTGATCGTCGTCCCTGTTGGCGCGTGATACACGCACCATTGAGACTGCAAGCGTACAGGTCGACGTAGTATAGCTTTTCCCTTAGAAGAGTATTCCAAGGTTTATCGAATCCAAGGACCGGCAAGCAAACCATAAGCAATCTACTATTAAGCTCATCAAACTAATCCTAAGCATTAAGCACAATTGCATATGACGTTGAACAGGAGAGAAATTGGGTGAAGTGCTGATGTGTCGATCGGTGCAAGGGTTGTGCCGATCGGCACAAAGAGAGAAACAACAAAAACAGAGCAGAATTGCAAAGCCAATAATCTAAGTAAACGAGTCTTAACCAGATATGAATGAAGCACACACCAGTAGCACAAGTTGCAGTTCATAGCAAAAGGTAATCTACTATAGTCCAATGAAGCACATCAATCTATCATCTCCTCTAGTCCCGCACCCATGCCCCTAAGCTGTTTGCTGCGACCCTGTCACGGCGGCGGCTAATAAGGCAAAGAAAAAGGCACTACGATGAGCATCTATTAGCATTGCATCACTATTAAGTTTTTGCTGCGATCCTTTGACGACGGCGGCTAATAGCGCTAATAGCTAAACAACACCGACAAGATAAACAACGCACCGACTATTGCATATGAAGATGGTGCCGATCGGCACAAGGGTTGTGCCGGTCGGCACGACATGAATATAGCAAATTGCAACAAGAAGGAAGACATAGAGGAGAAACAAGATCGAAATCAAGCATGAACAGGAAGTAGATCAACCAAATTGAGACGCATAGAACATCACCTTCATCACATACCGCGACGACGATAACATCCGGCTCTTGAACCTTGAAATTGGATTCATAGACTAACTAGGGCCTAAATTAGAGCTTCACCACGTGGGTTGACTCCTCTTAGAACCCTAGCTAGCTCCTCCAACTCACCAACTAGAGAAGATCTAGACAACTAGGCTACATGGTGAAACTGGCGGCGTAACGCAGCAAGTTTTGGCTCTCAACTCGAAATACCTTTATTATATGACAATGCGTACAAAGGGAGACGTCCCTTGGGACATATATGTAGTGGGGAGGTGCCTGGAGGCGTCCTCCACCCAATCTAAGTCGGTGCCGATCGGCACACTCCATGTGCCGATCGGCACGAAACGTGTACAACTCGGACTCAATTTTCCTTTTTCGTAGCTCTGCCTTCTAAAAATCATATCTCCACCGCTCGGACTCCAAATGAAGCAAACTTGGACTCTATCTTGTACCCTCGAAAAGATATACAACTTTGGTAATATTTTGATCTCCAGATTCTGTCGTCTTCATGAACAAAATCGCATCGCAAGATATTCTGTCCTGATTCAGACTTCTCTGCGCAGTACTCATTGCGGGCCCCATATCTCCTAGCTCCGGAGTCCAAATAATGTCATCCATATGTGTTCCGGAAAGCACTCGACGAGATCTTCAACTTTGGTATTCAACGGATTTGCATTTGAGGTCGTCTTGAACTCCAAATCCTCGTCACAAGATGTTGCTGTCCTGGACTCCGCGAAAATCTCCAGATTTCGGGAATATTTTGGGTGAGCCTTCTAGAGGACTTGGAAACCAAGCAAATGAGTTTGGGCCTTGCGTGTTGGGCTTCATGGACGTTCAAGGAGTGCTTGAGGTGCCGCGGGCTGAAGTTTCGACCCATGTTTCATGGATAATTCGCCCCGCTTGCATTATATGTTGTATTTCACCTAAAATGAAAGACACAAAAAGACACTAAAGAAGCAAAACGTCATGATTAGTGGCAATAATCAATACAATATGGTGGATGATCATCGATATACTAAGAGAATTTGGTGCTAAAAAGGTCGTCAGAATGAGCACCAACAGTCCCAGGCCTCCTTGTGAGCACGAGAACACTCTAACAAGACCTCGCAATCCATACCCTAACTCCCAAAACCTAATCCTGAGCTTGAGCTTACAAATGATAACGGGATTGGAGGAGAGGGCGAGACGATCGGTCAAAAGGAAGGAGATGGTGCTCTTCGGCGCCCACTTGGGGCCGTTAGATTGAAATTAAAAGTCACCATTCAATTGTGTAGTGCTCACTCTGTCTCAAATTACTTGTCATCTCGGTCATGTACCATGTTTATTAAACATTATCTGAATCTGGATAAACCGTTTGTCCAAATTTATTTAACATTATGTGAATTTGGACAAAAAAAACACAATATGACAAGTAAACCGACGGAGAGAGAAGTGTTTTGTATTTGACTATTTCGGCCTTTGCTCTTTCTTTTTGAGCTTTAGTATATTTAGTCTGGGCATGGGTGAGAGTGAGGGCATGTTTGGTTGCCGGCCACAATTTGCCACGCCAAAGGTTAAGTAGCTGCTATAGTTGTGGCTAGCCACATTCTGTGGTAAAAGTAGAATGTTTGGTTGGTAACTAAGGTTTGGCAAAATCAGTGTGGCTGCTGTTTGGACTGTGCCACAAAGTTTGGTGAAAAAGTTGTGGCTGGTGTTTGGATTGCAGTCACATATTGATAAAAACACCTCCATGCCATACTGGTGAGATTACCACCCATTTGTTACAAAACAATCACGTTGTACCAAAATAAGAAACGACATGCATATGCTAGAACATTATAAGATAAGCTTGATGTTAATTAAACTACTACAGCATGAGGTTTAGATCAAGTGCAGCGGCACCCAATCAGTTACAAAATCAGCGTGTAACTAGGTGTTCTTCATCACCATACAGCCAAAATATGCACACAGCCATCTATATACATTCCAGGCATTGTTCATCACCACAACCAACTGAAGGTGGTGAGAGAGAAGATGAGGGAGAAGATGAGGGCCGAGCTGCAGACATGCACAACCTACAGTGGGGTCAGAGGCAGGAGCTCAGCGCCGGATTCGGAGCCAGGCGCTCAGCGAGTGCAATGGCGCTCATGCGGAGCAGTCGCCATGGAGCTTATGTGAGCGAAGCGGTGAACTGAGAGGGAGCAGGTGAAAGGGTGGTGTGTTTTATCGCAGTAGGTGCGGATATTTCACCAGTTTGACGCGCCGCGGAAGGTTGTGGCGGGGAAAAAGCCCACCACACTTTTGCTGCCGAAATGTGTGGCGAAAGGGCTCTAAAGCTGTGGCGACCATAAGTTTTGCTGTCATCCAAACACCGGCCAAAACGTGCGTGGCTTGCCTAACTTTCGGTGTGGCGAGCTGTGGCCACCAACCAAACAGCCTCTGAGGCTTGCGCCCTTCTAACCCGAACAGGCCAATGGGCCGTTGATTAATCATGACCTGATTACGGAGAATCCTATACGTAGGGCGGACTACATTCAACGTTTGGTAGATCAGTGTTTGAGATTCGTGCAACGGCTGACATTCGCGCGGTGGAGAAGGGGATGGCTGAGATGCTGCCACGTGTCGGCTTTTGATTGATGCGGGTGGGAGGAGGTAGAAAACAAAACGGTTTTTAATTTTCAAACGTATTTTTCTCACAGACCGTAAGTCCGTTTTCGAATCCGTTTGAACTATGGTGTTGTTTAGAATTAATGCTACAAAATGAGATTCATATGAACATTTTTTAAAAAATTTTGAAATTTAAATTTTTTGTTAATATTTTAAATGTACTATGTCAACATTTTGCTTGCACTGTGTCAATATTTTTTATGTACTATGTTAATATTTTTTGCAACAATGTTGATTCTTTTCATGAAAATATTGATACAGGTTTACAAAAATATTAAAATAATTGTTTGAAAATGTTGATGTCAATTGACAGACTAAATTAAATTAAATAGGCTAAATTTAATGAGCTATTGGACACACTTACAGGTTAAATCTTATAGGTCGCCCTAGCAGGTCCCCCTGATTACATGGTCACCGTAACGATCTGGAACTCTGGATCTGCGACGTTGTGGTGCTGGGACGATGCGCTCATGCGCAGGAGCTCCACGGGCGGCCGGCGGCGAGGCGAGCGGCGGACATGGCGGTTTCTGTTGAGTCGGCGCACCGGCGAAGGCAGCGTCCCTGCGTCCGCCGCCCAGTGGATCGGAGCCGTCGGATGGGGTGCCATCGCGCCCACCCCCATCATCTAGAACGACGAGGTATCATATGCTCGCTCGAGCTAAGTTCTTTTTTCATTTTTAGGCTCCTTAGTTTGTGCATGTAAGCTGCCAATACAATTTCTGCCTACTGCTTTGCCTGGTTAAAATTAGAAGGTTCAGTATCCTGCCACTCCCTGAAATTCTGGCGACATAGAGAGATACTGGTGGGCAAACCATTTTATTATTGCTGCAACTTTCGTTACAAGCATACGGTGATAGATATGCGCCGGCATTTGACAGCACATTAAATACACTTACGATTACGAGTTACAGGTTATTATCTGAGTAACACAGACACAGGTATAACCAAATGGGATATCTTTCCTGCTCTACCAATATCCTTGCATCGATACTTTTTTCCTGAATCCTGATCGAATGGCTGCATCCCACAATATGGACTCCGTTCTTCGCCATCATATTATTGTGGCGTCAGGACATACATCTTGCAGTCGTGAGGTGGCACAGAGGCCGATAATTGTCCCTGAGCTGAGAAAGAGGAATGCTGCACAATAAAATGCAGCGTGTCAAAATTAACTCCAAAACTCTGAAGTCTGAACTATTCTACCTTATCTAGTTCTCTACTTGATTATGGAATGCAGCAGGAGGTGTGAAGAATGCAAAGCTTACCGCCCATAGATCGCGAGCTGTCACAGCGGCGGATGGAGCAAGCCCGATAATTGACCATTGTGCGGTGATGGTTGCTTGGTAGCCCTGCCTGTTCCAGAGAACCACGGCCTTCCTGTTGTTGCTGAGCGGCCCTGCCCAAACCTACAATGGCACACATCATCGCGAGCTTCAGAATCATGCTAAAGCTTTCTGTGGTTTTTCTATGGGACAATCGGTTTCATGAAAGCCACTAATGCAGAGATTTAGGAATGCTACCTCCAAGCCATTATTAGATTGCACTTTCCTTCCTTGGACGCCTAGACTATCTGTTCAAAAGTAGCTGTATTAGTAGACTGAAAACTCCATGCAATCATTTGTAAGAATGTGGAAGAGAAGTCTTGCCTTGGTTGACAGCGATCACCTCAGAGTTGGTGAGTATCGCCTTTGTCTGCGGGCTCATCGACCGCACGTCACACCCGATCAAAAGAGGAGCCTGCACACAAAAAAAAAAAATCATGTTTTGCAGTGATGAAGCACAGAACATTGTACATCACACCAACATTGTTGACATGCGGAAAATAGAGTACCTTGGCAAGTGCCCAGATGCTGAAGTGAGAGCGGTACTCCGCATCAGACATGCCACCGTTGCCAACTTCAAGCATGTCAGGATCTGAGGTTGGAGCACAAGAGAATGAGAATCTGTTCATTAGGTGGAAGGTGACAAATAGTTTGGTACTCTAAGGCAGAACAGTCTGAAGTCTGAACTCTTACCGTTCCAGCCACCAGGACCAGCATAAGAAGCCCATCTGTCGTTCTGGTCTGCACGAGATGTCATGCTGAAATACCATGGTAACCATAATCAGTACCATTGGTTTCAGAAGTGATGTGAGCATAATTTCCAATTTCATTAAAATGAACTGGGCAGCACCTGGGCCAGTTGTCAGCGATATCGTCCGTTGTTCTCCAGCTGTTGCCCATGGCACCTGCCCAGGTGGCAGGATTTTCTCTTCCCCTATAAACCAAGGCACATTTGACTAGATCAGTATTGCTTAACATTTCCCCCATCAAGCCACAAAAGTTTTGCTTTAAGAGGAAGCACACCATTCACAGAGTGAGAAGAAGATGCTCTTCCCGTATGTCTTCATGGCATTGCTCATTTTAGTGTATCTGTGTTACCCAATAAGAGTTTACTCAGCCATCAGACATATAAGGCCCAATATGTTGGCCACACTGTGGTTCAAGAAATTTTTCTCTTTTACCTTTCCGTGATACTCCTGCCAGCATCGTTGCAGTTGTCATACTTCAGATAATCAACACCCTGGAGTTAAGATGATAGGAGTAAGAAGAACATCAGAAATTCAGAAAAATCAGATAATCTGCCAAATTTAAGTAACTGAATGATATTTACCCAAGATACGAAGGTTTTCACATCCTGCTCTTCATGATCAAGTGATCCAGGCATTTTCAGACTGCACGTCCGTGTTCTGCAGTACACAATGGCTGTTAGTTTCAGGTTCCTTGGTAGATTTTAATCACACAGTAGCAGCTTGCTTCGGTTTTCAGTTACTCCTGAATTACAACTGAGTAGTTTTCTTGTAATGATAAATCTGATAGCTTGCATACCCAGCGTCACTGTAAATGCCAAGCTTGAGCCCTTTTGCGTGCACATAATCCGCAAGTGCCTTGATGCCAGAGGGAAATGTTTGTCTATTTGGAACGAAGTTACCCTGAGAAATAATGAAGCAACTTTGTAAATACTGACGGTACCAAAAAGTATTGCAGGGCCATGGGCCCATCAGGCGAGTGGAAATAAAAAAGGTGATTTTGCTGTTGGGGAGTACATAGGTAAGAACAAATTTCTAAAGCCACCGCTTTGGTTTACACATTAGTATGTCTAGAACAAGATTGCTCCACTTTTGAAAACTTCTAATTCTTCAAAATATTATCCCTTCGCCAGCATCTAGTACAGGTAAAATTCAAAGTTTTGCATAATATATGTGGTTCTTGGTTGGTTCGTGTCGAAGGTTCATTGATTCTCAGGACTGAATTGAACAGATTTCTAGAAGTTCGTGACAACATATTTTTCTGGTCACACTGGTAATAGTGCTCAAAATGATGGTGGTAGTTGGTGGTTAGCGTTGCTTATGTGGGCAAATTTGATCTCCATACCTGGTAGTCCCTGTCAGATTCTGCCCAGCAATCATCTGAAAAAAGATGTGGAAAAACATTTCAGCTAAGAACTACTTAGTGTCCCAAATGACAAATAAAACAGGACTCATAAGCGATCCATACCTATGTTAACATATTCATAGCCCAATTTCGCTAAACCAGTGTTGACCAATGCATCAGCTGAAGAAACAGAAAGCAGTTAGACTGTTAGAGAAATAAGGTTCTCCCACAATGTGCTTCTACTGCAATTATGCTTCAAGACAACTTTCATGGAACGACGACAAGATTATGAATAATGTTGGTGGTAGACACCGTGACAACTTCAATTTGCTAATATTATAATCCGTACAACGTGATCACGGGTCATTTGTCCTTGATCAACATCCAGTAACATGCAAGTAGCGACTCGTTGGTTCAGGCACTAGCCCTGGTTCTGTGGAGTGCCGTCCTCTTACGAGAACTGGTTAGTTGGGCTGCACCTATCCCTTGTTTGACTGACCCAACCTAGTTGGCTCAAACGTCCTTTTTCCGAGGCCTCTCCAGGCATCAACAACCACATAGATATGCATTGGTCAATCGTGTTTTGCTGTCCATTGGACCACAAAGATTGAGAATACTTTGATGAGGCTAAACAATGAAATGAATCTAGTCATAAATTCATGATATCTAGATTTCTTAGGTGATCTGCCCTCCACGTGCTGTGGACGTGCGTGATTAATTCGGGTTTTCCTCCCGTGACAAAAGGAAGAATCGGTGGAACCCTTTTCAGACTTTATCAGCACTACCCCATCACCCATTGTTTTGGCTATAAATTAAGTTTTTTCCTGCACATTTAGTCTTGTTCCTTTCAATGGCCGAGGCTTAAATCAAATTCTTTCAAATCTTCAGTCTGAAATCTTTTATACGTTGGTCTGTTCTGAACTACTATCAGCATTTCAGACTTCAGAGAGGAAGAACATGGCAAAGTTCTCTCTGTACGCATGTAGCTGAATGACAGCAGAATGAAAACTGCAGCAGCACGAGCATCTCTCAATGATTCTTGATCCGATTCAGTTGAACGAATAAAAATGTATGGGCTAGACAGAGATCGGAGAGAAAGAACATGGCAAAGTTCTCTCTGTACTCACGGAGAGAATATGGCAATGTTGTCTGCTAATCTGGTTGTCGTCTTCTTCCCTGGGACCATATGCCCGCTGTGATTTGCAAGCTGTAATGCAACAACCAACAACTCTGCAGGGAATTGTAACTTGTGCCGACACGCCGACATCAAGCTGCTCAGCCAATGGCTTGCAGCGGCAGATCTGCACGAGCCTTGTGCTCCGTGGACCGTGGCTGATTGGTTGAGCTCCTTGCCATTTTTTTTTCTCTCGCTATCACTGACAGAGGATGATAGAGTTCAAATGCCTGAAGATTTTCTACTCCCTGTTTCTTACTGGGACCGAACTGTTCCATGTGATTCCTACTATTATTAACACTATCTAAACAGTTTGTAACTGTGTTTTTATTATAAGTTCTTATTAGGATTTAAGACCTTGTGTTTTGAAGGTATTATCTCGCCCATTTTCCGAATAACCTTGTCAAGAGTTTGGGAAAGGCATAGCTAACTGTCTTTCTACGTGAAAAGATGCCCGCTTTCTGCCAAATCGTATCACCGACACCGATTAAAGGTTTTCTCCCCTCCTTTTGTGTTTTTGGGACATTATAACCTATACTATAATCGTTGATGCTGACACAGCATAGACATCGAACATGTCGTGCATGCCAGGGCCCAGGCCGCCAAGCTCGGCTACTACTCCTAGCCCAGCCAAACTAAAAGCTGATATAGCCATGCTTAAAGCAAAGGTTAAAAGCGGATTGCGACACAACAAACAAACAAATCCTCGTCTCACATCGCCGAATTTGCCGACGTGAATGAATGAATATATATGCCACTGTACCCAACGCGTGACTGGATCTGCCGAACATGCAGCTCCAGAACCGAAAAGGAGGTGCGGATTCGGCATGGGTTGGATGCATGCAGCAGAGAGGAGTGGCGCAGTGGGGACTAGTAGATGTTGGAGTGGAGGAGCAAGTGTACCTGTCTCCTTGATCATCTCCTCGTTGATGTTGCAGCCGAAGTGGTTCCAGCTATTCCACCTAACACATTCGTCAGCAGAGTCAGTTAGTTGATTATTACTACTGCAGAAAATGTGACTCCACTGTACCTAAACTGTACAGCACGGCAGACACTAAGTATTTTCTCAACTCGAGTTTTGGACATTTTTATTATAATCATTTGGTTCGTATAGAGGTTACTCCTGCATAGTGATGTACAGTTTAAAAGGTCCAAAGATAGAGTAAAGGCACGGTCGTCAGCTATATTTTCTACACTGCATAGCTACCTGAAATGGTCCGTGACCAGTAGGTTATCGCTTGGTACGTCATGAACTAGGAGTAGTAGTACTAGTTTTTAGCGAATTGACAGCCTCTCTTCTTGTTGTGCTCTGATTCTAAGCTGCATAGACAAATCATGGCAGCGCGAGGCCAGAGGCTAAAAGCGACAGGCAAAAAAGGGGAGGAAAGGGAAAGAAGAAAGCATGCCGTCAAAAGCACCAAAGGCAGCCTCTTTTCGTCATTCTACCGGACATGGTCGCCGCCTATGCCTCTCTCTCGCCCTGCAGTTGTTCTACGAAATTTTTGACCCTGGTTTGAAGCCAGGAATAACCTGGCAGCCTGTTTCTACTCCATGCTGAGGCATTTCCATGCCGTGCGAACGACTTCGTCGTCCTGGCAGGAGGGAGGAAGGCACACAAGCAAAGGGTAAAAAAATGCGACCACGTGCGCTCACCTAATCCTCCCCGATCGAGTCCGTATACGTCCTCGTAATCTTTCTCAGTAACTCTCTCTGCAAACAAGAATCTGCCGGGAGATATCGTTGAAAAAAAGGGAAAGGCCACTGATCGAGCTACGCGGGACGACGGTAAGCAACAAAACCTGCTTTGATGCTTTGTCGCCGGATAGAGCCATGATGACGACAGCCAGCGCGAAGACAAAGGCTGCTGCTGCCCTGGCCGTGACAGCCGGAATCGGCTCGCTTCGCTTCCGTCGCAAGCGAAAGACATGTCCGTTTCCCTCCTCGCAGAAAAGTTTTCTCTGCGAGCAGCAGCTCACGCTCTACGCGCGCGCGCGCCATGGAATCGTTTCTTTCTTTCTTTTTGATAATACGGGTGCTTGTTAGGTGGAGGCGTACGTATTTGTGAGCAACGCTCACGCTGACGGAGTGTGTGAAGAAGATAAGTAGAAAGTTTAAAAAGAATTGATTAACAATGGCGCAGAGCAAGGAGCCATGAAAGCAGAGAGGAGCTGGCCGGACGGCGGCAATGGCGCCGGCGGCGGAGCACGACCGCGTGAGGAGCGTGAGTGTACGTACCCCATCTGCGGCGTCCTGCCGAGGCCGTTCTCGTACACCTTCCGCCGCGCGCGCCGCCAGCCGCGCCGGTTCCGCCGCGCCGCCGCGCGCAGCTCCTCCGTCCAGTTCCCCGACACGCCGGCCGCCTCCGACGTGGTCACCGCCGCCGCCGCCACGAGGAGCGCGAGCAGCAGCAGCGACGACGAGGTCGCGGACCGCGCCATGGCCGGCAGCTCAGCTCTGCTTTGCTCTGCCCTGCCGCTGGTGCAGAGCAGCGGAGCGTTAATACTGAGGTGAGAGGGCTGGGGGGTGCTTGTCGGAATGGAGACGCGGTTTACCGGGCAGGGGTTTATATAGCCGGGCCGTGGGTCCCACCATGTCATTTTTGCGTGTGTTTTTTAAGTGATTGCGTTCACTCTTTCGGCTTGACTTGTGTCGCGGGCAGATAGCCTTGCGTCGACCAATTAACTGCGAGCGCGGCGCGTGAGCGATTTGTTTCAGTAAAATAGTTAGTTGGTCGCACAAATTTCACTTTTTCCTTTTTGCGAGAACGCAAATTTCACTGCAAGTTATGAATGTTGGTATTGATCTCGGTTAAAAAACCGAGATGTGCATGAGTAGTGCAGCCATAAAATTGGAAAGCCTGCTGCTACTCACCAAATCCAGCGATTCGTGGGAGGCTTGCACTTAAGATTGTGTATCTCTGGTTGCTCGACGTGGAACTGAGTCGCGCATGCAGTTGCCCGTTTCTGGTGGGGATGGCACCCGAAAAATAAGTGGGTCATGGAATTTCTCAGCGTTCGTGCTTTGGGAGTTCATGACATGCAGTTCCTGGAGACACGGGAAGTCGACGGCATCCTGCACTGTTGGTGTGAGTTACTACAACGAATCATCTCAACGTGTCATCCTGTGCTATTCGATTTATTCGGGGGTAATTTATCAGTGAAATCGTACTTACCGCTCAAGATGCCATGCCAGGGATTTGCTCTCATTTTCGTTCACAGATAAATGGCCACGTCTCCTCTTAATGACATGGCATGCGCGCCAGGGGCTCAGGGAATGGACAAGGGTTGTTTAAGAGGAGCGATCACTAATGAATTTTCACGATTTAAATTGTACATCTCGTCATGGTTAGTGCCAGCGCCTTTATTTATTTATTTATTTATTTATTTATTCGGGGACGTAATGGATTGCAGCAAAAGCTCGTCGTCCACCGGCAGGCAAAAGCGACGGATTTATTATCATTTCCGTTTTTCCTTTCCCCCTCTTTTTGGCACCAAGCATGTACAATGTATGCCGCAGAGTTTCCTTTGTTTTGAAAGTAAGGTGCTCCTTTATTTTTGTTTTATCTTTTGGAGAGGAGAAAGTGGTCAGCTAAAATATCCCACCGTCCAAACATTCGCTTCGTGGACTTGGTTCTGATGTAGAGATATGGAAATATACGGCTTCTTTTTGTTATTAGATATATATGACTTTTATTTTAACACAGATGCAGACACTCACACACACGAGTACTCATCTCTATAGACACACGCACGCAACCCCTACCACTATGATCGCCTTCGAAAGACTGCCTCACTATTGACGGAGACATCGCTTCCCACTGAAAGAATAAATAAGCCGTAAATGTGTAATACCCGTGCTAAGTCTGAAACTTGCCACGGAGGTAACAAACAAGCCAGCTGATGTATACTTGCTCTGCTTAGATATACGACGTTCAGGACAACAATCTGGTTCAAATAGAACTTATAGTAGCTGTCGTAAACAACATATAATTAAGAATAGGGGAAGATATATAAGTATATATGTAACTAGCATGCTGGCCCGCGCTCATAGATAAATTAAGTTACATTTTTTTAGTAACTTAATTTATTTTCTTAAATTCATGTTTATAGATAACAAAATAATTTTATTGAGACTGGCTGTTACTATCAAGGAAGTTGAAACTATAATCATCTTTACTTCAAAATAAGGTATAACCGAACAAAAGCACATCAGAGTTCTACACACAAAGAGTGATCTATGAAACATATAAAAAAACCAAAGAAAAGAATAATATTCCTTATATCTCAATTATTTTAAAGGTGTGGCTAGTTGATTGCAGTCATTTTTTTTAAAAAAAAATCGATTAGATTCATTTCTAAAAGTTCATCCCAGATCATGTGCCAACCAAAATGAAGGATACCCATATTTGTCGATTCAATAAAAAAACAATAAATAAAAATACCATTGCTGGATAAATGTGTGTCTTCTGCATGCACGGTCTCAGAAGAATTCTGACTCTAACTTACATAAAGTAGTTTTTTTAGTTGAGGTGAAGCCGTTTTCGAAAACATTTGGCAAAGCAGCTTTTCAATGATAATGCGAATAATTCTAAGGGTACTTCATGATTTGGAAGAGAGGAAAAAGTCGATTTTTGTTATCTAGTGTAAACCATTTAGGATGTTTGGATGGGTTTTCAACTGAGTAATTTTCTTTTGACCCATTCGATCGGTAGGTAGGGTCACCAAAAACTATTGAGAAGCCAGTGCAAAAGTCTTGATTACCAAAGTCATGGAGCAAGCATACGCAATATCATTGGATTATTTCCCATGTCCATGGCTTTCCCAGTTCCCAGTATTTCTCGATAGGACAGCTCTTGTGAGAATTGTGTCAACGGAGCTTACAAATCATGCGCAAGTTCATCAATTTGTTGGAGCCAGGCAGCCAGCAAACCCCTAATCTTGATGTTCAGATTTCTCAAGTTCATCCTGTATGCATGCATGCTTCTTTCCTTTGCCTGCCTCTGTTTTTCTTAGTGCTTCCTTTGCTTGCTCATCAGCTGATGTACTTCAGTCCTTTGCAACACCAAAATGAGATGTGTTTAAGAAATTGACTTTATTCTATAAGAAAATAAGGAACAACAGTCGATTTGTACAATGAAATTTTTCTTGAAAACACCTTCAAATAGCAGCCAGATGGTCAGAACCAACAGAATAGCTAGACAATTATGTAAGGATAGATATACTGACTAATTTAGAATATGAACATATAAGCTTAACCGTTGTGTTAAGTCATCAGTAAGAGTTCATCGCCAAAAAAAAAAAGCATAAGTAGAGTTAGTTTGATGACATGCATATGCATGGCAAGGCATGCTGGCTGCTCAACAGAGGCATGATGCTGTGCTTTAGACATCCGTTTCTGTGCCAATTAAATCCAAAAGCAAACCATCTAAATTTTTTTTTCCTGCGTCATCCAGCCCCAAAACAATGATCAAATGTCTGCATAGTTTGTTGCCCATGTTGTTCTTGGTTGCTTACCTGTATGTGATTGATCCACACTGAAGCCTCCAAGGACCGGGTATGAACCGCAGTGCGTGAACCCAGTTACGCCTGTCCATATATTCATCAACAAAGGTCAGCGACTCACCCAGCCAGACGTCAAGCGTCGGCGCAACCTGCGTGATCTTATCAACAACAAAGCTATGCCCTCGTTAGTCGTTACGGTCACCATGACCATGTCTTTCTGATGCTCAAGGTTGTTGAAATCAGACTTCTTGTCCACCTCTGCCAAGCCATCGATGTCCGGCAGGTCAAGACACTCAGCATTTCCCTACTCGCCACTCGGATTCTTGCTACCGACTTTGGCAGTTTGCCACAAGGCGATTTTTGCAGAGCAACATTCATTGGTTTCCTAGTCAGCGCCGTTTTTTCACACTCTTCTAGTAATGTGACCTGCAGGCTGCAGCGTGCGGCGCAGCTGGACGTCGAGCTCCTCCTTGATCAGCATCCTTGATGGTTGATGCTCGTCTCTTTTTCTTTACGATTTTTTTTTGCTCATCTTTTGTCTGCTTGACATTAGTTGACGAACGGGCTGAGGTGACATTATCACGGTCAGCGGCCAGTGGCACCGCCTCAGACCACTCGGGTAAAATTGAAAACCGATTTCATTAGCCTGCAGCTCCGCGCACACGGTAGTCGGTCGAGCGCAGCTATACCGAGGCAGACGGGGAGTTGCATAGTGCGAGACAGGGTCGGATCCTATTGAATCAACGCTTGGCTGCAAACGTTCCATAATTGGTGCGATTATTGCTTTCGACAACTGGACGACTCAACGGCCAAAGTAATCAACTTGCCGACCATACGCCAATGCTTCATCGCGAGTTCATTCACGTAAACTGGAACTTTCCCAATGCAGGTCGTGATATCCAAGAATCCTCCATCGGAGCTGTGAACTCAATTCTGCGCCGCGCCGTTGGCGGCCATTGACGGCGCAATAATCTCCTAATCCGGTCGACACCGCTGGCGTCGAGCTGCTTCCATCGCCGTAGTGCGTCCATGGCGTCACGGAGCTAGTCATGCCGTACTGCGCCATCATGGACGTCGCCAGGACGTCAGAAGGTTCCGGGTGTCCTGCTTCAATCGCCACACCCTGAGCGCGACGTTGACCTCGCCGCCGTCGGGGAGCAGGGGTTGTTGCCGCAAAGGTACGGCATGAGGCGATCCTGGCGTGCCATTGTGATGGCGAGGGAGAGGTTGTCGATCTATCCAACGTACACTGGGCCATCGTTAATCCCTAATTGCTCCACGGCAATAATCAGATGGAAAGTTCCTTCACTGATAACTTGGTTTTTATTAGTACCTGAACGCATAGGCTATGGACTCCTAAGTTGCTATGCGATTTGTACCAGTACATATTGCATACTATCTTCTTCTTTTTTGAGACGGTATTGCATACTATCTTTAGCAAATCAGATATGACGGTCATGATTAATTCTAGCTTAGAGTTGTATTACAATAATCCAACGGTTCAATCTTGGCCGTTCAATCTTCATAAAATCCAACGGTTCACATCTTTGTTTTTTTCTGATTAACGTGAGAATTTCTAGGCCTTAAGAGCGAACGTGGTGGCTTCTTTTTCTCTTCAAATACTAAGATAATAGATGTTGCCCGTGCATTTCATATTTCTGTTTTACAAAGGCCCCGTCATAGAAAGAAAATGCAATATAAGCATGCGTGTAATGATCAAAGCAAGAAGTGCGTTGCAACCGGCAAAGTTTATCCGAAAATAATGCGATTGCGGGGCCTGGCCAGTGGGCATATACGGCGCTTAAGACCAGCATCTAAACCTGGACATTGACCAGTTACACAGAGACAAAAAGCAGCCCTTCTCATCTTCACTCAAACCATGTAACCCGGGTTCATGGAGCGTGTTCATATTCAGACAGAGGCGTTTCAGGAAATTGGGAAACGCAACTCGGGATTAATTGTTAATATCAGTGGCTCTATGATGGGTTTTGATGGCGCTTACCGCTTACTCATCAGTGGACTGTGATGATCCGATCCACACACACACGCCCCATGGTCGCCGTCAGTGGACGATGTCGTCACGTCACCTGATCAGTTCCGCACGTACTAATCCCTCTCCTCCATTAACAATTCGAGTAGCAAGCATATCTAATCCGCCATTAACAATTCGAGTAACTGAATCGAGCCGCTGCCTTGTGGCAGGAGTTAGTGGACTGGTGGATGTGACGTAAAACGGAAGGAAACTGGGCAGGTGCGAGTAACAGAGAGCGGGAGTTGGCCAACAGCATCATCATTTGCGAGAGAAGAGATAAAATGCAGCGTCGCTAGTACCACTTGATCTTATTTTGATTTTGTTGAGAGGGATAGCCTGATCAACTTGATCTTATCATTTGCGGGTTGTGGATATGAACACACTTAACAACGCATTAATTTCACCTGCGTCTGTTGGTGAGAGCACGAAGAACGTACGCCGATCGAAAGGCATGATCTTGAGCGATTAGGGTGTGGGGGCGCGCGCTCAATGATTCGTTCAAAAATCCGAATCCTGACCTTTGACGGGGAGTAAGCGGCAGGCAGATACACCGACTGGACACTAAAAAATCCTCCAAAGCTGGTATATGTTCCTCAAAAGCAGTCATATCATGATTCGCAAAAAAGAAAAAAATCATGTCATATTCGACCCCATTTTATTTTTGCGGACAAATAGCAGTGCTCTGCCGTTTCATAAGAAGGTAGAGAAAGTCTAAAGCAGCTAGGCTGCACAGAGCAAAGATAGAAGAAAACAACACAGCAGGTCACACTGCTGAAAGAAAATTCGACCCCATTTTATTGGGGGCCTAATTATGATTGCTACGTAGTACAGGCGACTGACTGAAACTCATCGATTGCACATAGACGGACCTCAGTCAGCAACGCTGCGCAAGGGGCCAACGACCAAAGCTGACGCGACGCGACGACCTTAGTCGGACTGGACTACGCTGCGCTCGTGGCGAGCGTGTTTATCTGAGCCGCGCCGGACGTGAGCGAAGCAAAGCAGAGCTTATCTCGCTCGCTCACAGCGGGCTAGGCTCGGAGTGACGAAGCTGACTGGGTGACGCCGCAGCTTGACTGCAACGTGCGTTGTTTGCTTGCACGGAATCTCGAGACGGAGAGGGCAGGGCGCGAAGGCCACGCGATACCGGGATGCTGACGCGGTGGAACGGAAAGGGGTAGCGCGCGGCCCCGTTCCCCAGCAGCGTCGGACCGGGTCGCGACGTCGCCGGCCGGGCATCTCTGGCACGCGGCGTCGTGGAACGGATGCGACGGGACGGGATTGCGCGCGAGCACGGTGTGCGGTGCCGGCCCTGCCGTGGCTGCTGCAGTGCTGCGGACTGTGGATTGTTTCGACGAGCGTAAGACCCACATCGGTCTCGCCTCCTAGCTTATCCACTCATACAGATTAGATACACACACGCATGCGCATGCGGTGCGACGTGGCAGATCAAAACGAGTCGCAACTCGCATTCGTTCGATCGACGCCCTGGGCCCGTCGAGAGATACTGTAGATCATCACCCAGTCGGTCTGCGTGTGGTCTTTAACTGTACGCACGTCCGAATGAACCTTCTGTTTCATTCCAATCCACCCAACAGTTCGAGTGGCCATTGGTCCTGCCTTCCTCCGACAATCAATCGCGCAGAGATTAGCTGGATCGACCGGGCTCTCGTCCTCACCTACCTCCGCATTAGCAGTGAGCCGCCTAGCAGATCATGGTTGAACACAGTTCGAGTGATGTGCAACACTTGGCACCTCCGCACACGTACGAGCCCATGATTCGATCCGTCGAGCCGAAGCATCGACCCGTCCGTACTACTACTAGCTTCGTGACCCTGCGCTAGCTGCATGCGATCGATGATCTGCAATGATTGGCATCAGACAGCAGGAAAGGCTAAACTAGCGTCAGGCATGGCTTAGAAAGTTCGGGAGATCGATCCAGCCTCGTCTCGTGTCATCTCACGCTTCGCTTTTTCACTGCTTGTACGTCTGGGGCTCCGGTAGGCAGCAACTCGCTGTCTCGGAGGGAAGCTTTTCCACACTGCACACTGGCGCACAGCACAGGGGAAGACGAACGACGAGTTTTTTTTTTTTTTTTCTGAGATGACGTACGACGAGTTAAAGCAACGGACACCGACCGGTCTCCTTCGCCCCTGTCCTTCATCCTCATAACTAAAGGTTATCGCGTCTTGCCTGCTACGTACACAGGCCGAAAAAAATTGCAACGATTTGTGCTTCGATGCAGGCGTCGTTTTCCAAACAAGGGACGAGCATCACAGCATCATCATAGAACGACGACGACGACGAGGATTTGGCAGAGCAAAGTCGCAATCCGGAGGGGTTGCTACAACTGCCCCCATTTTCCTGTGTGGAACATTGGCCAGCTGGAAGCCTAGCTCTAGACTACTGCTGTACTGCACGCATGAAAGAAGCCTAACTATGTAATTTTTAAATTCGTTGGCTTGTTTAACTGAAAAAAGCAGTGCAACGTGCTCCTAGAGTCTTTATCCCTGTGAAGCAAAGCTCGTGGGTGATATATTTCGTATGGCCGGTCCTGTATCTCCGGGCGACACGCTGTATGCTCAAAGTGGGATTCTGGATATCTCTTTGCTTGTCACATTTTCTAGTGTCCGCCCGAAGCAAACAATCTGGCCTGATTACCAGCGAGTTGTCGATCACCGCATGGTTTGACAAGAGACGATGCTGTTTGGTAGGAGCAGCCTTTTCTTTTTCAAGGTGCAGTTAGCACTTATTAGGACTTTACGAGTGTTTTATAGAGTTGTGCCCTTGACCTCATACATGCACCAGGGGTAGGTGCAGTATGATCGGTCGGTAGAGAGATTGTGCTGGTGACCATGTTCTGGGTCAGGTTTGAAGTAGTTTTACGGATGGATTCTGCAGAAATTTCATGGCTCAGGTTTGTAGTAGTTTGAAGGCTGGACTGTTAGCAAATCGTAGGCAGGCTCTCGTACCCGCAGCATGGGATGTTCCGAACGATCTCCCCGGCCCAGCGTAGACCTGGGAGGCAGGGAACTGGGCCGAGCCCTCGCTTCTCGCTTGACATATTCCTCCTACTGCTCCAAATCGAGTCACGCAAGACAGAAACAGAAAACAACGTAAATCATGTCCACGAGAAGGAACCGATCACGCAATGCAAAGAACATTCTTGGTTCCTCATCGATAACAGGAGTTCACGCAAGTATCACAGCTGCACAAACTGAGTCCTCTTGTACCGATCGCCGCCGCCGCCGCCTCGCCGGACGCGACACACGCTACGGAGGGGCTCGCTCTACCTGGCCTGCGAGTTGTCGAAGCTGGGGCTGAGCACGAACATCCTGCACGAGTGCGGCGGCACGTCGAAGGCCATCTTGTCCGTGAACCGGCCGTCCACCGTCTTGTGCTGCGCCACCAACCACAGGAGCCACAACAACAACCGAGTCAGGGTCCCACGCGACGCCGACAACCACCTCCCATTACTAGTACTACGTACCAGCCAGAGGTCCCGTGCCTCGACGGGCGTGCCTGCGGGGACGCCGAGGTCGTCCCAGTGCGCGGTGATGGCGGCCGCGTCCGTCGCGTGCCGGTTCAGCAGCACCACCGCCGTCCGGTAGCCCGACAGCGGCGCCGCCCAGATCTCGCTGCTGCCCTCCATCCGCACCTTCTTCCCCTGCACGCCCAGCGGGTCTGCATAACATTAACATTTTCCCGTCAGCAGGCTGAACGCAGCAGCATCGGAGCTCAGGTTAGAATGTCAGTCTCGGTCGGTGGTCTCTCACCTTGGTTGACGGCGATCACCTCCTTGTTGGCCAGGATGTCGTACGTCTCCTGCGACATGTGCCGCACGTCGCAGCCGATGATGAGCGGCGCCTGCAATGCAGGTGGATTGGACCACGGGTTTTGATGCGACGAACAGATTACAGAGCCAACAAATGCTCTGTTTGCGTCAGAAAAGCAGAGAGCACGGGCATCACCTTTGAGATCGCCCACAGGCTGAAGTGCACGATGTACTCGTTGTTCGTCATCCCGCCGTTGCCCACCTCCAGCATGTCCGGGTCTGCGAAACCATCAGTAAACACAAGGTGAGAACCATTCATCCATGAACACGTTCGAGCTGGGATCACGCCGGGGGCGAACTGACCGTTCCAGCCGCCGGGGCGCGCGTACTCCGCCCACACCTCGTTCTGGTCCGCCGTCGCGATCATGCTGGAAACAGCCAGCCTCTCAGCAAACGAAGCCTTGCGAACAATGACGACGGGGCAACAAAACAGACGATCAGGGGGAGGAAGACGAACGCTGACCTGTCCCAGGTATCGGCAATGTCGTTGGTGGTCCTCCAGCTGTTGCCGTACGCCGCGCCCCACCGCGCCGGGTGCATGTCGCCCCTGCGTGACGATCGCCGGCCGGCGAGAACAGAGCAGTCAATCACATGTCTTAGAGAATCGATCATGATGATCGGAAACTCGGAGATGGGTTGCTTTACCATTCGCAGAGAGAGAAATAGATCGGCCGGCCGGTCTTCATCAGGGCCTTGCTCATCTGAGGGTACCTGTTCACCCGTTCCCGATGTACAGCAAGTCAGTCAAGCACGGTGATACAGCTACTTCAGTTGCCTGCCTTTGTCAGGCAAAGGAAGCGAGACGTTCACAACATGAAATTGATGGGGGGCATGCGTCACCTCTTCCGCGGCTTCAGGTCGCCGTTGTTGCAGTTGTCATACTTGAGGTAATCCACTCCCTGAGACGACGACGACAGGTGCGACACGTGCACCAATTGACCCACTAATCACATGCTTTGTTATACCATGGAAAACGATCAGATAATGCGTGCTGTTCACTTACCCACGACGCGAACGTTTTGGCGTCCTGCTCCTCGTGGCCGAGGGAGCCAGGCTGAACCTTGGCGCACGTCTTGTATCTGGATGTTAAAATACAGAGGAGATAATGAAAACCGACAGAACTTGGAGAAAGAGACATCATTATCCTCTTCCAACTGATGCTGTTCTCGTACCCTGCATCGGAGTAGATGCCCAGCTTGAGCCCCTTGCTGTGGATGTAATCCGCGAGCGCCTTTATCCCGTGCGGGAACGTCTTCTTGTTCGCCACGAGGTTTCCCTGCAATAACAACACAAGCTCATCAATTCCAGCTGATCATCGAAATATCTTCAACTGTGTCCGGTTCAGACGTCAAAGGAGTGGTTACACGCACCGATCCATCGCGCTCTGGCTCAGCCCAACAGTCATCTGGCAAAGGACAGATAAACACGTAACCCAGTTCAATCCAGAATGTTCCCCAAAAGAAAATGAGCAAGAGCAAGAAACTGAAGAGTGAGTTGGCGCACCGATGTTGACGTATTTGTAGCCAAGGGCAGCGAGCCCGGTCGACACGAGCGCATCAGCTGGTCATACAGACATGGCATGAGAGGCAAAGCAAGAAGGAAACCAGGAGTCAGTTACAGTTCATCCCCTGCTGAATTCTGCGGCTGAAATTTAACTGCTACGTAGCAGGCTGCTGAATTCTGAAGCGTGACAAGAGGTAAAAAAAAAATTGAACCACTCCTACATACCAGTCTCCTTGATGACGTCCTCGCCGTTGCCTTGACACTGGAAGTGATTCCAGCTGTTCCACCTGCGACCAAATCAACGCAAGTCAGGTTCGCACGATCGCAGAACAAATCGCCGAGTGATGTGCAGGGTCGGAGGGACTGATGATCAGAACAGGGATAGTTGCTGAGATTAATCAGCTCTGCTAATCAGTCAAGAAAAGCACTGCCCATGGGAGTTAATTAGGTGTCAGCGCTTTACTTACCCCATGGGAGGCGCGGAGCCGAGTCCATTGGCGAGCATGCTCCGGCGGTGCTCCTCCGCCACGTGCACCACCTTGGCCTCCGCGACGCCGGCGACGACGCACGCCGCCGCGAGCATCATGAGCGCCAGCCTCGCCGGCGGAGGCGGACCACGACGACGACGACGACCGGCACCACCGCCCTCCATTGACCAAAGCCTCTGCTGCTCCTCCGCACGATCGAGGACGATCGACGACACCCAAAAGAACCGCTGCTGCTAGTCACTCACTTCGGTCCCCTGCCTTTGTGGATCGACACTTGTGCTATTTATAGCCTCTCAACTGATGATTGACGAAGAGCAGAGCACCCTTTTTTCCAGCGCCAGATGTCCCCGCCGTGTCGCGTTCGTGTTGTCGGAGACGGCACGGAGAAAGAAGGCACGAGAGACTGCGGCCAAGTGAGTGGCCACAGACTAGGCACGTGTCCGGGACACCCTGCCCGGGCCCCACGGCACGGGCCAGGCCGTGGGAGCAGGCCATTCTGTGGGCTTGTGGCCCGGCTGAGTTAGGAATCGGGGTCCACTCAGAGGCCCAGTACGAAACCGGCCGAGGGCCGAAATCACTAATTTAATTCTAAACAAAGAAGATCCCCTAAAACAAAAACATTTGCTCAAAAAAGAAAAAAAAGCTGGACAAAGCAGATAACAACAAACCGTGACGTCCCTCAGCGTTACCCAAACCGCATAACGTAGTGCTCGGTAGGGCCCTACGTGGACATGGTTTTTTCATTCTTCTTCGCTTACTGCGGGGTTCCGATTGCGACAGGATCTTCTGGGAAACGTGAAGAAATTGCATTGTTATCTGTTCTGTACACGTACCCGGCCCGAAGGGAAGCGGCGGGTTCCGAACGCACAGGGAATCGTCGGCTTTTGGGAGTCGATAGCATAAACTATTCGACGAGTCCGATTGCTTTCAGGATTAGGTGGGGTTTTGATTAAGGCGATGATCATTGCCACTGGCTTGGAACAAACGTGGGTTTTAAATGCAGCGGGGAAAGGTTCAACTTGACCGCAATGCGAACACATCTCATTCTAGGCTTCTAGCTTCCTAGACTACATGTGGTTTGTGATTCGTTCATAAGTAGCACAAGTGACTCAAATTATTCAATTGCACACAGACAATCTTTAACCTCGTCCCACCACGGCCCATGTAGATGTCATATTAAACCGCATGCCACGTCCGCCACCAAATGGCTTCTGGTCCCATATCATCGGATCAGTCGGTGGCGTTGTGTATCTCGCTAGCCCAGCTTCACTAGACGAGTCCCTCCAATGCCCCTATCCTGCCCTCCAGTGGCGGAGCTAGAACAAAATCGAAATAGGTGCAATTCTTCATCAGAGGTAGAGAAAATGCCTCATCTAGCTGTTTATGAGTGCATAACAAAAAAATTGAGGGTGGAATATGGTGAAATTTAGGCAAATACATGTAAACGAAATTATTTTGTGGGTGCGCTCGCACCCAGCGTCATATATATATGGCTCCGCCCCTGGTGCCCTCGTCTTTCGTCTCCAACAACTTTTGCTAGCAGTATCAGATCCCTGGCCACCATCGTCCCGTGCAAACCTGACTCCACCGGGCCGCCATAGCAATGTCACCACCCCGGCCAAACTCACTGCCCTCCTCTACCGCAACGGGCCAGCAACGATCTGTCCAAACTCTTTTTCTACTGAAATATCATATCTCGAAGGCGCGCGCCCTGTAGTTTTGAAGCAGGGCGAGACAACTTTAGCATTGGTTTGGAGTGGAATAAGCTCGCTCCGCCTGATAGGGTTGGTTTTTTCAGTTCCTTATTTGCCCACGACCTTGCACTCTACCCCACAACTATTCTTTGATGAAAATAGTTGCTTTTTTCTAAAAAAATAGTGGGTATTTCCCTTAAAAAAGCACAAGCTACTTAACTACCTCTGCTCCCCGCTGCTGCTGCCACCTTTGGATTTGCTGCTGCTGCTGCCGCCATATTGGGAACCCTGACGGCCTGCCGACTCAATGTGGTGCGGGTCTTGAAGCAGCTCGTCGTAGTGCCTCTTCACCTCCTCGGCCGTCTTTCCTCCACCCACTGCCCGCGCCACGTTCTGCCAGCGGTCCGGCGTGTCTTTGTCGTTCTCCCACCGGGTGGAAAGGCCTAGCTCGGCACTGCTCACACCGTACCGACTTGTGAGACCAACATGCCCCGGCGGAGGGCCATATAGCGATGCCCACCATCCCGACCACACTCACCGTCCTCCTCCACCACAACGGGCCAACAGCGATCAGCCCAATAACCTCGTGAATATAGCAGGCCTAGCCCAACCCATATTTGCCAGGAAAAAGGAAAAGAAAACTAATCAATATGACTGACCATAATTGCCCTGATGATGCAAGATATGCATGTCCTGATTCCCGAAGTCAACGACGAGTTAGTGACGAACGATGATCTATTAGGGTGCCTATTTCCTGTTTTGTGCATACATAAATACAAATTGTGTGGTGTTTCTAACAACTGGAAGTGGCTGCCCGAGTGGTTTCCTCCTACCCCTTCACACGCTCTCTTCCCTCTGCCTTTATAGAATCTACGCTTGTAGGTTCGATTCTTGGCGGCCACATTTTTGTGCATAGGAAATTTACACAGTACTACGTCTTCGGAGCAAGAGAGCGAATTAAAACGAGTCAGTGACGAACGAGCTCTACCCCCTCTCTCTCTGTGCCCCTTCCAGAAGTTGTACTTTGGCCCAGCTAGTCTCCGCAGTTTAAGGTCCTCGGGGAAGGTACGTAATCCCCACTTCCCAAACTCGAACACTTAATTCTATCATAAATTCATGAACTCTAACCTGATAGCAAGAACTGCGGCGGTGGGTTTTGGGAAAGAGTGTTGCTCGTGGGAGTCATTTTGAGTGTGGGACATGAGCTAAAGGTGAGAAAAGTAGACGTGAGGGAACCTCTTTCTCCTGCTAATTCCCGCATTTTCTTTAGTTAGCCCGAAATATTAGGGTGTCTATTTCCTGTTTTGTGCACACATAAATACAAATTGTGTGGTGTTTCTAACAACTGGAAGTGGCTGCCCGAGTGGTTTCCCCCTACCCCTTCACACGCTCTCTCTCCTTCTGTCTTTATAGAATCTACGCTTGTAGGTTTGATTCTTGGCGGCCATATTTTTGTGCATAAGAAATTTACACAGTACTATGCCTTCGGGACGAGAGAGCGAATTAAAACGAGTCAGTGACAACGAGTGATTTATTAGGTATCCATTCCCTATTTTGTCCATATTAAATACAATCGTGTGATGTTTCAAGTCAATTGTGAGTGGCATCCTACCCCCCCCCAACCCCCCCCCCCCCCCCCCCCCCCCCCCCCCCCCCCCCCCTCTATGCGCCCCTTTCAGAAGCTATCCTTTGGCCCAACCAGTCTCCACTACTTTGTCCCAACCAGTCTCCACAGTCTAAGGTCCTCAGGGAAGGTGCGTAATCCTCACCTCCCAAACTCGAACACCTAATTCTACCCTTCTAGATTGGTGCTTGGTTCATTGGCATGGCGTATAAAAATACCACTGCTCTTGCCATGTTTGACGAGAGTTTTGTTTTGCAATCAGATCAGTTGAAAGCAACCCTTGTGAGAAAAAGAATATAAGCTTCGGTTAGCAGCACGCCTGCAACGCGCGCGCCGTTGAGATTGGTGCGGCATGGTGGCGCCGGCGGCGGGTCCCGCCGCCCATCCACACTGCGAACGCTAAAATACCAATCCGGTCCATGGGTCGTTTAACAACTGTTTCTGCTTATACGCGCAATGATCCCGTGTCAGGGTCGCGCCGGGGTGGCCGCGCCAATGATTAACCCGCCGCGACACGCCTCTGATGACCGTGATTTTCATTAGATAATCTCGTTCCGGCGGGTGCTCCCCGCCCACCGCCAGTGCCACGTCGCTTCCTCCCTCCCACCAACTCGCCTCCCCTCACCGGCGAGCCGCATCGCATCTCACCGCGCCGATGCGGTATATAGCGAGCACCCAGCCCCCACCGCCCCGGCACCGGCACCAGGCTCGTAGATAAATCACCCAAACTGCCCCTCGCGAACACGAAAGGGAGGGGGGCAAGGGGAAAAGGGAGATTTTTGAGGCAGCGAAACGAGAGCGGCAGGCAGGCAGCTACCCTTCCTCTTCTCCCCCGCCCGACATGACCCCGCATCTGCCCGTGTCCTCCTCCCACCACGCGCACCACCTGCTCGACCCGGCGCCGCACCACCAGCAGCAGCACCAGCGGTGGCGGCGGAGGCGGCGCCGGACGTGCGGCCCGCCGCCGCCGCGCCGCGCGCGGGCGCCGCCCCTCCGATGCTGCTCGGCGGCCGCGGCGCCGCTGGAGGCGACCCCCGCCGCGGCGGCCGCCGCCGCCACGGCGACCACGCGCGTGTTCGTCGTGTCCGACCTCCACACCGACTACCCGGAGAACATGGAGTGGGTGCGGCAGCTCCCCGCCGAGGTCGGGGCGCGGCGAGGGGAGGACGGGGTCACGGACGCGCTCGTCGTGGCGGGCGACGTCGCCGAGACAAGGGACAACTTCGCGCGCACCATGGAGGTGCTTAGGGAACGGTTCGGGGCCGTCTTCTACGTGCCTGGGAACCACGACCTCTGGCTCCGCCGCGAGGGCGGCCGCTACGTGAGTCTCTCCCCGATCTCTCTCTCTCTCTCTCTCTCTCTCCCCCCTCCTCGCGTTCCGTGCGCTGCAAGCAAGGTGTTTGACGAAATGCCTTGGCGTACCTGGTCCGGCGTAGGTTAGGTGCTTTGTTAGTTATTATCACTCGGCCGAGACAGACAACTGCTTCTCAGCCTGTGCGATCCCACTGAATCTCACCGGGTGCTTTTGTGGAACCCCTGCTTGGTTAGTGCTTGCCCTTGTTTTCGTGAGAGTAAAATGCAAAGGCTACTGATGGCGTTTGATTTTGCTCACTGATCATTAGCAGCCCATTCTATCTGAACTGCATTTCAGTAGTGTGTTTCAGTCATGTACTGGTAACATTGTTCCTAATTCCTATTTCTTGACAGAAAGGTAGATAAGAGGATTATCAGTTCATTTTTCTTGTTAGATACTCTAACTTAGTGCATATCGTTAGATGCCACCCATGCTATGACACAGCTGAAAATGGGCAATGTGGGGACACTGTTTGATGAATCATATTTTGTTTGAGTACGACATTCAGCTTAATTGCTATATGAACCATTGGTGGAGCTATCTAAGTTGCTCAATTTATTTCTTCCAGATGGATTCGCTGGAGAAACTGACTGCATTGATTGATGCGTGTAGTGAGCTGGGTGTGGATACAGGCCCAAGAACGATTGGTGACTTGGGAATCGTACCATTGTTCTCATGGTATCACAAGGTTGTTAAAATGCTTCTTTATTTCGTTCAAAATAAATATTCCAGCCATATAATGATGCACCATGTTGCCCAGGTTTATCCTGCTTTCTCATATTGCTAAATTCCCTTCCAGAGCTTTGACAAGGAAAAGGATGTTAACAGTGTGCGCGTTCCTTCATTAGACATGGTAAGGTGGTCTCTCTTCAGTTTACTGTTGGAATGTTAGCTAGCAGTGTCAATTGAGTATTAGGGACTTTAATTTCATTTTTTTTTGCGAGTTTAGATAATGAGCTGTCAAATATGAATCTCTGTTCTGAACTAGAACCCACTCCATGACTTGGATAGTAAAAGCAATATTAGATCGATGCTTTAGTTAATGTTATCTGAATACCGTTCTGTGTTGTTCATTTTGTGAAGCGGGATGATGTATCAATATTTATTCCCTTATGCAATGACACATATTTATATGTAGCTATATAAGTGTAAGGAATTCCTCCAATCTATATACTGAAAGATAATGGTTTTATGTGAACAGGCTTGTAAAGACTTTCATGCTTGTAAATGGCCTGAAGACCTAGGAAATGATGATGAGGACCTTGCTCTTTACTTTGACAAACTGAATGATAAGAATCATGATGCTATTGAAGAAGTTAAAAATAACAGCAAACAGATACTAACATTTTCACACTTCGTACCAAGGTTAGTCTTCTGTCTCCTAACTAGGATCTTCCAATTTTCAAAGTTCCTGTTCCCTGCAATTTGTTTTATCTCAGTTCCACTTTGTGTGTCCCAGTTGTTCTTTCCTATGCTAGCTATGTATTGTCTGTAGAGAGTAGAATCATTATAATTTTCTTGAACGTTAGAATGACGATAGTTGCACAGTAGTCATTTTGAGGATGACGATTCCCTCAATTAGGCAGTCCACATGTATCTTTTTCATAGCACCTTGTTTGACAGGAGAATTTCTCTAGGAGAATCAATTTAATAAATTCTAAATAAGTCTATGCATTCAGTTCAGTGCACTCTATACCACAGTTCCAGATAGGCCCTTAGTCATCATTGATCATCCCCTGGGCTTTTGTTTCACTTCGTGGCGAATGCATTTAATTTTGTGTTGCATTTATAATGCCGAAATGCCGTGAACACTTGATAGAGAAACCCCTTCCGGAAGTTCCAACAAAGGAACAACATTTGCAACTACAGTCTTGATCTGCAGTGTCACTGGTTTTCCCAGAGGTTGCCATTGGTGTTTTATTTAATGATGAAGTCGATCCTTAGTCATGTAATTGGCCTGTTGTACTCCACTGCTGTCCTTTCACTCTTCAGTACTGTTCAAAATTTCATTAAAAATCTGGATGTCTCAGTACCTTGCAAAGTTCATATTCCAGACCCCAAACTAATATTTTCTATGCAACTTTTCAGGCAAGAGCTATGTCCAGAGAAGCGGATGCTTTATTATCCATACCTTCCAAAGGTTATTGGCTCTGACTTTTTGGAGAGGAGGCTGAGAGCTATACACAGTAACAGGAAAGATGGAACTGCTTGCCATGTTTTTGGGCATACACATTTCTGTTGGGATTCTGTTGTTGACGAGATCAGGTACTGTTGTTGTTTCGTATGCTGAGGTGTACAATGTTGACTATTATCCTGAATTCTGAATGTATCAATTCCCCTGTGCAGGTATGTACAGGCACCTTTGGCGTACCCTCGAGAAAGAAAGCGCAGGATGAACGGCGGCGAAGGCTGGCTGCCATTCTGTGTATACCGTGATGGTTTCAACCCCGAGATATACCCAGCTTTGTGGTCGGACTACTACAACAAGAATAAAAGGGAACCTGAGAACACTCAGCTTGCGCCCTGGGTTGCCAGACATTTCGCGAAATACCACAAATTTCACTGACCCGATGCCCCAAGTTCCACTATTTTGCCGAATTGGATACAGTTCATCTGTTCAGGGCGGTGCGAAGCCTGCATCTACCTGGAGGGGAGAAAGATAGTAGCGCCTTACATGTACATGTTTTTTTTCTCTTTTCCCACTCTTATTGTATAACTTTGGGGCACTGAAGCGCCCACTTGTGTTCCACACCTCAATGTATGTTGCAGAAATAACGTGTTAAAATTCTTGGAAGCCACGCGCTGGGTAACAGAGATAGTGATATTTAGCTGATTCTGTTCATCTAACCAGCACACAGCTATGTTGTCGGTTGTGAAGTGGTCTGTAACATCACTGATAAATATATTTTCCGGCTACATTGGGTTCTGTTGTAATTTTAAGTGATTTGCTCGGTTTCCTACTGAATCAATGCAAGGCTAATCGCGCAAAGCCACGGAACTCCAGTCAGCATCCCCTGCCACGGACCGCCGAGCTCTGGTCAGCAACCTCCACCAAAATCCTGGCGGCGGAATATGGCAGCGAGATGTGGCGGCGTTGCTCAAAATACGCAGGCTGCTTTATCCGGAGCAGCCGTGCACGGTGGCTCTCTCCACTGTTCTGCCTTGGGCTGTTGCTTCTCCAAAATGTATTGGCGAATGAAGGAACGCCCACTGAATAACGAAAAAACACTCGAAGATCGCAGAGTGTTTCCATGGCTTCATGAGCCAATCCAACGTATCTCGCACAGAAAGATGATACTCGAAACTTATTACACACTGTCACACTCGCTAGACGACTTGAAATTTACATCCAAAACTGGGATGGTGATGGACCAACAACGAACACTCCCTTATTACATGCACAAAACATATCGTTCCGACACATGCAAAGCCATGACAGCAAGAAGAACCGAATTTAAGCGGACGTCGCCGGCGCTATCACGAGAAACGGCACACAGTAGCAACTAGCGAGGCTACAAGCTTACTGGTAGTCCTCCGGCACGAGCGGCTGGTGCGCGTGATGCGGCGCGATGGAGCCTACAAATATCCCTCTGGGAACAACATCAAGCGGGTGTCGGCAAGGGCCTAAGACGAGGATGGCGTCGAGCACGAGGCCCGCGAATTTTAGGCTTAGTCAAAGATTCAAAGTTGAGGAATTTTTTTTCTCTGTGCCGAACGTAGGGTCGGTCTCCCATGCTGAGGTGCTTGGAGAAGGCACATTGCAGCTTGGTGTCATCGAAATACGCCCTTTCAGAAGAAAACGGCACGGCTCTTTCCAGTTTGTTGTTTCTGGTGTCGATGGCAAGCACCCAACCATTTGGGTGCCAATTGTCCAACTTAGATGTCATGTAGACAACATGATCACGATACATATTCAGTATGGGGGATTGGCTTATCACCCTGTCCAAGGTTAGTCTCTTCTCCTTGTCGTCCCAAATCTCTGGAAATAAGTCAGGGACACATAAGTCAGCGGGCAAGAGGTCGGAAGAGTCGATAGTGCGGCACCACTCCCAGTTCCCTGCAGAGATGGTGGTCTTGAATATGGTGGCTGTCCATCGATACCCATACCGCTCCGTCTCGATGAACTTGATGGAACCGTTCGTACAAGCAGTGACATCCCGAATCGAGCGCAGAGACGGCTCGAAACCATCGGAGCCCACCTCGAAGTCGTCCTTGTTGGCTGACATCAACGCGGGCAGACGGATCAGTCGCATCTCCGGATCCTCACTAAGCACGTTGCATGACAAAATACCATGCCGGAGATCAACCCAGGCAAGCGAGCCTCCTCCGATGTTGAGCACCTTGGTTGGCTCAAGCAGAGCCAACCCGCCGTAGTGCCCATACAAGTAAGAAGCCACCCGGGCGACTCTACTGCTCCATGACGCCGTCTTGGTCGAGAAGATTTGGAGGTCATAGCTCATCCGACCGTCAGCCTCGAATCGCCGTTCTGGGATGACGACTAGACAGTGGTCGTCGCTGAAGACGCCGCCACAACAGGATAGAACGCCGACGTGCTCGAAGTGCAGATTAACCGGGTAAGGGCGTGGGAGAAGGTAGAGTGACGATGTCCCGGGGCCGGCCTTGTAGAGAAAGACGTCTGTTGGCATGTGGCCGGGGAAGAAGACGCGTATGAGCAGAAAAGCGCCATCCGCGCCGGTGACGCAGGGCGGGTCGCCCGAGGTCAGGTCGGGGCAGTCGACGACGCAGCGGGAGAGGCCCGGCGGGTCGGCGAGCTCGAAGGACACCTCGATGGGGTGGCCGGCGCTCGTCACGGCTCGAGCGGTGGTCGCGTTTTTGCATCGGCGGCCAACACTAGCCACCGTGTCGAGGAGGAGCCAGTCAGGGAAACCGGAGCATCGGGTGGGGGAGGCAGGTTCCGGCATGGCTGAGCGCTGAGAGTTAGGATGCGACGAACGGCAAAGTTGGTCGGGATATATAGGAGAGGCGGGATACTACTACGGCGCAGGCTATTATGCATGGCGCCCTTCTATCGACCGCATCTCCGAGTTGACTGCAACTCGCCAGCTCGATTCGGACCAGAGCACGTGCAGGTATCCGAGGCTGCTTCGGGGCCAAATCCCAGGGCGCACCTAATCCAATCCGACGGATTCCTCTAGCACACAGCAAGTTCTTCCACCACCTCAATGTATGTTGCAGAAATAACGTGTAAAAATTCTTGGAAGCCACGCGCTGAGTAACAGAGATAGTGATATTTAGCTGATTCTGTTCATCTAACCAGCACACAGCTATGTTGTCGGTTGTGAAGTGGTCTGTAACATCACTGATAAATATATTTTCCGGCTACATTGGGTTCTGTTAGTCATTTTCTGAAAGTGATTTGCTCGGTTGCTAGTCAGCATCCCCTCCGCCACAGGCCACCAAAATCCTGGCGGCGGAATGGCGGCGAGATGGAGAAGTCATGGAGCGGCCGGCGGTAATATTCTTTTTATACAGCCAGGTTGGTGCACAGGCACCACGGTAATGAAAAATTGCAGTAGCAGTGTCCTGCTTTGACCATGTAAAATTGTTGATATGTTGGATGCTTCGTCACTGGATTATATTGGTTAACGGAATTATACATCTTTATTGAAGGGAGAAAAAAAAATAGCGCTCTCACAAACAAATAAATACACACTTCACCAGCGAGAGAGAAAATAGTAATTACACAAAGTCATCGCAAGCCGCAACAGTAAGGTTGGAGGTCTCGATCGTAGTGGTAACGTTAGACGGCAGGCTTCATCTCAAGCTTGATCGCAGCGACCAGCTGGTTGTACGCCTCGGTCCAGGCATTGTTCATCTCCGGGCTCCACATGTCAGCCGGCACCGCCTCCTTGATCGTCTCAAGCAGCGCGAACCTCACCACCTGTATTAGTCGGTCAGCAACGTCAGATGTCACGATTATACGATTAGGCTTTTATCGTGTCACCCAGGTCAATCTAGACTAGAAAGCTTAGGTAGCGTTTGGATCCACCGACTAAACCGAAGTGACTAAAATCGATGCCTAAATTTTAGTCACCCTGTTTGGTTCTTAAGATAAAACTGACTAAAGTTCAATTAATAAATGAGTCCTGTCGGGAGCAGGACGCGAGCTTTCGCGAAGGCAACGGGGCAGGCGCCAGAAATTGCTGTTAGTCCCTTTTAGCTCCGGGAGGGTGTCTAGCCGGACTAAAATGTTAGTCACATTTAGTCATTGGTACTTTAGCCCCTAAACTGACTAAATTTAGTCACTTTGGTTTTTAGTCACCCAGGTCAATCTAGACTAGAAAGCTTAGTTTCTCGTCCAAATTGAAGTCAGAAAGGTCAATCAAGAATTCAGGATGGACGGAGCAGTTGAAGATCGATGACTTGCCTCGAAGTGGCCGTCTGCGACGCCGTACTTGACGTGCGTGGCGCCCAGCCTCTTGAGGGTGGTGTCCCTCACGGTGACCTTCCCGGCTTTCCGAAGCTGCGCCGCCGCCTCGCACGTCTAGCAAACATGCATGCACACTTGTCAGTTATCAGTACGTGTCACAAACCCCCCGATCCCCATTAATTGTACAAACATTGCAGTACGTGTTAACTGCATTCGTTTCGGAGAGTGATCGACACGTACCATGACGAAGACGGACATGGCGTGGGTCTTGAGCTTGGGGTTCTTCTCCAGCGGCACGTCGGAGTCGCGCAGGAACGAGAACATCTGCTTGGCCGACGGCGCGATCTCGAAGATCCTGCGCGCACAAACAACGGTGTCATCATTCAGTCACCACATACCAATGCGACGGACGACGCGCACGTACGGCGGAGCGGATTCTACAGAGACAGGTGCATGGCAGCAGCAATGAGCTGATTATTACGTACTTGAGGAAGAGGCGGAGGCCATGGCTGGCCGCGTCCTTCTTCATGATGGCCCATGACTTGAGCACCAGCGCCTCCTGCTCCTCGCTGAAGCTCACCACCGCCGCACCGTTACCCTCCGCGAGCGCCATGCCTTCCTGCTTAACTAATTAAACCGCCCTGTCTGCTGTGCTGGCTTTGGTGTACAGCCAGCTGTTGTGCCAGGCACTGATCGGAAAAAGCTAGTTGATCTGCTGTAAATTACAGTTAGCTGTGATGCGTACCGAACTGGAGCACAAGTTTATATAGGTCGCTCGGCACAGGCCGGGGCGGCCCTTGGGGCTCCCGACGAGCCGGGATGCAGGGCCCTGACGCCGCGGCCATGTTGCCGTGCCCCTCTGGTAGTGAGTGGTACGCGATTACGCATACAGCACGGATGGTTTCGAAGGCCAAAACCATGTGCCGCAGCGACAAATCGCAACCCACACTGAGCCGTGCTGTGCAAGGTCAATAACGTGGGCGGCTGGGCGCGCGGAAACCAGCGGCGGCGGGGTTGAGAATCCAAGTCAAAGGCTCGCTCGAAGCCATTTCTTTCTTGTCAAGGACGCCAGGCCGAATGACGGCGACGTTCGGCAAGAATGAGCAAAGGGCCCAATACCTTTTGTGGGCTGGTAAACAGACCCGAATTGAAGGGACGAACTTCTCCGCAAAAGACGTTGCGCTTCTTCTCATGCCCTCTGGACGTCACGGCTCGCGCGCGCCGCCTCGCAGGACCGCCGCCGCGCGTCGCGCAGGAACAAGAACAAGACGTGCCACTGGAACCGTACACGGCTCCTACGCTAACCTTGCCAAGGAATCGGTACCGTGCCAGACACGCGTCGCCTTGATGCCTTGCTCCCCAACTCGTGCTCTGCTAGCGGCGGCGTGGCGAGCTCCGCGAAGTCGGCGGCGGCGGCGGTGGCCACCCTGATCGCTCGTACAGACAATGCCCACGCCCCAAGGGTCCAAAATTGTAGCGTCGTTGCTGGATGCACGTCATGTATGCGGTTGGGCTCTAGCGGCGAAGTGTGAGGGCGCGATCGACCAAGGCGCGGCGCAGGCTGCTTGTCCAGACTCCAGAGCGGCCGTGCACGGTGGCGCTCTCCTCTGTTCTGCTTCTCGAAAAAGCAGTGGCGCACGAAAATAATTGACGAATGAACGCACGCCCACTGAATCACGAAAAGCGCTCTGGGATCGCGGAGTGTTTCCATGGCTTCATGAGCCAAGCCAACGTGTCTCGCACAGAACGATGATACAGGTCGTGCTTTCTTTTCTGTACTTGAAACTTATTATTACACACTCGCTAGACGACTTCAAATTTACATTCATGACGGGGGCGAGGACCAACAACAAACAACCCCTTATTACATGCACATATTGTTTCAAACACATAAAAAGCGATAACAGCAGCAAGAACCGAATTTAAGCAGACGACGCCGGCGCCAGCACGACGTACTAGAAACGGCACGCACATGCTAGGCGGCTAGTAGTCCTCTGGCGCGAGCGGCTGGTGCGCGTGGTGCGGCGCGGCGTCGACGGAGGGGATGACGAGGTACTCGTACACGAGCCCGGCGAGCCCGGCGCCGAGGAAGGGGCCGAGCCAGTACACCCAGTGGTGCCTCCACCTCCACCCGACGAGGGCCGGCCCGAACACGCGCGCCGGGTTCATCCCGGCGCCGTCGAACGGCCCGCCGGCGAGCACGTTGGCGCCGAGGAGGAAGCCCACGGCGAGCGGCGCGATGGTGCCGACGTGGCCGCGCTTGGGGTCGATGACCGTGGCGTAGTAGGCGTACATGAGCCCGAACGTCATGATGGCCTCGAGGAGGACGGCGTGCCAGTCGCCGACGCCCGAGGCCAGCACGAACCCCGGCGGGCGCATCCCGCCCGTGGCGAGGCGGAGGAGCAGCGTCGCGGCGACGGCGCCTAGCAGCTGCGCCACCCAGTAGAGGACGGCGCGGATGAGGGAGATGCGCCCGCCGATGAGCGCGCCGAAGGTGATGGCCGGGTTCACGTGCCCGCCCGAGATGTTCACCGCCACGGCCACCGCCACGGCGAGCGCCAGCGCGTGAGCCAGCGCCACCACCACCAGGCCGCCCACCGTGCTCATGTCGTGGTACATCTTCCCTGCATGCAGAAATAGTTCGCGCGCGCGAGCAAAACTTGTTCATCTCATTATCGTCGTCTCCGAGTCCAGTAAACCAAACCAAAGGCAGCAGCGCGTGCATGCAAGTTACAGTACGTACCGAGGGAGAGGACGGAGCCCTCCGCGGCGAAGACGAAGATGGCGGTGGCGATGAACTCGGAGATGGCGGCGCGGATGGTGTCCGGGTGGGTCGCGTCCTCGCTGCGCCCCACCGTGAACCGCCGCCCCGGGCGCATGCCCGTGCTCATCTCGACGCCGCCCGCCTTCTAAACCACTCAAACAAATCTCTCTTTGAGCTACGGAATTCTTGCGCCTCGCTCGCCTCTGCTTCTCTGTCACCGATCGAGAAGAACAAGTGTGCTATTTGCCCTTGCCGCCCTGCAGCGCCAGCGTTAAGATGAGGCCACTGTGTGGTGAGTGCCGACGAGTGTCGCCGCGCGCTGGCTTATAACGTGGAAGCGCCGCGCGCGCTGCCGCGCCACGTGTGGGCGGCGCGGGCCAGAGGGGCGGCACGTCTCCGCGGGTGCTCAGCCATGCGGTGAGACTGCGAGAGCGGCACGGCTCGCGTCGCGTTCATCCCTATCCGCGGGGCCCGCGCGCCAGGTCACGGACACGCATCACGGCCGCGGGTAGGTTAGCGTTTCCCTCACGGACGCATGGGAACACGCACCGGGGCAGCTAGCGACGGATCGACCTGCTCATGCTTGGACGCCGATGCATATGCGTTGCATTGGCGATTGCTTCTCGGTTAAGCATAGTGTGTTTGATGTGCAGTGTTCTAGGTTAAGAGTAGGCAAAGAATTAACACACTCGTCTCCATGACAGAAGCAGAGGCGTGAAGGCGTGGATGCGTATCGGTCGGCTTGTTCGTCAATAACTTGCATGCAGCAATATAAACTTGAGCCACTTCATTTGCTTATGGACGAACGATTTCGAGAGCTTCAGTTCTACATGACCACCTCTTTGACGAGGATCGTGTAGCCAGTGGCGAAGCAGGGTGACTCTCAAAGAGGTGGTTCATCTTTTCTTCTTCTTTCTCCACCCCTCCATTCCTCTATCTTTCTCTTCTTCTTTCCCCCTCTCCCCTCTTCATCCACGGGGCTCCAGCCCCCTTGCCCCCCTAGATCCGCCCCTGCGTATAGCACAACTGAGCTTGCATTCTCCTTATCCATAGTCTCTAGTGATATACTCCCTCCATGTACTAGTCTAAAGATTACGAAAACCTGCTATTTTGTTTTTCTAAAAAAATCAAAACACTTCATTTTATTCGGTTAGACTTGTTTTAGTTGTTAAGACTAAACATATGGAGATGGACCCACCGGGATCTCGATTCAGAAGGCTACTCCTAGTAGAAGTGATACTAAGTAGTTTCTAAACTAGGTAAAAAACGCAAAGAGCAATCCAATAAGTACTGGAATTTTAAGCTTTTTCTTTGATTAAATAAGAAAGAACTATTTGGAAAGCAACACAAACGGGATCATAGAAGGGCTAATTCCAAGGGAGATGGGTCGATGTCTAGAAGTGCCGCTCGGGAGGGATGAATTTTGTTGACTGGAAGGCCACAAAGATTGAATGGGTGTCGGCAGGATGAATATAAACATCTTTATCTTGAGAGGTAACAATAGTTGCCTGCTAGATTATCGGAGTACCTTCTTTAATAACAAGGTGGTGTATTTGGACGTCGAAGAATGGAACTTATTGATGAGATCGCTCTAACTGTGATTAAAGCTAGGAAGAGAAAGGAGGACCTAGGACATTGGTTACGGGCAGTATCTCTTCTCTCTCTCTCTCTCTCTCTCTCTCTCTCTCGAACCTCTCGCGTCCGCTACAGTTGAAAGGGAGAGAAAGGGGTCGCCGGGTCGCCGCCGGCGGAGCCGACTATCTCCTCCGATGGCCCTCTGGGCTTCGGGAGGTGGCAGAGCTCGCTGTGCTCTCGCCAGCTGGTGGTGTAGGTCCTAGTTTAGGTTTTCCTTTGTCTAGGGTTAGGGTTTCGGCGGTCATCGGCGAGGCTGCGGCGGCGATGGCCTCGCGTCCAAATAAGTTCCCCCGAGCTTGGCCGTGCCCTGCTGGCGCTTCGCTCCGGCGCCAGTGGCGAGCTTGTGGGGATGGGCCTCCCGTCGGGGGGTCCGTGTACAGGAGTCGGCCGTTGGTCCTCTTCTACCTTGGCGTTCGTCGAGGTGGGGAGGGGGCCGGCCTTTTGGATCTGGGAGGAAGAGGAGGCTGCGGGTTGGCGGACGGCTGGAGGTCGGACCGAGCTCGGAGATCCCACGGCGGCTTCCGGCGTCGACGGCGAGCGGAGGTTCGACCTGGTCGAAGCCCGGGGCGCGGCCCCGGCCGACGGTGCGTTCAGCTCTGGCGCATCTCGCTATGCAAGTGTCTGTTCCGGCTCAAATCAAAGCCTTGTGGCGATGGGGCTTCTTCCAGTGCTGGGATGGTGGCGGCGGCGGGTCCGGCTGGCGCTGGCGAGGGCTGGCGATGGCGGATCTCGCCGTTCTGGTTGAGCAAAAGGTCCAGGGGCTTCTTTGCAATTTCTGCTTTAGTTAGGTGCTTTTTTGCTTATTGGGTGGGACAGCTGTCCTTCGTATCCTTCTACGGCATACCTGTTTGTGTACGTATTTGTGTACTCTTTCCTTAACTTTAATACAGGTATGGTTGATAAAAAAAAAGAACATTGGTTACATAATTTCAGCAGATGATAGTTGATATGTGATCTATTTCCTTTGGGCTTAATGCTCTTGTAACTTTTGTTTTCAAGCTAACATTCGCTGTCTGATACGCTTTTGGTCACATGAACCGCCGGATGTGGATCAGGTCAATCTTGTGCGATGCCCCATAGCTAGCGAACACCTCTCGAGCATCTTCCATCCTTTCCTCGCACCGGCATAGGTGCTATGCACCTCCAAAATCCCAAACGCCGCAGCCGCAGCGTATTCCCCACATGTTGTCATCTCCATTTCTTCTTTCCCGGCCTCCATCCTCGCAGAGGAACGAACGGTATGAGAAGTCCCGTACTGTGTGATACGCTAATGCCCTTCTTAGGCGGTGCGAATGAAGACAAGCATGTGGAAATATATGTATATTTGTTAGGTCTTGTTTGGATTCTCTAGCCAGCTAAAATTGGCCAACTAAACATTTAGCCAGCTAATGTTTCTTGTCCTTTTCTCGCTAACTTTTCCACGACTGTTGTTGTGTTGGCCTCTGGGGCATCCCCTTCTCCTCTTTTCCTCATCTTTGGTCGCTTGAAGGCGACCAATCGGTCGTTCTCACCCAAGAAGCTGGCTAATCTTGTAGATCTTTGGGTTCTTTTGAGGTTTGTGAAGCTGCGGTGGTGTACCCCGTCGAGGCGCGCGGAGGAGGTGTAGGCCGTGTAGTCTTCTTAGGTCGGCTTTTGCCGTTACCTTCTTGTTCTTTTCCGTTGTTTTGTTTTCTTGCTTTTGTGCCTACGGGTCTCTTGTAATGGTTTATGTAACTTCTCTTCTTCTTAATGAAATACGTGCTCCGCACGTTCTCAAAAAAAAAAAAGGAGGGTTAGGTGGCTAAAAGTTTAATCACTTTTAATCGTCATATATGAATTCAAATTGATTAAAATTAGCCAGTTAAAAGTTTTCAAACAGAGCCTTAGCTGCTTAGTTTTTTTTTTATACACACCGCCGCTCCGTAGTTTTAGCACTGCAGTAAACAAGTCTACGTCCTTCACTCTCCTGCGTCAAAGAAAATCGATCTGGAAGCACTTTAGTACTTCCTGCTCAATTACAGTGATACATTTGCAAAATAGAACCCCCACTGGGAGATACGAATCATGCTAGTTCGGACTTCGGAGCAAGCAAGAACATCATGAGCGTGTAAGCATGCCTGCCCTGGCCGAGGCAGAGCTTCAATATTAAAGGCCAGCTGGCTCCGGCCCGTCCCCAGAGCCGGCGGCAATCTCTTCGATCATCCTGACGACGTCCTGCACCTTGGGCCGGCTCTCCGGCTCGACGGCGGCGCAGAGCAGCGCGACCTTCGTGAGCCGGAGCATGTCCCCGTGCCGGCCCCGATCGCCGACGATCTCGACGTCGAGGATGTCGGTGGACCACTCGTGGCTGAGCGCGAGGCGCGCCCACTCCGCCAGGTCGCCGTCCTCCTCCACGGGCACCTTCCCGGTCACCAGCTCCAGCAGCACGACCCCGAGGCAGTACACGTCGGCGCGGGACGACAGCCGCCGGCCGCCGCCGCGCTCAAACTCCGGGCACTTGGCCGCGGCCAGCCGGTGCGCGTGGTGCGGGAGCAGCGGGTGGAAGCCGTAGTCCGTCAGCTTGGCCACCGCCTGCTTCTGCTGACTTCCAGTGGCGGGCGAGAAGAAGACGAGGACGTTGGACGACTTGAGGTTGCCGTGCGGCGGCCGGTGGAAGTACGGCAGCGACTGGTGCAGGTACGCCAGCCCGCGCGCCATGCCCTTCGCTATCGACAGCCGCGCCGGCCACGGCAGCGGCGTCCTCCCCTCGCCTCTGTTCTCTGCGCACACGCGAACAGAGCAAAGTTTACATGGCGATCGAGGCAGGGGCGCCAGAGTTCAGACGCGACACATCAAACGTACATACCATGCAGCAGCTGGAAGAGGCTGCAGCCGGGGACGTGCTCGTACACGGCCAGCTTCTCCTCCTTGGAGTAGTAGCACGCGACGAGGCCGACGACGTTCTCGTGGCGGAGCTTGCCCAGGAGCTGCATGGTGTGGTTGAACTCCCTGCGCGGCACGTGCGCCATGTTGCGCAGCCGCTTCACCACCACGACGGGGCCCGCGACGAGCGTCACCCGGTACGTCATCCCCAGCCGGCCCTTGCCGAGCATCTCGGCCGTCGATCGGAACAGATCGTCGAGGTCGAAGCCGGCGCTGTCGGCGCGGAAGAACTGCAGCTCCACGCTCTTGCCGGAGCCCGTGCTCCGGCTGCCGCTTCCCCTGCCTTGCTCTGCGGCCTTGTCCTTGATGTCCCCTGCTGCTCCTGTCACGTTGTTTCATTGTTGTACCAACAAACAGCAGTCTCTGTCAGGACTCGAGAATGTACTAACTCCGTACCGGAGAAGTTACTAAAGAGTTAGGCAGCGAAGTCAGTGTCACCTGCGGCGGCGGCGCGGCCACCGAGGCGGACCTCCCGGCTCCTCCCCTTCGTGTGGTGCAGGAAGATGAGCACGGCCGCGAACGGCACCAGCGCGGCGATGAGCGCGATCACGACGACGCTCCACGTCGCCAGCCTGAACCTCACGGGCTTCACGACCGGACTGCCGCCGCTGCTCCCGGCACCGGCGGCTGCGGGTGCAGAGCCCGACGGCGGCGTCATCTCCGGGCACGTGGCGTGCACGGCCTTGCCGCAGAGCCTGAGGTTGTGGCCGAACGCGCTCGCCGGGAACCGGCGCAGCGCGACGGTGGCCGGGACCTCGCCCTGGAGGAAGTTGTAGGACACGTTGAAGACGACGAGGCCGCTCTGCCGGAACGCCGGGACGGTGCCGCTGAGCAGGTTGTCCTGGAGCTCGAGCCGCTCGAGGTCCCCCAGCGACGCGGCGTAGCCGCGCGGGATGGGGCCCGAGAACCGGTTGCTGGACAGGTCGACGGCGCGGAGGCGCGTCAGGCCGTCCAGCCCCGGGAGCGCGCCGTGGAGCGCGTTCCCGCGGAGGCTGAGCTCGGCGAGCCGCGACACGCCGCGGAGCGCGTCGGGCGGGAGCGCGCCTGTCAGCTGCGCGCGGTCCAGCGCCACGCCCACCACGCGCCCGTCGCCGTCGCACGACACGCCGCGCCACCGGCTGCGCCCGCCGTGGCACGGCGGGCCCGTCCAGTTGGAGTGCAGGTCCAGCGCCGACCGCAGCGTGTCGCGCAGCGCCAGCAGGCTGCGCCGCTCGTCGCGGAGCTCCTCGAACTCCAACTCTGTCACCTCCGCCTTGCCTCCTCCCACCGCCATCGCCGCGAGGACCCAGGAAGACACCACGAGCCAACGCCATAGCCGCCGCCTGCGCTGCTCACGCTTGGTGCCGCTCATGGCGGCGTCGTCTCGATGAACACGCGTCAAGTAGTAACATGCATGAAGGAACCTTAGCTTCTCTTTCACCGATCACAGGGTGATAAATTAAACTAGCCGATCAGCTTGCAGGAGCGGGAGGATGCTTTGCCGAGATGTGCAAGGCAAGGGAAACCAGCCATGACTAGAATACGTGGAGACAGACGCACGGGTGGTAGTAGGCGGCGGCAGTGGTGCGTGCTGGTAGCCGGAGAGAGCTGGACTTTGGTGGATTCGACGTGAACATCTCGTCAGTTCGGTCGCGGCGGCCGGGACGGGCCAACCGATCCGGATGGATGCAGCTGGAGTGTGGGAGAAGAGCTGCGAAGCCCAAGTGCTGAATCGGTTGAGACACCCCATGCTGACAAAAAGATACTAAGTACGTATATATATATGGCCATTTTATCTTTGTTTGGCGCAAAGGTTTACCTTTTCTTTCCATTGCATGCTAATATTTTTCAAATATTTAGAATCAACTTTAGTCACATTCAACTATCTCGACCCATAGGTGGATATTGATCAAGAGGGCCATGATTGTGACTGAAAAAAAATCGATTTGAATCTTTTTTAATATAAATGTCATCTGAAAAAAGGCATAATTATAGTTTATTATTTCTATGGAAATGATACACATTTGATGATGCATAGCCGTAAGTGGAAGACAAAACTAAAATTTGTAGGGTCTGATGAATGAGCATAATATAACATGAACAAACTAAATATTCATTGATGGGCTAGCCCGATTCGACAAAACCAAACCACTGCCACGAGTTAGCTACCCCATTAGAAATTTTCCGTCCGTTGCCAAGGACTGCATGAAAATATGTGTTTTTTTTTACCCAATAATGAAATTTCGCGTGTTTTTTATATGCCACATGACAACATATCCACTCACTTGTTCAAAGTACTACCTCCACGGTGGCCAAAAGGAAAAGGCAAAAAAGATCATGGCAGTTCAGAAGATACATATCTAGGATTTGCATTAAAGGATGACGTACTTCCTGATCATCATCGGCTCATCATCGGAGAGCGATACAATACCTTGTTGAGTCCTTAAGCAGAACATTAAAAAGTTTTATATGAGGGGAACTTGCTCACTTGATCAGGCAGTTCCACCAAACGATTGATTGCGGGGCAGGGGATTTGGACGGTTGGGATCCGATGAGACACATTGGTAGGCTTAACGTTACTCTTCCTGCAAGCCATCAGCGTGACATCTTTACACTTTGTTAGCTGGCCGGATAAAGGAGATGAAGACCTAAAGGGTGAAGAGAATCAGAAACCGTCTTCATCTTTACCTTTCTTTTTTTTAAATCTTCATTTTGCAATCTTCTGCTTCCTTTCGGGCTTGAAGAAGCAACCTGCTTTGTGAAAAGTGATTGGATGGGTCGAATATTCAAAGGCTAAAGATACCCCCACCGAAGATAATTAGAGCGTGAATCACTATCTGAAATATGTGAATGAGCGTAGTGAAAGATGCGTAGCTGACACACTTAGAAGATCATGCAATCCACGTGAGACTAGGAAGGTAATTTTGTTCTAAAAACATTTTGTGGGGCGGGGGAATTTTCGATCTCTATTTTTATTTTCCGGAATTTCGAATAAGATGTGACCTGATATTCAAAATTTCAAAATTGAACCATTTGCTAAGACAGTCTATGCATTGACTGTTGATAGTTGTAAGTTGTGGGCCTGGGGTGGGGAGCTTTTGAATTCATTGGACCATTTTGATAGTAGACACCGAATACAACTAGAGTCTATGCGTTTCAGCGCTGGCTGTTCATAGTTGTAGGTGCATCCTTTTTTTTGGTATACCCATGAGTAGGTTTTGCAAAAAAAAAGGATGTGCTGATTGAGACACACCAACTAGTTCAACTCTTGAGTTTTTTTGTGCGGCTAAACTCACGAGAGTAGGGAGCTTTACATAGCGGGTGACTACTACCGGAGACAACTCAATTCATACAAAGGTTTTAGGAAAGTATCAGATTCTCAAACGAAGCTAGAAAAGGCAATCTGCTAACTACGCAATGCATTTTAAACATGCTACAAGCTAGGAATGAGGTATACCGTTTTGTCTGTTACTACATCGTAAGAGCAGGTACAATGCTACACGTAAGCAGTCTTATAGCCCGTCTCATGCAACTTTATATAGAATTTTTGATGAGGTGGAAGAGAGAGTGGGTGGTGAGAGAAAGAGGTGGTTGTTTCGCGAAGCAACCACCTCATGCGCTAAAATTGTGAGTATGAGACGACTTACACACCATTATACGAGTGGTAGTTGCCATGCAACTCATAAATATTCCTTTGCTCACCCACAAATTAAGGAAAAATGCAATTACTACGAGACAACTAAAACAATCACCCATTGTATAAGTGATCTGATGAAACCATCTGAAGATTATGAGACGGACTATGAGACAACATCTTTGTACTTGCCCTAATGCATAAATGAATATGTAAACTCAATAATTTATCTGAAATGAAAATAACATGCGTTACCTTGATAAAAAATGGCACATAATACTATACTGAAATTGAATTACATACTAGCAAACCATGTTGCAAATCTTGTTGCGTTTTGTTCTTCAGAGTGGTAGAGTGGGCAATACGGAATAGTTTATAAACTAGAATTGTAAAGTAATGTGAATGCAGTAACTGAATGTTTGTCATCTCTGTTTGGCGATCCGGTTCATCCGAATTGGAATCAGGAGGGGGGATCCGGTTTCCTCGAAAGAGAGGGAGAGATACAAGCCACGACACCGAAAACTACTTCCGCTTGAATTCTCGTCATGAAAACGAAGGAGAATAAACACTACTGGCCGAGTAAATCCGGCTGACAGCAACCGCGAGAGTTCCTAACCATAGACGCCCAAGAAGGCAAGAAATCTATTTCCTGCGCCTAGGAACAGGAATTTTCCCATATTTCTGAACCCACACGAAGCAAAAATCCAGGACATGCACACATCATCGTCCAGTACCAACACTGTCGGGCAGCCGCAGCCGGGAGGCCGACGACCCCTGAAATAGGTGGAGACCAGATCGCGGCGGGGCCCCTGCCCTGTCCGTCCGCGTCCGCGCCCGCGCAACCGGCCGCAAGGCAAACCCTTGCGCTTGGTCCAGTCCAGCCGCCCCCCGCCCGCCCGCGCCCCAATCCCACCCCATCCCAACGCTATCCGCCCCGCGCCCTCCTCTCTCCGGCCACCTTCCCTCCCTCCCCATCCACCCGCCCCCCCGCCGCCGAGGAGGAGGCCTCTCTCTACCCACGTCCGCGAGGCTGCCGGGATCCCTCGCGCGCGAGCATGGAGCTGCCGCTCGCCTCCGCGAAGCCGTCGCCCCGCGCGGCCGGGGCCTGCCCGCCGCTCCTCTTCTCGCCGCTTAAACCCTTCCCGCTCCTCCGCTTCCCGCGGCGGCGGCCCGCCGCCGGCGCCGCTCGGCTCCGGCTCCGGCTCCGGCCCCGCGCAGCCGCCGCGTCAGCGGGCGAGGGGGGCGCGGCGCCAGCGGGGGAGGAGGTGTTCGGCGCGCGGAGGGAGCTCACGGGCGTGCAGCCGCTGGTGGAGGCGCTGCCGCCCGCGGCGCGGACGGCCGCGGAGCTCGCGGTCGCCGCGGCGGCCGTGGCGGCGGGGTACGGCATCGGGCTCCGCGCGGGGGGCGGGTCGCGCGCCGCGGCCTACGCGGGGGCGGCCGTGCTCGGCGCGGCCAGCGTGGCGGGCGCCGCCGCGGTGAACTCCGTCGTCCCGGAGGTCGCCGCCGTGGGGCTGCACAACTACGTCGCCGGGCACGACGACCCCACCAATCTGGAGAGCGGCGAGGTCGAGGCCATCGCGAGGAAGTGAGTTTCCAGTGGGTCGCCCCGTGCGGTTGCTGCATTGTTGTTTTGCTTGAATGGTTCCTATACTTATTGCTGACGCACTATTGCAAAATATCGGATTAGTGCTGCTACTATTTTGTCAGAGCCTATATTAAATTAGGATTGAACTGAATGCTTATTGTTCTCGTACTAAGTAGTGGGTAATTAATGGGTAGAGAACCAGCTGATTCAAAACAAGTGCCGTTTTGTCGAGGTTCTAATCTGTTTATTATGAATCTGATATTACCATTTGTTGGTCGATGTAAGTTTTTTTATTATCTCCTTTTCGTATGACGTGCCTCTTTGTGTTTGCCATTATCCAATGCCATTCTTACTCATCCAAAACCTTATTGTTTATTTACTTTTGTTGTAGATATGGAGTTAGTACACAGGATGCAGCTTTCAAAGCAGAGATCTGTGATTTGTATTCAAGGTGAGGTTCTCATGACCATGGGTATGGAGTTAGTTCAATGTTTTTATGCTGACTCTGATGCTTGTAACCATGGGTATGCACATAGAGACCACAAAATAATATTGTGTTCTATGCCAAACTCTTAATTTTTACAAGAAGGAAATATGTATCAACTATTAACTCATACCATCATATCTGTAATGGGTTATTGTTCTTTACGAAGCCTCACCATCCTGGACATCAGTTATTTGCTCATCCTTGTCTTGTCCATGCTTATGTGCAGGTTTGTTTACTCGGTACTTCCTCCAGGAGATGAAGATCTCAATGGTACCGAGGTTCCTGCTATTTTAAAATTTAAAAATGCTCTTGGGCTCGATGATGTGGATGCTGCTAACATGCATATGGAGGTAGCCTCCTGATCTAAACCCTTCTGTATCTTAGTATCTTACAATCTCAGATGTTCTTATTGCTTTTGTCTTCATTTTTCGCATTTCCTGATGTTTTATGCCCATATCCTTGTAAACTGTTACAGATTGGTAGACGCATATACAGAGAGAGGCTAGAAACTAGTGATCGTGATGCCGACATGGAAGCAAGGCGGGTAAGTATTTATGACATAGGTCTATATATGTATTAGACACTATCAACTTTCTGTCAACCCTGATTATAACTAGAAAAATGCTTTGTAGGCATTTCAAAAGTTAATATATGTTTCAAATCTTGTCTTTGGAGATGCATCCGCATTCCTACTTCCATGGAAACGTCTTTTTGGTGTGACTGATTCTCAGGTACATTTTTCCTGCCGCTCAGTTACCTTCTTATACTATGCACATCATCTCTCCAACTCTCCATTTTCTGCTTTGATCTCATGGAGAAACAGGAATGCCATCACCTTATGTTAATAGTTGATTGTTTGTTCTAACTTTGAATTTTGAAGTATAATTTCACCCAATTCCTAACAATATTTCCACTGTGGTTGTTAAATATCTCTTTAAGTGATAAGCTTGTTTGTTGTAATCTATTGTGCTGTTATTGATGCAATTAGATATTCTAGAGAGTTTGGACCAAATATCCTCCGGGTAAAAAGAGGTCTTTTCTGACTTTCCGTGGTCTCCTATATGTCAAAAGATCATTACTAGTTTATAAGACCAAGTCATATTTGTAAATATTTCATATGGCCAATTTTAAGATGTACATGTCATATTGAGAGTGCATATATTGTGTTCCCCTGTGCTTAAAAATTGTTGGGTTATGTGATCTTGTCCTCATTCAACATGCGGAGCTCCACTTCATGAATGAAAAATGAAAAGACCGGTAATGCATGCTATAAGGAAAATGTCATCCTTTTTGAACTAGCATCAAAGTTCAAACATTTGATTCTAATGGCTATAAATGTGAGTAGCATTTCTGTTGATAACATGAGAATATACAACCATAAAAGTTGTCTGCAACATGTACTAACTACTAAATGGCCGTTCACATGAATCAGTTTTTTTTCTTTCTTTCTAATATTTGTTGCATATTTATTTGAACTCTTTGGCTGTTTCTTGCGTACACTAATTTATATCATGTGTTTTCCCAGATCGACATTGCTATGAGGGATAATGCCAAGAATTTGTACTCGTCACAGCTCAAGGCTATTGGGAGAGGTACTGCTGAAACTCTTTTGTAGGCACTAGTTCATGCTGCGCTTACAAGGTTTGCTATATGAAGTAAATTAGAGTATACATTGTCACAACTCAGAGTATTGTCTTTCTCTAGGTCTTGACATAGGCACACTCATTGATGTCAGGAGAGCGCAGCTTGCATATAAACTTTCTGACGAGGTAACTCTTCTTTTCTTCAAAAACTCTATATCTTGTCATGTTTCTTTGCTTCATTAGGTCTTAGATCACCATCATAGTTGGAGCACGGTGTCACGTATCCATATAGCATGCTAAGTATGTACATACACCAGTTTAGAATCTAGAAAAAATAAAAAATGTACTGCATTTAATTATTGGCACTAACGTAATAATCCAAAAAAGACAACTTGCATTGACCTAAGTATGTTTTGTTGTTAAGGTGTCCTAATTCTCTTAGATTTGTTGCAGATTGCCGCTGAGATGTTCAGGGAGCATGCCAAGAAGTTAGTTCAAGAAAACATTTCATCTGCTGTAGACGTCTTGAAGTCACGTAAACCGTAAGAAACCTACTCATCTATTGCAAAGCGTGCTATCAGAACCACATTTGATCATTTGATAATGCAAGCAAACACCTGGGTGATGTTCTAAGGTATATCACTAATGGTTATAAGGAGAAGGCCTAAGGTTTTTCTTTTCTTTTATAAAACCCGATATATCAGTCTTGTTATTTGGTAGTAGTTTTAGCCATATATAAGGAGAAAATAATCTTGTCCCTTTTCTAATTCAAGAATCGTTTATTGTGTGCTACATTTCCCAAACATGAGTACTCATATTGTTTTGAAGTGTTATTGTCATTCGATGGTTTCAGTATTGTCATCTGTCATGGGCAACCGTATATATTCTTAGATATCTATATAGTTAATAACATCTGAACTGTGTCCTCGCTATACCTTGTTGTCCTTGGCGACCAGTGTGACTAGGAGATGGGTCACCGCGTCACATCAGTTGGCTTACCAAGAAAAGCCTTGGTAGTGCTTCAAAGTTGGCCAACCTTTTCCCAGAGGCTTCGGTTCAAGATAGAGTAGCTTGTAGTGTTAGTTGGATGTTAGCGTCGTTGGTTGTAGATGTAGGTTGATTTTGACACGAGTAGTAGCTTTGCGATTTGATTTGTTGCTACTTGTTTTTTTGTAGCTTAAGTTAGTGTAGAAATCAGCTTGTAATGTTGTACTCCTCTTTTTAACACCTTAATTGTGTTTTCAAGTTGTCCGGCTAATCGAGATTAATCACATTACTTGTCCTGATCGTTCCGTGGCGACTAGGGTCTACTATTACGACCAGGCCGACTAATTGCGATTAATCACGATTAGTTGGCCTGATCGGTCCCATGGCGACTAGGATTGACTGGACGACTTGAAAACATGGTCATGTACACTATTAGGTAGAATTTGTAGTTAGAAGAACGCATTAGGTTTGGTTTTACTAATATAGGCAGTGTCTAGCTACAAAAAGAGTAGCTGAGTCCTTGGCCTTTCAATGGAACATGAGACCGGAGGATACTTAAGAAATTGCATAAACTTTTCTTGACCTGTAATTAGCATTTATAAATCGCTGTGGAGGAGTGATCAATCCTCCGCATGCTTGTAAATTAAGGGTATACCATTTCAGAGCATCGGTTGATTTACCTTCTGAACCGTTATGATTACAGGGATAGCTTAACGCAAGCTGTTGATGAAGTGAAGAGTGTCCTTGAATTTAACAGATTGCTTACAACATTAAGCAAGCACCCTCAAGAGGATCAGTTTGCTCGTGGTCTAGGACCTATTTCGTTAGGTAAAACTTAAAACCTTTGGCAATCATATTTTAATGAATTGTTATTTGATATTGTTTTTGGTTGCTTGGTCTGCGTAGGTGGAGAATATGATCATGATAGGAGGGCTGATGATCTAAAGCTACTCTTTAGAGCCTATGCAGCAGAAGTAATTTCAGATGGAACTGTTGATGATGAGAAGGTGATTCCATGCATCTTACTATTATGCCTAGTTTACTGATGACTTTTGTAACGAGTACCGAAATAAACCCATTACTAGATGAATTGGAAAATGAATAAGCCTCATCAGTAAAGTAGCTTGATTTGAGTACTTTAGTGCAACTTTGCAATTGTGCATTGTTCCGTTGCTTTGAAATCTATCATCATCTATTTCTCCACACGCCTCATGACCATAGCAATGTGTTACACTGGGTATCATCTTAACAATAAATGTTTGTGTGATAAAATAATGCAGCTTGCTCCTTTGAATGAATTGAGAAATATATTTGGACTGGGGAAGCGTGAAGCCGAAGGGATCTTGACCGATGTCAAAGCTCTTGTATACAGAAGGACACTTGCTAAAGTTTTTAACACTGAATTGGCTTCGGTCCCTAGCAAAGCAGCATACCTCCAAATTGTTTGTGAAAAGTTGCAATATGATCCTGAACTTGCGAGCAAGATGCATGAAGGTACCATCTCAACATTTCTTTCACAGCATAGCTATGGGGACAACCTGGAAATCATGAACCAAGTAGATAAGTTGTTTTGCTACATCGCTTCATATGGTCTTCTATGCATAGTAAATACAGGGGGCATCATTACACCATAAACTATGCACTTTCATTCTGATACTGCTAGCGTCAAAACTATACCTTGACTATAGGAAGTATTATGTAGATGGAGAGTTATTTGTTTGGTTCAGCGGGATTGTATTGCTTATGACCAGGAATGGATTCTCATTGCCAAGAAAAAAAGCTCGGGGTCAAAAGTAGCATGTAATTGTATCAATGTGCTGTACAAGTGTAGATTCTTTGTATATCAGTAGTAATATCATCGCATGGTTTAGTTTCAAAACTTTTTTGGCCGTGCAACTATTCAATTTGTATTCTGAGTAAGTGTTAATGCTGCTTTGAACTTCAGACATTTACAGACAGAAGCTTCAGCAGTTTGTTGCTGACGGAGAGCTGAGCAAGGAGGAAGTGGAAGCTTTGATGGCGTTCCAAGTTCGTCTCTGCATCCCTCAAGAAACTGTGGATGCTGTTCATACTGAGATCTGTGGCCAATTGTTTGAAAAGGTGATACCAAATCTTTTTGGGCGTTGATGTTGGCTTGTTCTGCCTCAGTGCTCTTATATTTGTTATGGTATTGCAGGTTGTCAAGGAAGCTATCGCATCTGTTGATGGATATGATGCTAATAGACGAGAGGCTGTCAGGAAGGCAGCACAATCTCTAAACTTGAAAAAAGATGCTGCCATGGCAATCTTTAGTAAAGCTGTATGTATTTTCCCTTCGAAAGGAAATTATTCTGTTGTGGTTTATTGCTCCCGATCTTTTTTATATATTCCGTCTACAAACTCAGCCAGAATTATAATTGCCACATTCAAATGACCAGGTACGGAAGCTATTCCTCAACTACATTCAGAGGGCAAAAGCTGCTGGGAACCGCATTGAAACTGCAAAAGAGCTGAAGAAGTTAATTTCCTTCAACACTGTCGTTGTAAGTGAGCTTTTAGCTGACATTAAAGGAGAGCTTTCTCCAACTGTAGAAACTGAACCATCCAGCGCAACCTCAGAATCTGAGGGAGAGGATGATGAACCCGAATGGGAATCACTGGAGACATTGAGAAAGACTAGACCTGATAAAGAACTTAGAGAAAAGCTGAGGAAGTCAAGCCAGAAAGAGATAACGCTCAAGGATGACATTCCATTGAGAGACAGGGCCGAGTTGTATGAGACATATTTGATGTTCTGTATCACTGGGGAGACGACTAACGTATCATTTGGAACAGCAATCTCAACGAAGAAAGACGATTCAGAGTTTTTAATGCTGAAGCAGTTGGGAGACATACTTGGTTTGACCCGCAAAGAAGCTCAAGATGTTCACATTAAGTTTGCAGAGAAAGCTTTTGTTCAGCAGGCTGAAGTAATTTTAGCTGATGGGAAATTAACAGAGGCCAAGGCTGACCAGCTCGCAAAGATTCAGAAGCAGGTTGGTTTGCCTACTGAGCATGCACAGAAAATCATTAAGAGCATCACAACCACAAAGTTGTCTTCTGCAATTGAAGCTTCTGTCGCTCGAGGTCAGATCGGTATACAGCAGGTTCGAGGATTGAAAGAAGCAAATTTTCAACTGGAGAGCTTGATTGCAGAACCACTTCGAGAAAGCATTTACAGGAAAGCTGTTGAGGAGATCTTTTCATCAGGCACAGGGGATTTTGATGAAGAGGAAGTGTATGTAAAGATCCCCGCTGATCTCATCATAAAAGCTGAGAAGGCCAAGAAAATTGTTCAGGATATTGCAAAGGTTAGGTTGGATAACTCCCTTGTTCAAGCTATTGCCTTGCTTCGGCAGAAGAAGAGAGACGATGTGGTATGTACCAAATGCCATTTACCTGCTGTTTACCATATTTGTTTCTCTGAAAATTTTGCGGGCTGCTAAAAGCGCTTCTATGGAGAGACAAATTGAAACCTCTGCTTACAGTATCAAATGGGATATATTGAGTAGAGTTTATTCTAGATCACATGCGCATCAGATCAAAGAACCTAAAATGAAAACTGATACATAGTGCCTGCTAAAAAAAATGGGAAATCTACACCGGCATTAGCTATGATCTTAGAACTGATGCGATTGACTTACTTTGCTGAATTGTAGCAACTTGTGATTTCATTTCGGTGTCTTCACTTTTAATGTTGACCTGGTCCTCATGTTAGCTTGGCATGGCGTCCCTGCCTCCCTGGATAGTTGCACACTTTCTATAATGTAATTTTGAAATGCTCAACTGTTATTCATGGGTATGTGTGGTAACAATGTATTTCTTATGCAGGTATCATCCCTGAATGACCTGCTCGCCTGCGATGCTGCTGTCCCTGCATCACAACCGTTGTCATGGCCCACACCTGGAGAGCTGGATGACCTGTATGGTATCTACCTGAAGAGCATTCCTAAGCCAGAGAAGCTATCAAGGTTGCAGTTCTTGCTTGGCATAAGCAAGGAGAAGGCTAACCAGATTCGAGATGCTGCCTCGGAGGGAACACTGGCAGTTTCATCTCAAGAAGAAGAAGAGGAGTTGGCGTTTTAGGACGGATCTCATTTTTGTTAGGTAGCTAGTGAGTACATGTTTCCGAAAAGAGAAATGACGCATAATTCTGACATGCATAATTATTGTATAGACAAAGGAAGACACCAAAATTTGGTGACGGTCTTATGCTGTTGCATTATTTCAGACCATACTAAGAGCGTTTTGTTTTCTTTTTCCCCCCTTTTTCTTTCACCATGTATAACAGTTATGGCTAAAATTTTCCCTCGAGCCAGTTTTTGTTGTTAACCCATCTGAAGTGCAATGATTATTTGGTAGCAGCCTGAAGTGCCAACCCGTACAATTATGAAAGTTGTGGGCTGTGGAGATGGGTAAATAACACGAGTAGTTTGTAGTACGAGTACTGAGGCCAATCACGGCGTTTGATGCATAAGCGAGGTCTTGTTGACAATCTGGTGAGAACTTGGCATGTGGGACAACTGAACTCGAGAACAGACTACCAAAAACACGCTACCAGTATTTTGAATAATAACGTGCACATGTCAAGATCACACATAACTGTGACACTATTAAGGCCAATCACGGGGGTTGATGCGTAAGCGACGTTTTCTTGACAATCTGGGGAGAACTTGCAGAGTTTATATATGTGGTTCATCGACATGTGGTACAATTTAACTCGAGAACAGAATACCTAAATAAATTACCACGTCGAAAGAAACATGCCAAATACTACTTTTGGCTAAACTAAGCACGACACGTCACAAATCTCGAAGCCGAACGCGAAAAAGACTAGACCCTCGAAGGATGGTTCTCTGCGGCGTAGGTGACGCCGCACTTGCCGCAGTTGAAGCGGTCCTCGTGCCGCGCCATGTACGCGCCGCAGTCCTGGCCGGGGCAGGTGCGCAGCAGCCGGTGCACCTCCCCGGTCTCCTCGTCCACGCGGTAGCGCCGGAGCACGGCGAGCTCGTCCTTGCGGTGCTCGTGCTTGCCCTTCTTGGGCGTGGTGAACGTCTTCTTCTTGCGCTTCTTGCCGCCGCCGCCGCGGAGGCGGAGGACCAGGTGCAGCGTCGACTCCTTCTGGATGTTGTAGTCGGCCAGCGTGCGCTCGTCCTCCAGCTGCTTCCCGGCGAAGATGAGCCGCTGCTGGTCCGGCGGGATGCCCTCCTTGTCCTGCACCTTCGCCTTCACGTTCGCCACCGTGTCCGACGGCTCCACCTCCAGCGTGATCGTCTTGCCCGTCAGGGTCTTCACGAACACCTGCATCTTCGGTCGCGGTTTTGCGTCGCCGGCGAGCGGTCGAAGTGGATCGAGAGAGAGATCTCGGCGACGGGGCGGCTTTCGTTTTGTGGCTGGTGGTTGTGTGGACTCGTGCCCCGTGCGGGCGGTATATATGATGAGCCTGGGGGACGTGGGCGCCGTCGGATCGGAAACGAACAGTGCCGATCGAGTCTGGGTCGGAACCGACTCGTGAGCCAGGTCGGTACACGAGTCCAACCCTGCCACGGCAACGGACGCGGACACGGGACGAGGAGGCCTGACCTGATCTGACCCAACCCAACACAGGGCAGCAGCACGCGCGTACCGCACGGGACACCGAGACGCGCGCGCCTGAAACGGGAGGAGAAGAGGAGGGGGAGGCAACGCCAAGGCGGCGCCAGCGCCGGCGACGGCGGCGGCGGGGAGGAGAGGAGCGGGGAGGGCGAGATGGCCGCCATCGGGTCCTCCAACATCGGCTTCCAGGTTCGTACGCCTGCTCATCTCTTGCGCGGCGGCGCATCCCTGATCCACCCTCGAAGGTTGCTTAGGGTTTGATTCGTTGCTTCAATTTGCCGCAGCTGCTGAAGAAGTCCGGGTGGAAGGAGGGCACCGGCCTCGGAGCGCAGGAGCAGGTGCGTGTCTCGATTTCACCTTTCCATTTCCCCCAAAATCTAATTCTAGTCGATATTAGTGGTAATTTGTTGTGGTTAGCCTTGTAATTTGTACCCTGATGCGTGATTTCTGTAGTGAGTGCCTTTTTTTTTAGAACTACAGGCATTCGTCCTGTCCCATTTTATTCAAAGGAGACCAAATTCAAGTTCACAGCCCAGGATTACAACAGTCCCCGCCCAACGACATGCCCCACATGGCACAACCAGCTTACATCTGCAACTACACTTTAGTTCTTTTTTACAGACGCATAGACATACCCATAGCTCAGCCTGAATGAGAGACTTTCTCCTCACAAGCCTGGTCTTCGAGCTCGGTCGTCATGCATCTGCCCATCCTGATGTCATATACGTTCTTGATCCTGTCAGCTTCCGCTCCCCTTCCGAACTTCATGCCTCTAATTGCAAGGGTTCCCGGAAACTGTGCTCCAGAAATTGACACCACGCCATCATCTCCTCCAATTCTGAGTCCTTGCAGAGAAGGCTCCATTCTTTCGACAGTAAGTAGGTAGCCTTCAGCACCATCCTTATGTCCATCCACGTCTGATGATTGAACACAAAATCATTTCTAGTTAGCCAAATCCCTCTCAACACTGCAGTTGAGATGATGTTTATCACATTATATCTTTTGCCAAGAATCCATTTACTAGCTACCGACTCATAATTGCTACCAATCTCAAAATTTAGATATTTACACACATAACTCCACACAGCCTTAGCTATATCACAGTTAAAGAAAAGATGTGCTATACTCTCTGCTTCAGAGCAGAACTGGCACGTTGGATTTTTGTTCCCCCCTCTTTTATTGAGGTTGTCTTGTCTACTGTCATGAGCTTATTATGGGAAAGCAACCAGAGGAAAAGCTGTATCTTAGGTGGCACTTTCACTTGCCAGATAGCAGGAATATAAACTGGGGTGACTCCTCTATAGCTAATCACTGCATAACAAGATTGAGAGGAGTAGTTCCCAGAGTTCTCATATTACCAAACTAAGGAATCAGTATCTATATTCAACGTGAGGCTATTTACCACATCAACTAATTCATTCCAGCTATTCATTAAACTATCAGTAAAAGTTCTTCTGAAAGAAAGCTTTAACTCTACATTATCCCAAACTTCAGCAATAGTTTTTCCTTTCTCATTAACTATGCAGTAGAGGTCCCAGAATTGGACTGCCAAAGGGGTTGTCCCAAACCAGATATCCTCCCAAAAACGTACCTTCCTACCATTTCCCACAAGCCATCTATACCCAAACTTTATTGCCTTTGCTGCCCACATCACTCCTCTCCAGAAGTGTGAGCAGCCACTATCCTGTGCACAGAAAATATTTGGGTACCTATTGACATACTTCCTATCCACAATCCTCCTCCAGAGGTTGTTTTCGTCATTCATATATCTCCTAACCCAAGATCCCAACAGGCTTAGATTTAGGTCTTTCAAGTTAGGCACTCCCAGCTCTCCATGCTCCTTCTTCATGGATATCAAGTGCCAGTTGGCAAGATGCAGTTTCCTATGTCCCTCATAGTCATCCCAGAGGCAATTTGCCATCTGAGAATTAATTAGCTCCACCGCCCTACCAGGGAATTTAAAAAAGGACAACAGGTAAATTGGGATGCTAGCAAGACAAGTCTTAATTAGGGTTAATCTACCAGCATGATTCAACAGCTTCCCTCTCCAACCAGCAATTCTCTTTAGAATTTTTTCAATCAACGGTTGTAAGTCTTCGCAGAGGAATGCCAAGGTATTTGATGGGAAAACCTCCTACAGGGCACCCATAAATGCTAGCAAAAAGCTCAGCTTCCTCCTCAGACATGTTAATTGGAATTAGCTCACTTTTATGATAGTTCACTCTCATACCTGACATCAGCTCAAAATTAGTAGTGAGTGCCTTTTAGGTTCTCTTAGGATTAAAGTTCAAAATTGGTCGCGAATAAATTGATCAGGAATTGTGGGCAAGGGGTATGGAGAAATACAAGTTTTTTTTCCCCTGGATCATAGTCGCTGTAAGGGGGGACTAAAGCTGATTGTACATGGATTTTGTAACATTCGTCCCATTCATCCCGTTAGCTGATAACTCCCACTGTTAAGAAGGGTCTAGCTGCTTCATAGTTCCAACTGGATCTGTAACCTTTCTCATTCGTTAGTTTGACCAAAAGTTGATGTTTGATGATCTTTCTGTTGTGTAAGAATTAACAAGGAAATATGACCCTTGAACAGGGAAGGTTAGAGCCAGTAGAGACTCATGTTAAGAACAACAAGCGTGGGTTAGGCTCTAAAGAACCAAAATCAAAGCCGAAGCCGAAGGTCGAGGATGATGAAGTTGAAAAAGATCCCAAAAAGCCGAAGGTATGTGGTTCTTCTAATGCATTCATTCTTTTCATCATATCATTTTTGTTTCTCATTCTTTCCATTGTACGTACCATTGTTATTTCTCATTTCTTGTAAAATCTTTATTTTAAGTTTTATAGTTCCCACAATATGGTCAACTTAACAATGTCTTTGACTTGCTGAATAATGAATATTCTGTTGTATGACTGAGAAAGGTTATTTTTCTCTAGATATTTTAATATGTTTCACTGCTGTGATCTTAAGCCTTTAAGCACTTTCAGTTTTGGCAATGTATGTATAGTCATTGTATTTTGCCTGAAGGGATTTTGACTGAACTCACCATGTCACCGTTGCAGCAAGACATGCCAATAAAGAGAAAGACAAAGTTAGCTGCAAAGAGGATACGGAAGATTCAAGAAGAAGAGAAGCGTTTGCAAGAGAAGGAATTCGAGATTGCTTTCTTCAGGGAATTTTGGCCAGACAATGTGTAATGAGCGGATTATACTTGCTGTCCTTGGTTGATACTAGATTGTAGTTGCTGGCCTTGCCTGATGAATTGTACAGCTTGCCACATGCTAAGCAAGATTTGTAAAGACCGTTCCACCATCCCATTCTTGGGGGTCACTGAAATGTTACCATATTCAATTTGCGCAATGATTCTACACACGGGCTGTTCTATTTTGATTGTTGAATAGTAACATTTGGGCTGTGATTGTATCCGATCTCGTTCTCTCTGAGCTTGTCTCTTGAACTCAAATATAGTTGGCCCCCAATCATATCCACTTTTACAACTTATTACCATTTGCTTATTGTGACAGATTTCCCAGTAACATCCAAGGGAAATGTGCAAGGTAAGGCGTCCTTTGGAACGCAGGAATTTCACAGAATTGCACAGGAATTTCACAGGAAACAGTTTAATTTCACAGGAAAAACGCAGGAAAGGAAAAGTTTTCCTTCAATCGAAAACGAGCCCTAAATCAGTTACACTGGAGACTCAAAAATCATGTATCACTGGCCGTACTTGGCCTTGTACTCGATCCACAGCTCCTGCACGCACTTGCCCAGAATCTGCACGAAGTACTCGTCGCTGTACCCGTACTTGAGCTTGGCGTTGAGCACCGCGACGAAGCCGGGGCTGAGCGAGTCGCAGTAGTCCAGGAACCTGGCCGTGACGTCGTACCCCTGATCCCAGCTGCGGCCCTGCCCCGGCTTCACCCAGTGCGCCGGCGCGTACCCGGCCTTGAGCCGCACAAAGTCGGCGATCCCCTCAAAAATCCACCAGTGCGCGTAGTAGTCCTGCAGCCCCCACTGCCACACGTGCACGGACTCGTGGTACAGCACCCCGGTCACCTGCAACCACAGTGCACACACGCTCATGTCGCGAATGAAGAACATACCACACTCACGGGCGCGAATGCTCTGTACTTGTATATCATAATATCACCATACCTCTGTCTTGACGTCGTCGCCGGTGTAGTTGTAGACGTAGCCGGCATTGAGCACGATGGTGCTGCCGTCGGTGAAGGCGATGCCGTCCGCGTCGGTCACGAGGAGGCTCACGCGGTCGTTGGGCCGGCGGTCCGCCGGGCACGTCTGGTTGAAGACGCCCCAGATGAAGAAGGCGGCCTTGGAGAGGACTTGCCCCGCGTAGTCCACGCCGTACACCTGGTCGAAACGCTGGCCGCCGAGGGCCGCCGTCGCGTTGTTCTTCACGTCGAACGTGACGGCGCTGGCCGTGGCCGTGGCGACGGCAACGGCTAGGAGGAGGGAAGCGATTGTTGCTACGGCAAGCTTCATCTTGTTTGTGCTAATTATCGCCCAGCTGCAATAGTGTGTATACGTGATTTGCAGACGGATTGGAAGATGGGGATAAAATTTATAGGCGGGAAAACTGGTACCATATGGCGGGAGTCTGGTAGCTGAGCAAAGCTGGCCAGCATATTTTTCCATTTGGATTGGGATTTAATTTGGAAGACGCAACCTCGTGTACCTGCTTGTTTGCGTCTTCGAATGTGGTGTTTGTTTCGCTGCCGTACGCAGCTGATTGTCGATAGCAGTTTGCTCTTTAATTTGTTTGTAGCAGATTATCATGTCGGCCCTATGTTGATACACAAGGTTAGGAACGAGACGCCGCTCGGTGTTTACATGTGTAGCTCTATCATGCTTTTGTTTTGTTGCTCTTGGCGATCGACTTGCTGTGCGCGTACGTAAGAACCAAAATGCCGGCGGCTTTCGTTGACGCAGATAAAGGGTCATCACCAACGGAATATGCAACGCGGCACGTGACAGTGACAATCAACATGTCACCGAAAATGGTTCCGAGAGCTTCGTGACGAGTGGCCCTTGCTTCTGGGTTCAAATTCAACTTCTCTCTACAATCAACATGGCACCACATAAGATATTTGGAGTGCGGGTAGAAAAGATTATGTATTGACAAGTGTTGACAATCAATAGGCCTGATTCCATGCGTAAGGTGTGGTTACTTATTACCGGCTCTGGCGCCACTCCATTCCATCAAGGGCCATGGCAGAAATCTTGTAGAGAAGAGAGATGGAGAATTCTCAAAACCATATTTTTGTGTGTGTAAAACTCACAAAACCATATGAAGCAATTCCCTCTATGGCCCTAAAAATAATGAGGCTTCCTTCTATGGCCCTTTTTCAATCCAAGTCCCTGTAAGGCCCGGTTTCATGTTTGATTCCCTACAAGGGCTTCCATCCGGTCCGTTAGCCCCAAACCGTGAAGTGGCACTGTGGCCCGAAAAATGATGTCCATTTTGCCCCTCCCAGTCACGTGTGCCATCGAAACGATTCCCATCGATCGAAACAGAGTTACAGAGCAAGAGAGGAGAGGAGAATGGCGGAACCTAGGGTTAGGGTGGAACGGGCGGGGGCTCGCCGCGGCCCGACGGCGGCTGCCCGCCGCGCCGGCGGCAGGAGAGGTGGAGAAGGCCGGCGCAAGGTTCCCGCGGAGGTCGCCGGCCAGAGGCGGGCGCGGCTCGCCGGCCATGGGTGCGCGCGGCTCGCCGGCCAGGGGCGCGCGCGGCTCGCCGGCCACGGGCACGCGAATGGAGGGCGGCGGCGGCGCCGCCACCGAGCCTGCTGGAGAGGACGCAGGCTCGCCCGGGCCACCAGAAGAAAGAGAAAGCATCATGACTCCACTCCTGAAGCATCTAAGAGGTACTTAGAAAAAACTTTCTATTTTAAGAAAATTAAACAACATTAGTTTCAAAACTAGTTACATCACTTCTCCTTCATTACAGTCATTCCATAGAAGTGTCAAGTAAGGCAAAAGGAAAGCATAACTCCAACTCTGGAGCATCCAAAAGGTATTTCAATTGCATTCTTTTTGTAACAAAATTGTTTTCATTTTGTACTTGGTGTGTATTAATTGCTGCAATACATGTCGATTTTTAGGTCCCGAAGTGGCTCGAATCAACCCATTGAGGAGTCATCACACAATGACCAACCCGTGAAGGCTAAGCTAAAAAAGGTCAAACGTTCAAAGAAAGTGATTCCTCAAGATGTCCCAACCATTGTCAAATTCCAAGCTTTGAGTCCCTCCATGTGCACCAGAAGCAAAACAGGACAACCTGCTAGTCCTGCAATGAGCACAAGAAGCAAAAGACGTCTCAGCCTCTAATTTCATGCATGTTATGTTTCGTCCTATGTACTACTGCCTCTTTTGTGTATGTATTTGTGAACTGAATTTCACACATGACGTGCTTCTGAAGTGAACCGAATTCATGTGCTTCTCTGTGCTTGTGAACTTGGCAAACCGAATGTATGTCACCTCTACTATGTCTGCATGCTTGGATCATTTTTTATGTGTTGAGATGTATGTGTCTAGCCTAATTTATGTGTGATCTGAATTCAAGTTATGTATGTGTAATACTAGTCGAATTGATCATTTGTGAATAATATGTGTTGAGATGCATCTTTCTCAGTCCACTATTTGTGCAATATACACAATTCAACTTTCCTTCTTCTCAAATTTGAGAAAAAAAATTTAAATAAACCCCCCCAGATTTATAAATCATTAATACAATTAAACCAGGAAATAATTATTCGCAGGAAAATACAAAATTCAAAAAAATATTGAGTTTATTCCGTCCAGGGGTAAAACGGTCTTTTTCTCTTTCGTTTAACACAATTAGTGGTCCTAATTGACGGAAAGGCCATGTAGGAATCAAAACTCGAAATCGGACCTTACAGGGAACTTGGATTGAAAAAAAAACATAGAAGGAAGCCTCATTATTTTTTTCAGGGCCATAGAGGGAATTTGCTCAACCATATTTTGTGTGCACTCCTTCCGTTCAGCCGTGTACTTTTACAAGTAAGTATTTAGATAGAACAAATAGTAATTTATATGTGTGTATTAGATCACAAACCACAATGGAGTGATATTAATAGCACATTAAACAACAAAGATTTTAAGGGCTAACCAATAAACCATGAGTTGCTGTAGCATGGGGAGAGGAAGAATTGCAACATGTGGCACAAAAACTTATATGAATATTAAGGAAATTAAAATTGCAACATGCATCGTAGAAAATATGATCATATTTTAGTGCTTCCTAATCAGTATCTTGTTAAAATATCATCCTCCAAATTATATGCATAACACCCTCATCGCAACTCATTAATATCTGTTGGCGTTTCTTACGCACAGAGATTAAATTCAACTCCGCAAGCGCACGGAACACCATTGTAGCATTTCACTCAGGAGTATTCCAAGGGTATCGTATTTATATTTCGCAGGGAAGCATGGCTAAGAATATCATGAATTAACAAGAACCATCTATTGTTTATAACTTGCAAACTAAACAAAGTATGGGTAAAGATGAGTGATGATAGGGTGGCAAACACACATAAGGATTCCATATGAAGATAAAGAGATAGTACTAGTCAATTGGGAGGACAATGAGAAGAAGGGTATCCGTCTAGAGGTTACAACTATTTACTTAAGCTTTCATTATAGATACATTCAAGTGCATCGGGGCACGGCCGACGCTAAGACACGCAACTCGGAATTAAGTTCAACATATCCAGGCAACGGACCGCGTCTAGGCCCTACCTGTCCAACCCGGACGTGGTGGATTACAGAGACCCGGTGTAGCTGTCATATACATTCGCGGCTACCATCCTCCTGGGGTTAGGTGCACACTCACGCCTAGGAATAAATCCTTGAACCATACAAGCAACTATCCTAGATAACTTACTCCAACGTAAAGAGTAAGCCAACCATGCATAACAAATCTATGTGGATTGTGTAAGCATTTGCGGTGCAAACATCCCATGCAGATAGACCTATCATACACAGACGTGGAACCAACACAAGAATTTCTCTATAATTATCACTTAAATAAATAAATGTAAACTAAAAGAAAAACTAAAATAAATAAATGAGAAAATAAATAACTAGAAAAAAATAATTATATTAACTAATATCAAAAAGAAAAGATACAAGAGAGCTTTACCCAATATCCGAAGAAAACTCCGGAATTCCGAGGGAAGCTCTCACTTCTACTCTAACTCCTATGACCACTAGCCTACTCTAAACTACACAAGTGGAATGATCTTCCATGAGAAAGAGCGTGACCCTACATTAGATCTTCTCTTATCAAGTGTGATGGTGCAGGTTGGAGTGTGGGGAAGGGTCCTCTATTTATAGTTGAGTTGCTTTGGGAGAGTGGAGAAGGTTTTTGAGCATTTCGTGGAATATTTCCTTCTTGTCGACGTCTCCTGGCTTGGCCGGTGCGTCAAGTGGCTTGTGACCGACTCTGGAACCGACTGGAGAAAGATTGAGGCGGTTGGAGATTGGCTTGGGCCGGCCGGCCAGGTGTTTGGGCCGTCCGGCCAGCTTTTTTCTGGTTTCCTCCAATCTTGCGCGAGGCATAACTCCTGCTCCCGAACTCCGAATTGAGTGATCCAAAAGCCCATTTTGACTATCTCGACGAGGGCTTTGACATGGAAGGATCAAATTTGTGATTTGAATAATTATTTCTTGATGTCCAAGTCATTCCTTATTTCTTGCGTCGAATGTCATCGAGATGTCCGAACAGGACCTTGTTTATCTTGTGCTTTTTGTATATTTGCTTTTTATCCATGAGTATAAGCACAATTGCACCAATATTCCTATGTACCTTGCAAAACAAGATCTCATCCAAAACTTGTGGAACTTTATTAGTTTTAATGCATAAAACATTGGTGCATACCTTTTATTCGCCGATAAGTTGACGGTCATTTTATGATTTAATGGCCGTCAACACCTCCCCAAGCTTAAACTTTGCTCGTCCCGAGCAAAATCAAAACTTAAGTATCGGCGGATCAATAGTTACAAAGAAAGCGCCCCATGGGTAATAAAGATGCAACAACGTACTCCCTAAATGTGGTAAGTATACAAGAGCACGGAATATTCACGAGTGTTGCACATAGGTGGGGCGTGTATGCTTCACCTTGTCACATAGTATTGAAGAGCAGAACAGCACTTTTGGACGAGTCAAACAATTTTTAGCAGGTGTATGTCCAGAGTTTTTATGTGCTGCAAGACAAGGTAAAAATTCTCCTTTGTTTGGTTCACACTTCCCTCTCCTTAAAATGAGGCTATCCCTACAAAGCTTCACTCATTCTACCTTCTACCAAAGGCTTGTATGTGGAGCTTGGTAAGGAAATGCACAAATGCCATGCATATGTTGTAAAGCTAAAGAATAAATCTTAAGGGACATAGCAACTCCTTTCCGGTCATACGGAAGATTGTGATGGAGGGGGAGAAGATGAACTCACACTTATGGCAGGGGTTTTTGAAAACTTTGGTCCTTTTATTCTGCTCAAGATGTTTATGATAAGAACCATATAGCCTTTTATTTGGGATACAACCATGGAGAGATTTTTTTTTTTGGTATACTCTATGGTGCATGAGGCTATAACTTTTGCATGGTCCGTAAAACATTTTGAAATATTCTTGAGCCCCCTTTTTTTTTAATGACCGAAAGTTTGCAAATGTAGGAAGATGCTTGGTTGATTTTTCCTTCCAAACATCCCCCCCCCCCCCCCCCCCCCTTTTTTTTAATGGAAAGATAAACAAGAAAACACGCGAAGGAGTTTTACGACCGAAAAAAGGAGTGCTTACTCTCAAAAGCATTTAAACCTTAACTAAACTCAACGCATGAACAATTGGCTATGAGTGGGCCTGTTTTGAATATTATCATGATATGGCTCTGTTAGGTAAATAAATCCTCACAAGAGAAGTGTTCCAAAACGAAACGGTTTTTTAGGTACTTGCAGCAATTAAAATGAAACATTTCTGAACTTTCACCATGCTAAGAAATTGCAACAAGTCCTAATCATGCCATATCATAATCCACAATGCTTAGACTCGGTGTGATGTATGTAACCCACAAAAATGTAGCAACACTAGTGATGTGACTATGCTCGAGTATAAATAACACACATGTCAGAGTAGAGGTTGCATCAATGCAACACAAGGGGAGCTATCATGTAACTAATCATCATTTCCTTTAAGTGCAGCATTCACCAATATTCTAGCATTTTATTCGAAACAGGGAGTATTTATATTGATCTTTAGGGATACTTACCTGGGGGTCCTCCCCAAGCTTGAGTCTTCGCAAGACTTAAGCTTGAATAGGCCGCTTCCCCCTTCTTCTTGTGTCTGCAAAAGAATGAGGGTGATACAGGTGGCTAGCCCCTATTGGGCTTTGCCGAGAACCTAATATTTTTGGTTTTTTTTTTTAAGGAAAGGGCACAATTCAATAAGAGTATAATATCGTATACAGAAGTACTTACCTGGCGGTCCCTCCCCAAGTTTAGCTCTTGCAACTATGTGCAAAGCTAAGCGATTAACTCTTGCAACCATGTGCAAAGCTAAACGATTAATTTTTCATTTGAAGGTACTAGGTCCGCCTGGTTGGTTTCTCCTTCTTGAATTATGTGCCTTTCATGTTGCCTGATGTACTTGGTTTGCTCTCAAAGGATCCTGCTTTGGTTAATACAAACGCATTCGTCTACATTTGACACATCTCTATAGTTCCATTAATCAACCTAGACACCACGTCTAATTCGATCAATTATGTAAGGAGAGCAGCGGGTTACCATACTCTTCTTTTGTCATGAAAGCATCATAGAGGCATGTGGTTTTTCTGTTGTTCTGACGGACACCAGGCATATCTAAAACAGACCAGACGCAGAAGTGCCACACCCAAGCAACAGAAAAGAGAGCAGGTGATTGATTTATGACTAACATCTCAACCAATACCCATGTACAAAAGAAATTTAAGAGCAAGCGGTATGGTCAAAGGATGCAGCATATTTTTATCAAAGAGCAACTCAATGTACTTTGCATTGATAAGGCAAAGAATCATTCAGGCAGCATTATTTTTTTTATATTTTTTATTTTATGAAAGAAGGGGATATATGACAAGGAAAACATGGAATAAATGCGGTGCTTACCTGGCGGTTCCTCCCCAAGCTTAGCCTTTGCAATCGAATGCAAGGCTACGCTATAGATTTCTTCATTGAACGTCTTGGTTCCGCCACATATGATTCCTCTCTTCCTGTCATAAAAATCCATCATTTCTTGCAAAATCCCGGGCCTATGATTGGCACTCGGGTTTTTTTTTTATTTGCCCGCGGCCTATGATTGGGCACTCGGGTTCTTAATTTTTTTTAATGCAGCGGGGTGGGATGGAGGGAAATTAAACATGCAGATGGTTTGGAAAGAAAAACAATGTAGATGTGACGGTGATATGCTCAAACAAAATGCAGGTAAATGCTTAGGCTAGCAGCAAATTAATATAACAGACAGTCGATGTCAATCATAGATATCTTAAAACCATTGCCTTGCCCCCCGACAACGGCGCCAGAAATGCTTGTTGGCGTTTCTTACGCACAGAGATTAAATTCAATCAACTCCGCAAGCGAACGGAACACCATTGTAGCATTTCACCCAGGAGTATTTCAAGGGTATCGTATTTATATTTCACAGGGAAGCATGACTAAGAATATCATGAATTAACAAGGAAACATCTATTATTTATAACTTGTAAACTAAACCAAAGCAGGGGTAAAGATGAGTGATGATAGGGTGGCAAACACATAAGGATTCCATATGAAGATAAGAGATAGTACTAGTCAACTGGGAGGACAACGAGAAGAAGGTATCCGACTAGGGGTTACAACTATTTACTTAACTTTCATTACAGATACATTCAAGTGCATCGGGGCACGACCGCCGCCAACACGCAACTAACTCGAAACTAAGTTCAACGTTTCCAGGCAACGGACAGCGTCTAGGCCCTACCTGTCCAACCCGGACGTGGTGGATTACAGAGACCGGTGGTAGCTGTCACATACACTCGCGGCTACCATCCTCTGTGGGTTGGGTGCACACTCACGCCTAGAATAAATCCTTGAACCATACAAGCAACTATCCTAGATAACTTACTCCAACGTAAAAGAGCAAGCCAACCATGCATAACAAATCTATGTGGATTGTGTAAGCATTTGCGGTGCAAACAACCCATGCAGATAGACCTATCATGCACAGACGTGGAACCAACACAAAATTTCTCTATAATTATCACTTAAATAAATAATGTAAACTAAAAAAAACTAAAATAAATAAGAGGAAAATAAATAAATAGGAAAATATAATTATATTAACTAATATCAAAAAGAAAGATACAAGAGAGCTTTACCCAATATCCGAAGAAAACTCCGGAACTCCGAGGGAAGCTCTCACTTCTACTATAACTCCCATGACCAACTAGCCTACTCTAAACTACACAATTGAATGATCTTCCATGAGAAAGAACGTGACCCTACATTGGATCTTCTCTTCTCAAGTGTGATGGTGCAGGTTGGAGTGAGGGAAGGGGTCCTCTATTTATAGTTGAGTTGCCTTGGGAGAGTGGAGAAGGTCTTGGAGCATTTCGTGTAATATTCCCTTCTTGCCGACGTCTCCTGGCTTGGCCGGCGCGTCAAGTGGCTTGTGACCGACTCTGGAACCGACTGGAAAAGATTGAGGCGGTTGGAGATTGGCTTGGGCCGGCCAGCCAGGTGTTCGGCCCGCCAGCTTTTTTCTGGTTTTCCTCCAATCTTGCGCGAGGCATAACTCCTACTCACTCGAACTCCGAATTGAGTGATCCAAAAGCCCATTTTGACTATCTCGACGAGGACTTTGACATGGAAGAATCAAATTTGGTGATTTGAATAATTATTTCTTGATGTCCAAGTCATTCCTTATTTCTTGCGTCGAATGTCATCGAGATGTCCGAACAGGACCTTGTTTATCTTGTGCTTTTTGTATATTTGCTTTTTATCCATGAGTATAAGCACAATTGCACCAATATTCCTATGTACCTTGCAAAACAAGATCTCATCCAAAACTTGTGGAACTTTATTAGTTTTAATGCATAAAATATTAGTGCATACCTTTTATTCGCCGATAAGTTGAACGGTCATTTTATGATTTAATGGCCGTCAACAATGTCCTGTGATCATTTAATCAACATCGGCAACTCCATGGCGCAAAGGACTATTCAGTTTTACTATGTTAATATTGTTTTTAGAGGAATCGGTGAAACGTCTCCATCAGCACCAATTGCTTTTGTCTTATGACCCGATCAATGACTCCATGGCATGAATAAGTCTTCATTTTATTAATTGTCAAATATGTACGCACTTTTCTGTAAGATTTCTTCATTAATACAGAGTTTAACCCAACCATAAAAATCGTTTGAACATTCTTCGTAAGAAAATTGACGACAAAGAATCCTAATTTTCAACTAATTTTGGTTTGTCAATGAGCTGCAATGTGGTGCTTTGTCAATGAGCTGCAATGTGGTGCTGATGTTTCGCTGAGCGGGGTTAGAGTGTGGGGGTTAGAGAGTGGTGGGACTAGGAGTGTGATTTTTATTAGCTTTTGGAAACTAGACAAAATCTTAATTGTGTTCAATTGTTGGACTATGTTAGATTGTACTATTGAGCAACGTGGTAGTGTTGTAGTGATAGTCTGAGAACATTGTCAGGCTCCGATGAAAATGTTAACTACAATTTATTTACTTATTTAAATCAGAAATCTTGGTACTCTCATCAATGTGATATTTGTTACGACTTTACATGCATCATCTCACTATTGATTTGGCAGTGTATTATTGTTTGGCTCCTAGTGCTTAACTATATGACTTATTAGACATGCGTGTTGCACACTTCTTGTTTCTATTCACACTTTTAATTTAAAAGTCTTTTAAGTTTCTAATATAATAATAACTAAATAAACGGCGAGTTTTCACCCAAACTATGAAGCAACCAGCTGAAGTTGTCATCCTAATAAAGGAGGACATGGCTAACAGGGAGAAAGCGTGTGGAAAGCCGATGCTAGTGTTCGGCACATAGGAGAATAATCGCTATATTTTGTAATACGCTGTACCATCAGTAAATCATATGTAACAACTCACTCTCTTCTACCTTAATGAAAAGGCAGCAGTGCTGCCCATTTTCAAAAAAAAAAAAAAATAATAAAATCTATAACTAACATTCTACGAAAATATTGTGGTGGTCGCATTGCCGTTGCAGCGGCCGGCGCTTGCCCTCGTGTCGAGGACCCAGTCATGCTTAGCCACTACAATTATGCTTTGCCTCTAAAAGAATCGAATTCTGTACAAAGATATGCTGCCAAATATATGCTTGGCACTAGCTAGGTTTTGCATATCTTATTAATTAAAACAAGATGCTTTGCCTCTGAAAGAGTCAAATTCCATTTCATTATCTCATTCTTTCCATACTATTTTATTAATTAACACTTACGCATCTGATTCAGAGCTCAGTGATTTACTATTCAGAAATAAACTAAGGATTCACTGATGCAGTCTTATTTTTTATTTCCTGATTTGTATTTGTTTTGTGCAACAGGAAGGGTTTGAGGCGTACATTCACTGCACCAGAGCAAATTCATTTTTAACAGGAGCTAGCGAAACATGAGGGAGCACCACCTCACTGTAAACAAAGAAATTTGAAGAGGGTCTAAATATAAGAAGTAATGTTTGCATATCAGAACATGGGGCTGTAAGATTGTGGACCTGATCAGCAGTATTGGTAACTTATTTTTTTTCCATAAATATACATTCAGATACAGATTCTGCACTTTACATGTAAGAACAGGGCTTGCTGACTAAAACTTTTCACGATTTCACTCCCTTGAAAGGGCAATGCATGTTGTCTTTGCGGTAACAAAGTTTAGACGTTTTGTCACTAATTTATTGTAAAAGTTTTTATTTCATCATAGAACATGACTAGACACGCATATATAATCGGCGACGAAGTGGTTTTATCCTGGGCCCGTCACAGAACTTGATTTATGATGAAATCTTAAGGTTTAGTAATGTAGGTGACTCGTCATAGAAGACCTCATGTGTTGTAGTGACCATCACAAAATTGAAGGGATTAAGAAATATGAATATCTTCCAAAATATGCTGCAGACATAACTATATCTCAAAAAAAAAAAAATCAGCAGTCACCAACAAACACTTGCTATTGAATTAAATTTGTTTTTAAGCTACACCCATACCAGTTTTCTTAATATTTTGTCCACTAATGTTGTGCAGTTATTTCGGTGGTATTTGTTACTCGATGTGTTTGTTTATTTAATCTCATCTAGAGAATAAGCTATATCATTACTAAGAAGAGAATATATGTAATATTTATCTTATTTTGAGAAGGTACACAATCTATATGAGTCATAGAGATCGAGGGACATCAAACACATAACGCATCAATCCCATATGTCAAGCGAGAAATAAGTTCACCTTCACAACTTCTGTAATTACAATCCTTACGTCTTATTAGTCTTCAGCTTGTTTTCATTTTTGAGTTTATCCAAAACATGACCTGTTCCTCATAAAAAATGATTTTTTTTAGTTTATTTGGTTCATTATATAGTCTTGAAACATATTTTGGGTACTCCATTAAATATTTGAAGTGTTATTTGATGGGTTCCAATAATATCACTCAACCGAGGATTGTTATATTACTATCCTGCAAGATACCTCTAGAAAACCAATTGATATGTTTGAGCCATTTTGTTCAAGAGATATGCTAGCTACAAATTAGCAAATACATCATATATTGTCGAAAAATGATATCACAAACATGTGTTACTTTGTTCACTCCTTGTAATGTGCCTACATAACTAGAACCCGTACAATATCATATTAGTCTTCAGCTTGGATCATAGTACTACTACTTTATTCATTCCTTGTCCTGTGCCTGCATAATTAGAATTAATCCGTACATCAGATTAGTCTTCAGCTTGGATCATTTGTATCTTCTTAGTTTATTTGCTTATATATAGTTTAGCATTCTCATAGAATATTTATGTTACTTCATTATATTAAAATATTCAAATTGTTATTGGATGGGTTTCAATAAATATTCAACCTAGGATTGTAGTATACCTCTCAAAAACAAAACAAAAAAATACTTCATATTCGAGACATTTTGTAATTTGTATGCCTCACTGTAGTATTAGAATATAATTAGCTAAAGGCATTGTCTAAATAGATATCACGACACACATTATCTGTCCTCGTCCTGTGCCCGCATAGGTTGACCCATGGATTGGATCGTCCTATGCAACGTGCAACCGGATAGGTTTGACTTTGACTTTGCAAAAAAAAATGTTTGATTTTCCCCCAAAAAACACGTACGTACGTACGTGCTCGTACAGCACATATATATCATGCCCATCATGCAGTGCGCTGCAATTTACTCACTCACGCATGCATTAATCTTTGTAATAAGCTTATGTTTAGCGTGGTTTTGTATAATTCCTAACTCCACTGCCTCTGCATATATAAAGGGCGCACAGCGTAATACATAATCCTCCATCTCACGACGCCACACCCCGTAGCAACACACAGCACACAAACGTTGTAGAGACATGGCGAAGTGGAACTACCACTGTGTTGCATCCCTGCTCTGCCTTGCACTGGCACATGCTGTGGAGGCCGCCAGGGGCAACGTCGGTAGCGTGGAGACACAGCCTGGGGGTGTGATAATCCCAGTAGTGGCATCAACACAGACAACAGTGGAGACGCCACTGTCGGCAACAACAACAGCTTAGGCACGGAGGACATAGCGCTTTCGCCTAGCGAGGCTGCGCTCGTGGGCCTTGTTCTTGGCTTGGGTGGTGCCTTTTAAGGACTCATAGCTAGTAGCTGTGTGCTGGGTGGAAGAGAGCTAGCAAAGTGGAGTCTGCAAAAAGGCTAGACATGTAATAGCGTCTCTTTGAAGTATTCTGTCTCAGTTGTGTGTTAAAATGTAATAGTATACAATAAGGTTATAATGCCAAAATAAAGAGACTGAGCTATGTAAACATACGCATGTATCATCTGTTAGCTATAAATAATCGATATCATCCACGATCCACCGCAAAAAAAAAATCGATATCATGCCGAAATAGTTACGTATACGCATGTATATCATCTCCCGGCGTCAGGTCCGGGCAGTCGACGACGCAGCGCGAGAGGCACCGGGCGCGGGTCGACCAGCTCGAAGGTCACCTCGATGGGGCTGCCGGCGCCCACCACGGATATATAGCGCGGTGGTCGCGTTGCCGTTGCAGCGGCCGACACTCGCTCTCGTGTCCAGGAGGACCCAGTCGGGGAAGGCGGAGGTGGGTTCTGGCTTGGCTAGATGATCGGCGAGAGGTAGCGGCGGACGGCATGAGAGGCTGAGAATGGGGAGGCAAATATATTGCGGCCGATGTTGCGCGTCTAGAACTCCGAATCGGATTATAATTAAGCTGTGCCCGATGCAGTGCCCAAATCTTACTCCCTCAGTGCCTGAAAGTAAGGATTTCTAGCGTTTGAAACTTTTCCCACAATCTAAGGATTCCTGGCCGCTCGTAGGGTCCACAATGATGTCGTTTTGCACACAACTCGTCGCAGGCCCACCATTATCGTTCCCACAGGCCACCACGAGCTGCAGGCGCTCTCATCTCGCTCTTCTCTGAAAATCTGGCGAAGAGGAATCGCGGGCAGGGCGGCGCTGGAGGTGGCCGGGCAGGATGGCGCTGCGGGCGGCCAAGCTCGCCGGTGCGGGAACACTCGGCAGCGCTGGGAGCAGCCGTGCAGGACGTTGCTGGGGCCTGGGGCCGTCTGGGCTCGCCGGCGGGGGAGCAGGAGGAGGCCGGGTTCGCCGGCGCGGGAGCAAAGAGGGGTCGGGTTCGCCAGCGCGGGAGCAGGAGGCGGTCGGGCTCCACGGCGCGAGAGCAGAGGCTGCCGAGATCTAGGTGCCGCTCGCCTCCTTCTGATGCCGCAGCAAGGCTGCTCGGCGGTGCGTGGCGGACGGCGACGCATGGGAGGCGGTGAGGCTGGACGGCAAGGGAGGGCCGCGTCGAGGATGGCGGTAGCGAGGCCTGGCTGGTGCTTGTCTTGGAGGTGGAGCTCGGCGGCGTCGGTGCCCGGTGCGTCTCCAAAATGCATTCAATACAGTGTACTGCAGAGTGAATGATGAGGGGTAACAAGATCTTTTGCCTTCCTTCTTATTTTCAAGTTTGAATCCCAGAAATCCTTACTTTCAGGCACGGAGGGAGTACCTTTTTACGTGCGGTCGCCCCGCCACTAGGCGAGCAGTAGTGAATCGTTGGATTCATCCAACGCACGATACCGAATGTAACGACGATTAACAGCATCACATCTGAACAAAAAAAAAAAAAAACAGTTGCGACCTTCTGAATATTTGGTATCATAAGAGTGAGTGTGCATGCATTAGCATAAGAGTGAGTGTGCATGCGTTGTGAATGTCTGAGTCTTATTGTGCAATCGAAAAAACAATTGCATCATATATGCCTTTTATTTTATTTCTTCTTAGAAATCCAAGCGCAATTCCTGTCCCATGCGTCTGCGCGCGGCCGCCTGCGCGCGCACTCTGCGCCAGCGCTGGCAGCGAGCGGCGCGTGGGGCCGAGGCGGGGCCCGCCTGCTTGCGCATTGACGCTATGCCGTAGGTGGGTATGAGGGTTGTTGGCGGTCGTTAAACCATGATTTGACCGCCACCCTACCGGTAAATAATACATAACACAAAGATTTTGTGCATAGTAGATAGGATTAATGCTACTCCACAAGTTTTGGTGGATATTTGATGCAGGAGTGAATAATGGAGGAAAGTGGGCCAGCCAGGGAATTTCCCTGGCCGCCGGCCCACCCTAGGCCGGCCGGCCCCCACCTGGTGGCCGCAGGCCCCAGACTTCCTCCAGTGGGCTGGAAACTGGCACACAACACATAATTCAAGCCCAGCCCAGCAAGAATTGCACCGCCATTCTAGAAGGTGGGCTATTTGGGCCTAACTTGGCCTCACTTCAATTCTGCCGACCCCAGCGAGGAGCCGACCTTCAGACCGCCTTCAGGATTGATCTGGAGCGTCCACGCGCAAGACGGTGGCAAACCGCCACAGGGGACGGCCGGCCGGCCACCCCCCTAGGCCGGCCGGCCGACTTCCGGCGCCACCGACTCTCCAGCTTCGGCCAGGGTGCTCCCACCGCCTTCACAAGCTATAAATTGGACCCCTCGGCCTCCGAAACAATTCGCACCATCACAATTCATCCAAGTGTTCATTAGTTTAGTTTAGTAGTAGCTTTGGGAGTTAGAGTAGAGTAGAGTAGAGTGAGAGCTCTCTGGACTTCCGGAGTCTTCTCGGAGTTCGGTATAGTTCTTTGTATCCTTACTTTAGAGATATTATTTTATTTAATATATAATTAGTTTATTCTTTATTTATTTCTTTTAGTAGTTCTTTTCTATTTAGTTTATTTATTCGTTAAGTAAGTGCTCGTAGAAGTCTTGTTGTGGGATTCGTGATTGTTGAAATAGCGAGTACGAGAGAGTGCCTTCGTCGGAGATGATCGTGTGAAGGCCTATGCACGTTTGGCACCCAACCCCACGGAGGATGGTAGCCGCGAGTGTATATTACACTGCACCGGTCTCTGTAATCCACCACGTCCGGGTTGGACTCAGCAGGGTCTTAATTATAGCATACGGTTCCCTAGGTTTGAACTAGCATCATCGGTTAACCTAGCACGTGTGTGCCCCGAAACGACATGACTTGTATGTGTATGAACTTAGCTAGAGTAGATAATCTTTGTAGACTTGACTACTAGGAAAAGTAAAATAATAGATAAATATACAGGTAGCCTTAACTCTATCTCGTTGCTCTCTCAATGTATACTACAGTTTTCTTTCTTTTACCTTGGATTTGAGGATGTGTGTGCCACCCATAAATATCATGCTTATCTTACCCCCGTCTCAAGTATAGTTTGATACATTATTCTTTCTCCAAATTATCCAATGCATTGCTATTATTCAGCTCCCTTTCGCTCTGCTTCCCTGCGGAAATATAAATACGATAACCCTGGAATACTCCAAGGTGAAATGCTACAATGGTGATCCGTGCGCTTGCGGAATTATTGAATTTAATTTTATCGCATAAGAACCATCAGGGTGAGGAAGAAGTTTAGGGTAGGAAGTTTTGTTGTAACTTTTTGAGACAAAAGTTTCCAGAAAAGTTGCACCAAAACTTTCCCAAACAACAGTTTTCAGAAAAGTTGCAGAGTAAGAAATCTCACAAATAGATAGTAGTTTTTACCGGACTAGAAAAGTTGCATCGAAACTTTTCGAACAAAATTTTTCGAAACAAAAGTTTGCAGAATAGTTGCACCGAAATTTTCCCAAAAACAGAAAGATGATGGGAATAAAACTTTTTAGAAAAGGAAAGTTGGAGAGCTGAGGGTCTCGCGCGCGCGGCCGTCCTGGCGCGCGCGCGGATTAGTAGCGCCCAAATCCAAGCATGGTGTAGATGGTACATCAACAACCACCTTCTATATGCCCGATGAAAATGGACCATCAGGCACGCACTTTCTCACACGTCTAGGATCCGTGCTTGGCCTTATAGTATGTCTTTTTGGGAGAACAAACATATTTATATATACTTCCTCTAATTTGTTTGTCCAATCGTTTTATTCAAAAAAGTTGTAAAAATACAGAAATAAATAAGTCATATTAAAAGTATATTTGATGACAAAACAAGCCATAATAAAATAAATAATATATACACAACTTCTTTATAAGAATAATATATACACAACTTTTTTATAAGATGAGTGGTCAAACGAGTTATATGAAATTCAACAAATTCTTATATTTGTGGACGGAAAGAGTATGTGGTTAATGGTACTGCTGCGTTTGACCATGCTAAAATCGTAGAAAGCTAGCTACTCTAGTACATGGACTTCAGGAAGCTAAGGGCCTGTTTGTTTGGACTGTTGCTTTTAAACTTTTGGAAAAGCTGGCTGTTTGAGTAGCTGAAAAGCTAGCTGCTAGATTTTTAATATTGATTTTTGTATTATATATTAACCTTCTCAGCATGTTAAAAGTCAGAAAAGCAGCTCTCAGCAAGCTTTTCAGCTTTCAGTTCATTTCATCAGAAGTCAGCTTTTCAGCACTCTAAAATCCAAATCAGAATGCTGTTTGTTTTAACTTTTCAGCTAGCTAACAAACAGACCCAGTCACGGAGTTTAGCCTCGGGCCCTTGGCCAAGTCAGCTTTGCAAAGTTATAGGAGTAGGACCTGCGGGTAAATCATCTTTGTTCCTGACAGCATTTTTACCTGTCATATGGACCATTTATTTGTCCTCAATGGCTGAGAATCATTTGAATAGCGGAGTATCTTATTTTTTTGAGCCTGGGAAGAGAGAGAGAACAAACATTGATTGCATTGCTGACTACAAGGTGTCCTTTAGGTTCAGAATTTGAACCCATAGCTAGGGCGATGCCGCTCTACATTTTCAAATTTTAAAATGTTGCCAGCCCATATTATGAAATTCTTTTTTTTTATAATGACAGTTTGAAATTTGTACATCAAGACAAGTACTTGAATCATGGACGCATGGTTCCATAATCAAGGGTTATTCTAGAACAGTTGACTACCATTCAGGAACTTGTTACCTACTCTGAACAAGATTATGACTTTCACACACGCATCATCTCACTATTGATTTGGTAGTGTCATATTGTTTTGCTCTTACTGCTCAACTATATGACTTCTTTGTTTCTATTCACACTGTTAATTCAAAAAGTCTATTAAGCTCATATAATATACTAATAATCGATAACATTGCTGATCCTCTTAGGGCTATCATCGATAACGTCGGTCACACTAGGTTGATGACATAAGGAAAACAGTGTTGTCGTAACGCTAAAATTTCCGATATTCTGAAGGCTAATTATGGAAGTCTCCGAAGACTTGTCTTGCACGTTAAGGTTTAGGAGATATGTTCCGATCTCTTTATGAAGATAGGAAAGTTGAATTGTAATCACGCTAGGACTCTTTAGGCGGTTGTTTGGCCTATAAATATTCATGTACACCCCCGATGAGGAGGTAATCGACACTTTCCGCAACCCTAGCGTGAAGGTTGTCAACATAATCAAGATCCGCACTGGACGTAGGGTTATTATCCTTCGGGAGGCCTGAACCAGTATAAACCTCTGCGTGTTCTTAGATCGATCTCTACTTCCTACGTTGCTCCCACGATCCAAATATCTGCCGAACGCTCTGTTCAGACAGGCTACGACAAGTGTTATGTGGATTTTTGAGTAAATGTGCACCGATGAAACCAAATGTTAAGGGTGGACATTGCAAATCGAGCAGCAATATCTGTCAATAGTCCAACTCCTTCTTTAAAGATGAGATAATAGAATGCCAATTCCTTCGGCAAACAACAACGCAGTAGTGCCAAGTCCATTGGGAAACAACAATACAATACAACGCCGCATACGCACCAAAAATACTTCTAGGAGAGTATGAGCAGCGTTGCCTGACAATTAATGTAGCTGAACTAGGACACGAGTTCTGCAGTTCATGGCGTGATGGCGAAGTAGGGGAACACAAACATCAGTAAAATCATCCTGGAGTCTCCCTTAGGTATTTGGAGAAGGCACATTGCAGCTTGGTGTCATCGAGATACGCCTCTGCAGTAGAGAAGGGCACGGATCTTTGCAGCGTGTTGTTTCTTGTACCGACGGCAAGCACCCGACCGTTTGGGTCCTGAACGTTCAACTGGGATGTCACGTAGACTACATCGTCATGGTACATGTCCAGTATGGGAAATCCGCTGATCACCTTTTCCAAGGTTAGCGTCTTCTCCCTCTCGTCCCAAATCTCCGAAAATAGCTCAGGGTAACATGAGTCGGCGGGCGTGAGGTCGTCGGACTTGATGGTGCGGCACCACTCCCACTTCCTCGAATTTATCGTCGTCTTGAACACGGTGGCCTTCCATCGATACTGCATGGCCGCGGCGGTGTTGCTGTGATAGTCGACGTCGTCCACGTCTTCCATCTCGATGAACCTGACGGACCCGTTGGTGCAAGTGACATCCCGAATCGGACGCATGGGCGGCTCGCAACCATCGGAACAGTCCCCGAAGAACTCCTCGTTGGCTGGCATTAGCTCGGGCAGACGAATCAGGTTCATCTCCGGGCGGTCGTCGAGCACGTTGCAGAGCAGCATACCGCGCCGGAGATCGACCCAGGCCAGCGAGCCTCCTCCGACGTTGAGCACCTTGGTTTGCCTGTGCATAATCAACCCGTGGTAGGAGTGCCTAGTAGACAAGTAAGAGGCCACTCCGGCGACCTTAGTGCTCCACGCCCCAGTCATGGTCGAGAAGATTTGGAGGTCGTATGTCATATGTCCACCAGCCTCGAACCTTCGTTTCGGGACGACGACACAGCAGTGCTCATGGCCGAATGACAGGACGCCGACGTGGTGGAAATGCAGGTCGGTCGGGTACGGCCGCGGGAGCAGGCGGAGCGACGGCGCCCCGGGTCCGGCACCGTAGAGGAACACGTCGGGGGGCGACCTGCATTCCGGGAACATCACGCGGATGAGGAGGAACGCGCCGTCCGCGCCGGTGACGCAGGGCGGCGACCTCGTGTCGCCCGGCGTCAGGTCGGGGCAGTCGACGACGCAGCGGGAGAGGCCCGGCGGGTCAACGAGCTCGAAGGTCACCGAGATGGGGCTGCCGGTGCTCGTCACGGATCGGGCGGTGGTCGCGTTGCCGTTGCAGCGGCCGACACTTGTCCTCGTGTCGACGAGGACCCAGTCGGAGGAGAATCGGACGGCGGAGGCGGGTTCTGGCATGGCTATCTGATCGGTGAGACGAGGCGGCGGCGGACGTACGGCATGCGGCTTAGACTGACTCCAACAACACCATCCAAATCCATTTTTGCCTCCCCGACGGGCTACTGTTCATCAGAAATTGTTCTCCAACAAAGGCATGCAAAAGGCAATGCATTTTGCATGGGAGGAGAGAGGGAAGCCAAAATTGGCTTCCCTCTCTCCTCCCATGCATTTGCTGGTCACAGCCGGGCCCACCATTCGCTTCGCTTCGCCGAGATGGCCAGTGCGCACCGCATGCTCACCGCGTCGCCGCCGGCGAGGGGTGCGTCGCCGCCGTTCCATTGCTCCTCCGAGGTCGACCCCAATTGCAAAAACGAGCGCAACGACCCCCTCTAGCCCAGCCCTAGCACGAACTTCAGCTTCCTCCACTCCATCGCGAGATCGAAGCTTGTTTTCCCCAATGGCCGCCGGGTGACCTTCTTCGAGTTCGATGTCGATTTCTCCCACTCCGGTGAGCCTCCGTCCAATTCCTCGAGCCGGGTGATGCCAAACTTGACCGCGTATTCGCCTGACATGATCTTGTTGTCCTTCGTGCAGTGAGCTCGCCGGAATCCCTCTTCTTCCTCGCCGCCGTCCGCCGGGTCATCTACTCCTCCGTCGAGCTCCAGCTTCCGGGCCTCGTCCACGTCGACATCATCGACGGTGAGGCTCTACTCGACCCCGTGAACCTCTTCCTCTCCCCTTTTCGCCATGTGTCGCCTCTACTCGCCGGAACAGCACTTCGCCGTCCACGGCGGGGGCGGTTTCGCGGCGCGCGGCGCGCGGGCTTGCGGCGCTGACGGGGGCGGGCGCGGCGCGCGGCGAGGCGGGCTCCGGCGGAGCGCGCGGGCGCGGACGCAGCGGCGCTCGCCGAGCTCGGGGCGCGGCGGGCGCGTATGCGCGGAGCTCGGCGGGGCGGTCTCACGGCTCTTGCCGAGCTCGGAGGCGCGCGGTCGCTTACGGCGCCGTCTGCTCGTCTTTCATGCTCTACGGCGCGTCCCGAGCTCGTGAGCGGCTCGAGTCTTTCTCCCTCTTTCTCGGCGGGCGCTTACTGAGCGGCGCTCCTCGCTCGCTCGGGCTCGGTCTCTTCTTTCTCTCGCTCTCGTTCTGCGTTCTTTCTCGCTCTCTTCGTTTCGGGCTCCCTCTCTCTCCCCAGGCTCTCGGGCGCGCGGGGCAGGCGCGCGGCGCGCGACAGGGCGAGTTCGCGGGGCGCCGCGAGGCGGGCGCGGACGCGCGGCGCGCGACGCGCGACGGGGGCGAGCTCGCGGGCGCGGCGCGGGCAAACACGGTGAATGCAATGGTTATTGCCTACTGCTGTTGGAGAAGCTCTTTTGGGAAGGGAATGCAACGAACTATACACACCAGGCAAACTCTCTTTGGCTCTCAAAAATGCATTACCTTGTTGGAGTCAGTCTTAGACCGGGGAGGCAAATATAATGCGGCCGAGGTTGCGCGTCTAGAACTCTGAATCGGCCTAGAATTCTAATGTGTGGCGTACGCAGTGCCCAAATCTAGTACGATTTTAGAACAGATGCAATGCTACATGTAAGCAGTCTCGTAGCTTGTCTCATGCAACGCTATGTAAATTTTGATGAGATGGAAGAGAGAGAGGGTGGTGAGAGAAACCGAAACAACCATCTCATGAGCTAAAATTAAAGAGTATGAAACAGCTAACACACCATTATACGAGTGATAGTTGTCAACTCACTCATAAATATTCTTTTGCCCATCCACAAATTGAGAAAAGATGCAACTACTACAAGACAACTCAAACAACCACCCATTGTACAGGTGATAATAGACGGTCTGAAGATAACGTGTTACGCATGAGACGAACTACGAGACAACACCTTTATACTTGCCAAGAAAGGGTGGACTGCAGGTAAGCACTAATTAAAACCTCTGCATTTCCGTGATTCAAAAACAAGGGCGTACGTAGCCCATTGTAGATTCCAGTCGAGAAGATTAAGGAATTGTGACAGCAACCATGGTACTTGCTAAATTGTGCCTATATCTACTCCAAAACTGGAGGCATTCATCTATTCATTCAAATACTACATATAGTTAGGTTTTCCATGTTATACGCTGCTTACTAAAAGGGGGTTACACCTTCTCTCGCAGGCATTGGTCAATACGGGATCCTACCAAGCCAGATAAATTATGGCCGATAGGCTTATGTGGGATCGCTCTCAAATGATGTCCACAGTCAACTGAAAACTAGTCTCGGCCCAGGTTGTTTCCATGACGGGCCGGCACGACGACCCTTATGACTCACGGGCCGTGCCGGGCCAGCATGACGGGCTTGAGGCCAAGCTCAAGCACGGCCCTAGCCGTGTTAGACAGGTCGTGCCGGGCCGGGCCAGCCCTAGGTTAAAAATGCAATTTTTTCTTATTTTTAATTATTTTAATACAAAACGTGACTAAACGGATCGGGCCGTGCCGTGCTATGCCATGCTACACGGGCTGTGTGGTGGGCTGAACGGGCCATGCCGTGCCCGCATGGCAGGCTTGAGCCTAGGCCCAAGCACGGCCTTAGGTGGGCTTCGGGCCGTGCTCGGACCGCAGACCGGGCCGAGGGGTGGCCCTTTTAGCACGGCCCAAGTGGCCAGCTCAGTCTCGCTAAGCGAGCAGTGAATCGTTGGATTCATCCAACGCACGATACCGAAATACCGAATGTAAGCAACTTCAATTTATTCAAAAAAAAAATGTAAGCAACTTGAGTCCTAAACGATTAATAGCATCATATTGCCGCCTTTTATTTTATTTCCTTCTTAGAAAACCAAGCTAACTTGTCTCGTGACGTATATGGCACCCGGTATTTTATTTTAGATCGTACGTAGATCATCAACAAACACCTTCTACATGGCCGATGAAAACGGACAACCGGGCACGCACTTTCTCACCCTTCTAGGCTCGGTACTTGTTCTTGTAGTCCTGCCACAGCTGCCGCACGTTCTTGCCCAAGATCTGGGCAAAGAAATCGTCGGAGTAGCCGTCCTTCATCTTGGCGTTGAGCAGCGCGACGAAGCCCGGTTTCAGAGAGTCGCAGTAGTCCAGGAACCTCGCCGTGACGTCGTACCCCTGATCCCACCGGTCACCTTGCCCCGGCTTCACCCAGTGCCCCGGCGCGTACCCCGCCTTGAGCCGCACGTAGTCGGCGATGCCCTCGATGAGGCCGCCGTTCGCCCGGCCCTGCCCGTTCCACTGCCACACGTGCGTCACCTCGTGGTAAAGCACCCCCGTCACCTGAAACACACATCGTTCGAACACCCATGTTAAACTCTGTTTACGTACGAGATATTTATCAGGTTCACACAGTAACAACATCGCGTTAGTAGTGTTACCTCTCTCTTGACGTCGCCGGAGTAGCTGCCGACGTACTTGGCGCTGAGGTGGATGGCATTGCCGCTGGTGAACGCCACGCCGTCGATCTCCTCGACGACGAGGGAGACGGCGGCGACGGGCTTGCGGCCGCCGGCGTTCCGCTGGTTGAAGATCCTCCAGTTCGCGGCGGAGGCATCGGAGAGCACTTTCTGCGCGTACGCGACGCCGACGGCCTGGTCAAATCGCTTCCCGCCCGCGGTGCTCGGCGCGGCGTTCGTCGCGCTGAACGTGACCGCGCCGGCCGTGGCCGCCGCGGCGAGGAGAGCGGCAAGGCCTACGACGACGGTGGCACGGCTCATCGTCGATCTCGTTGCAGTAGTGATCACTTCACTTGGGAGGAGTTCGCATGATGGGACGCGCGACGGTGAGGGTTTTAATGGAGGACGGAAAGATAAGATTTGGTGGTGCTTGTGCTGGTGTGTGTCACTAAGTTGGTGGAGCCATTTTGGTTGACTACGTACAGCTCGGTCAAGCTCATATCAGTTGGTTGTGGGCTGTGGAAGTTTGACGAAATGGACAGCTCGCGTTGCGTTGCGTTGCGTTGCTCCCGGCCGGCTGTCGGCGTCCACGACGTGTACGTGGTCGCCGCGACGTGCCACTCCAAATGGAGTATAGTCGAGACGCCACGTACGGTGACCAGGTCCGTCCGCGGTCCGCAGTCCGCATACGATCGGCATGGGTCAGAATAGTTGTGCTGGAGTGTTGGTATGGCATATAGGTTGCTTGAGTAGATTCCAGGACGCCAGGTGCTGCTTCCCTCAACTCTATGACTATTTACACCCTCTGCAGCACGCAACATTTGCCGACTCTTCTTAATCCTGCTTTTTTTTGACATAATTGTGTTTGGTAATATATCCTGCACTTTGGACATAGTTGAACTTTTTGGGGGTACAGTAATATCAGCGGGAGTCGTGACTACCAACCAAATTTGGACTAGGCTTTCTGAAGTTTAGCACAAACCGTGTGCAACGAGAAGATGCATACTACCCTTTCGGAAAAAAAAAACAATGGAAGCTCGTTAAGATTCTAGCGAGTGGAATTGTAGAAAGTTTTAGTCAAACACTGTGGGAAGAAATTCAGTCACCCCAGCTGTAGTTTAGCATTTTTGGTGGAAGTTATGGGTTAGGATTCATAGCCTGTAGGATCATGAAGCCATGATAATGACATCATGGCTTGGCGGAATGGAGCCATGATAATGACATCATCAGCTGAAGAACCTGGAACTGATATAATCCCCTTTTTTTAGATAAAGGATGTGAATCGAGCCTTTTTCATACAAGCCACATATTTCTTAAAAATACAGGACTCAAAACATAATTACTGTCAAGTCTACTCGGCCACGGCGATCCATGCTTGGCGAAACATGCTCATAGCCATGGCGAACCATGCTTGGCGAAACACGCTGATAGCCATGGCCACAACTTCCAACATACGGCATATTTTAACCACCTCCTCTTAGAACTAATATATATCCTTATCCAAAGAAGAAACATTGGTCCACATAACAAATCAGTTCTCATCCTTTTCTTTCCTTCCCTTACTACTAGCAAGATGGCCCGCGCATATTGCGCGGCTAGACTCGCTATAAGTTTTTCGACGGTGTAGATTTTTCTTGCATACATGCTGGTGCAGTGGCGGAGCTAGAGCTTGTGCCAAGGGGGGGGGGGGGGGGGGGGGGGGGGGGGGGGGGGGGGGGGGGGGGGGGGGGGGTGCAATAGCGTCATTTGAGCTGTTTAATCTAGATTTTTTGGCCTTGTGGGTGCATGTTTATGAGATTGGGGGTGCGATTGTGGTAATTAAATTGATGATAGCACTAATTTTTCGTTGAGCGCTGGGCCCATGTGCTGGTGCCTCGTTGTTGGTATACAAATCATGTTAAGCACATCCAGTTTCAAGCCTATTTGAATTATCTGTATCTTGTAGCTTTCCTTGAATTTTGCTGCTACATTTGGCATTAGTACAAAATTTCCAGTTTCTTTGATGCTGATAAAGTTCCTATTGGATGGGCAGAAAAGGTTACGAAGAGGGTTTTTCATGGTATAATCTTAAAAGAGCATGATTCAATTCCATGTATCGTTCCTCCTTGCTCACTTTACTGGTTGTCTGCCTTGATCATCCACCAGAGTACATTATGTTTTTCTCCGTTTGACCATCTTATCTTGGCCCTAAGCTCTCGTTTTTCGTCACTCCTCGTCCGATTAGAAGATAACATGGTCATATGGAGTGAGTCATTCTTTTGTGGCCCTACTCGACGCATGCACCTACGACCGCCTTTGCACCTACCGCAATGGCAGTGGCACAGTTGTTGGAGGGTAGCATAGTAGCACGCATGCAACTACATCGCGTCGATGCCTGCCCACCGGATGCCATGTCACCATCTTGCTTGAAGAAGCAGGATTCGTCATCGTCCTCTCGCCCACGCCCTCGATGCCCATGGTGAGTGAAGGGCTTGTGGAATGTTGTGGGCAGGTCGGTGGCAACGGCCTCATGACCCTTGTCGAGCCTTGCAAACGCCTGCTCCTGATGCTCATCAGTCGGAGATTGTCTTTTTGCGCTCCTTTGTTTTATGCCGTCTTGTTTGCGACTCGCCGCCACCAAGAATCGTGTGGAGACGAACGATCCATCTGGACTAATCACCGAATTCTTACATGTATGCCTCTAAATTTATCTTGACACCAGGTAAAACCATTTCCATCTAGAGTTGTATTTTATTTCCTAGTATTTTCTCAACATGACAGTTCTAAGTATGACCTGCGGACTGCTAAAATAATAGTCTGAACGAAATAGTCCATGTATGTCGTATATGAACTCCTAACCAATCTGAAACGAACCCAACTGTTATAATTAAGGTATAACTGATCAACGGTTTAGATCAATCTAAAACTAATGGTACCAAGTACCCCTTGGGGAACGTGTTGTTTATTGACCAATTGACTGCAACTGACTTGTTGAAACTGATCGATGTTGCTCGCAATTGCCACCTGTTTCCAATTATTGACCGGGCCGATGCATAAACAGCAGGTCAAAAAAATCCCATTAGATGTGTCACGCGTGGTCGCAAGCTATGTCTGGTTTCAACCATCGATGCCAAGAGCTGTCCGACTGTGCAATTTTCTCCACCGGCACCTCAATCAACATGGAATTTGGAAGGCAGCGAGCTGTGCGAAAGCCATGGTTCTTTGTCGCCCATGTACCCTCAACGCCTGGATTGCCTCCTTCCTTTTAATATGATTTGTTTCCAAATGACCAAAAGAGATACAAAGAAATCCGGCAAGTATTAGCTTGGGACTCTTTGGTAATATGCAGCGTATGGATATTTCTATTCGCTGTGCATGGTTATGTCAATAATGTTTTCAATGGCGTGGGATTTTTTAGTCCGAATTCAGCCTATTTTTATTTATTTAAACATGGATTCTTTAAATTAATCTGGACCATTCAATCTTCATAAAATCCAACGGCTCGTAGCTTTTCTTTTTTCCGATTAACGTGGTAATTTCGTGGCCTTGAGAGCGAACGTGGTGGCTTCTTTTTCTCTTCAAATACTAAGATAATAGATAGATTTTAGTCCAAATTCAGCCTATTTTTATTTATTTAAACATGGACTCTTTAAATTAATCTGGACCATTCAATCTTCATAAAATCCAACGGCTCGTAGCTTTTCTTTTTTCCGATTAACGTGGTAATTTCGTGGCCTTGAGAGCGAACGTGGTGGCTTCTTTTTCTCTTCAAATACTAAGATAATAGATAGATAGATAGATAATACCAACATTGTTTGGAAAAACGAACTACAGTGCGAACACGTCAACACGTGACTTATTCATCACATCATCCAATAACATACGCAAACACAACTTATAATCCAGTCACATCACGCCGGTGCATTGACGTGTTGTGTGTCCTCTATGCTGGTAGGATTGTCGGCTTGGTGTTCGGTGTTGCGCACCGCTTTGCTACACTCTTCATGTTAGAGTGCATGTTCTGGGGTCTTTCGACCTCTGTGTCTGTAATTTGTTGTTGATGAAATACAGGCACGCCCTTTATCAAAAAAAAAAAAAAAAAAAAAAAAAAAAAAAAAAAAAAACCACCCGCCACATCAGCCTCCAAACTTGGCCTTGTAGTCCTGCCACAGCTGCTGCACGTTCTTCCCAGAATCTGCGCGAAGAAATCGTCGGTGTAGCCGTCCTTCATCTTGGCGTTGAGCAGCGCGACGAAACCGGGCTTCAGGGAGTCGCAGTAGTCCAGGAACCTCGCCGTGACGTCGTACCCCTGATCCCACTGGTTCCCTTGCCCTGCCTTCACCCAGTGCCCTGGCGCGTACCCCGCCTTGAGACGGACGAAGTCCGCGATGCCCTCGATGAGGCCGCCGTTCGCCTGGCAGTGCCCGTCCCACTGCCATACGTGCGTCACCTCGTGGTACAGAACGCCGGTCACCTAGCGTAAAAATGTTCATTTTTAGACACGGAGGATCGTTTTGCTGTAAGTACTGCAAATACTAGTAACGCGTGAATATTTAGCAGGGCGAACTACCAATTAGTAACGTGTCACGTACCTCGATCTTGACATCGCCGGAGTATCCGCCGACGTACGGGGCACTGAGTTCGATGGCGTTGCCGATGGTTATGGCTGCCGCGGTGTTGAAATCCTTGACGTCGAGGGTGACCGTGTCGATGGGCTTGCGGTCCGCGTCACTGGGCTGGTTGAAGGTGTTCCAGATGAAGGTGGACGCGTCGGAGAGGACCTGCTTCGCGTAGCTGAGGCCGACGGCTTGGTCGAACCGCTGGCCGCCGGCGGTGTTGGACGCCGTGTTCGTCGCCTCGAACGTGACGCCGTTGGCCGTCGCGGCCAGGGCCAAAAGGGAAGCGATTGCGGCAACGTGGAGCTTCATCTCGCTGCACTTTTCGTGTTCTGCTGGGATAATTAGATACTGATCGATGGTTGGGGTTATATAGGGCGTGACAGGGAGAAAAGATGTGATTTGAGGCTGTCATACCTGGATTAGTCAATTAAGTGGACAGACTTGGACTTCGTCAGTTTAGGTTATGTTTTGTGAAAATTTGATGGAAGGATGACCGGAGACGTAAACTTTTCTCCATTGACCACGACAGATAGTATGTCTTTTCGGGAGAACAAACATATCTACATATATGTGTGTCGAGGTGTGGAAACCACGGCAAATGGGGGCCTAGCAAGGCCTCCCTTTGAGATTCGGAGGGGAGCGAACGGTTCTAAGTGTCGGAATCGCGCACGAGAAAGAGGGAGAACACAAGCAGTTTTACCCAGGTTCGGGCCACCAGAGGTGTAAAACCCTACGTCCTGCTTGTCTAGTATTGCTCAAGTGTTGTGTGTTGGTTTCACGTACAAGGCACTCCCTTTTATAGCGCAAGGAGAGGCCGGACCCGTTCATGGGCCGTTATGGGGGCGCCGGCTGGCGACTCCCCTCCGCCCGAGATGCCGGGCGTCTTGTCTAGTGTCAGCGGCCTTCGCTCGCCTGCCTTCATCATTCGTTTGACTCCCGTCGTCTTGTCCCATCGCCCGTACAGCACGCGCGCGGCGCCGGAGTGGTGAGGCGCGGAAAGGGGGCGGATGCACCGAACAACCCCCGGTCCAAGCGACGCTCCGTACGGCAGCAGGCGGCGCTCGTCAGCCCACGCCCTCCTGTCAGCCAAACAGTGCGCTACAGGGCTACGACTGGTCGGGTCACACCCATCAGTCGCCGCCCTGCGTGAGGCGCACGCGCATTGAAGTCCAGCGACCCGCCCCCGCGCGGCCGCGCGGGCCGTCGCTGGCAAGTGGGACCCCTCCGCGAGGAAATCCCCGCGCCCCGGATCCGCGCGCACTGTGGTCGCACGAAATCCCGGGGCGTCACGTCGAGGCGCGGCGCTGTTAAGGCCCCACGAACCACCGTCGCCACGTGCCAGGCTTCCACAGGCTCGCGGGGCCCCGCCCTCATCCGCGCCCCGCGGCGGGCCGCGGAGGTCGCAGGGCGTAGCCACGTGGCAACGCCCCACGGCTAGCGGCTGCGAGCCGCTCGGGGGCCCTGCGCCCCGCGCTCTCTTGCTGGGCCGCTTCGGCCCACTCGGCGCGTGGCTGTCTTCCTCGGCCCAAGATGGACTCAGGCCGGCCTTTTGACCGGGGGAGTGGGGACCCTGGTTCCCAGTACACCGACAGGAGCCCCCGCCCCGGTGGACGCCACGCGGGACGCTGGGGTCGATCGGGGCCCATTCGTCAGCTTCGTTGGGTAGGTTTCCATGCGCGCGCCGTTTTTCCCTCGGGAGGCGAAACGCCGCGGCCCGGTCAGTTGCGCGGCGCCCACTCGCGCAGATAGTGGCGGGGCCCACGCAGACTTCTGTCGTCTACGGGGCGTCGTTTCGCCTGCCGCGTCCTGATAAAAAGACTGGCGCAGCGTTCCGACTTCACCACTTCCACACTCTTCCGCAGCGGTTGCATTCCTCGCGCTCTCCGTCTTCTTGCTCCCTTGCGTTCCAGGGTTTTGCGAGTTCTTGCTTTTCTTGCTCTTCTCGCCGATGGCCGGAGACAAGAAAGCTCGTCGCCGCCACCGATCGTCCCCGGTGAACCCGGTTCCTCCGCCTGCGGTTGCAGCGCCGGAGGGGCCGGCTTTGCCGCGGTCGACCTTCTCGGAGGAGGGGGACCTGGAGCGGGTGCGGCTGCACCTGCCGGACCCCCAAGGGCAAGATCGCGTTGTGGTGCGCGCGGCGACGGCCGACGTCAGCCGGACCACGATGGAGGGGAGATCGTCTCCTTCCTCTCCTTCGTTCTGGCCGGGGCGATTCCGCCATTCTCTCTCTTTCTGATGGAGGTGCTGCTGCAGTACAAGATCAAGCTGGCGCACCTTACGCCCAACTCCATCCTGATCCTGTCGTGTTCGCGCACCTCTGCGAATCTTTCGTGGGGGTGCGCCCGTTGCGTCGAGCTTTTTCGGCGCTACTACCGGCTTCGCCCGATGGGGAGGGACGACCCTGTGGGGAGCGTCCGCTTCAGCCGCCGGACCGAGGGCGAGTCCGAGTCGTACATCGACTTTACGCCCAGGGCGCGGTTCGACCGGTGGCGCAGCGATTGGTTCTACCTCCGCAGCGGCCAGCCTTTCCGCCGTCTCTCCTTCCCGCGGTCCGCGCCGACCGAGTCCTCGGAGTATTGGGAGAGTTGCCCTCGCCTTCCTTCATGGCTCGAGCGGGTGACCAACCGCATTGCCATCCTCGCCGCTGCCGGCCTCCACGGGGGGATCGTGATCCACGACTTCCTGCGAAGGCGGATCGCCCCGCTGCGGGATCGTCCCCAGCTAACGTGGAGGTACTCCGACTTCAACTTTGTCGGTCGGACCCGCCGGGGATCCGATTCCGATCTAGCGCCGTCGGAGGAGAGGGCGGCGTACAATGCGCTGACGGACACCAATCCCCCGGATACCTTGAGGTATCCGGATGACGCGCAGCCGCTGCATCTGGACCCCCGGCGCCGCGACATTCTGGCAGCCATGCCCAACATCAACCACGCCGGGCTGATCGAGACTGCGGCGCCGCAGCAAGCCTTCCGGGTCCGTGACCCCACCGGCCCTCCGCAGGGTTCGACGGCGCGCCCGGAGCCGCAAGGGCCCGCTCCAGCCGCCGGCGACAAGGGGAAGAAGCCTGCCGCGCCGAGCCCGCCGTCCTCGACCACCACCGGCCCGGTCGCCGCCCGTGGGGACGCCGGCGACACCGGGTGTTCGAAGAGGGGCCGGAGCCCGACGCCTCCTCCCGTCGTGCTACAGGTGCCGGACGTCGGAGTTCGGCCACAGTACAAACGCCTTCGCCGGTAAGCGTTGCATGCTTGTTCCGGGTTTTTCTTTTGCCCTAGATCTGGTGTGCATTGGGCTTGAATTTTTCCTGCTTCTGTGTCAGGGGACCGCGCCCGAGCCCGGCGACTGCCGGTGGCGTGCCCCGATCTGGGGGCGACAGCCAGGCGGAGGCCGGCGACGGGTCGGGGGCGGCGACGCCACTGTCCGCGGCCGCGGACGCCCCTTGTGTGGAGCCCACCTCCCGAGCCGAGGCGGAGCCTCAGTCCGAGGCGTGTTCCGGTGCCCCCAGGTCGTCGGAGCCGGAGGAGCGTCGTGCCGCTTCGCCTGCGGCACGGCGTGAGGAGGAGAGGATACCGTCGCCGCTCCGTCCCGTCTCGCCGCCTGCGTCAAGTTCTGGGCCGGGGGTCCCGGACTCGGAGGCACCACCGTCTGCCCCGGCGCGCCCGATCCCAGCTCCTTTCCGTGGCTCCCGCGGGCTGCCGTCGTCCGGCGGTGTCCCGGGCCCAGCGGCGCCTTCTCCCGAGGCGCGCTCGCCAGACCGAACTCCGCCGTCGTCTGCTCCCGGTGGTGGTCCGCGCCCATCGCGCGCGGCGCATGGCGCTCGCGGCTCAAGGCTCGCCACGACCTCCGCGGCGGCCGTCGTCGAGGAGGTGGTTGCTGGTGGGGGCAGACCGGTGCCGCCCATGACCCGCGTCGTGGCCGAGGCGCTGCGCATGGCCGAGTCCCTCCGCGACGCCGCCGAGAACGAGAGCAGAAGACTGGCCGAGCGCGAGGCCGCCGTCGCCGCCGCCGAGGAGGACCTCCGCCGCGCTGTGCGTGCGGCCCAGTTCCAGCACCGGGAGAGCATGGAGGAGCTGTCCCGTGACCGTGCTGCCGCCGAGGAGCTGCTCCGGGAAAACAGCCGGCGGGCGACCCGCCTCGACAACCGTGAGCAAGTCGTGAAGCTCTGCGAGGACAAGGTTCGGCGCCGCGAGGACCGCGCTCGGGAGCGCGATCAGCAGCTGAACGCCCGATCCGCCGACCTGGACGCGCGTGAAGGGGCGCTGGCCGCGCGCGAGCAGGCCATCGCACGGCGCGAGCAAGGGCTGGACATTGCTGAGGCCGGCCTCGACGCCCGGCGCGAGGAGCTGCGGCGTGAGGAGGAGCGACTGACCGCCCGGGCGCGGGACTTGGGATCCCGCGAGCACGCTCATGCCGCCACCGTCCGAGCCCACGAGGAGTCGATGAGACCCGGGAGGACCGCGCGCAAGCAACGTTGGAGGAAGCCCGCGGGTTGGCCAGCACGCAAGCCGTCCGGATTCGTGCGGAGATGCGGGAGGAGATGCAGGGCTCGATCAATCAGCGCGACGAGATCATCCGTCAGTCGGCCGACCGCATCAAGGAGCTGGAGGATCGCGCCAAAGGCTGGGCGGCGCGGGAGAAGAAACAGCTGGAGCGGATCGGCGAGCTCGAGGCGAGGGCGGGAGCGCTCTACGACGCGCAGATCAAGATCCGCGACCTCACGGTGAAGGTCCAGGACCTGAACCAAAGGTTGCGCGACTCCGGCGCCGCTTCCAGCGAGGCTACTCCGCCCCGGGCCGTCGCTGATCCTGAGTGGAACTCGGAGCGCCGGCGGCTCTCGGCGATGGCGCATGACATCTTCCGCCGCATCAACGGCGGTCTGGAGAGGGCCAACATGGATCGGCTCCGGACCGGGAACCAGGAGCCCTCCCTTGGCCAGATCCTCCTCGCGCTGATGCCGCTCGCGGAGTTCTTCGAGAGGCTTGGTGCCGACGTCCGCGGCCGGCTCGCGCAGCAGGGCGAGGCCGCCATTCGAGCCGTTGCCTCCGATCTTCTGACCGTCGTTCTGGAGCGCGTCCCCGACTTCCCGACCGACCTACTCCTGGCCGGCCCCGACCCCGCCGAGTCGACGCGCCATCAGGATCGTGTGGCGCCGGTGGTTGAGGAGCTGGTGAGGGCGTACGTCCCGGACCAGGACGAGGGGCCTGCGAGCCCGACATAGGGGAGGTGCCCCATGTAATAGCTGACTTCCGCTTGTTCCTGCAACAACAGAACTGGTGCCCCGGCAAGTAGGGGGCGGTGATGACTTTAAGTGTGTGTAAATTAAGTTTCGTGGTTTTCTTCCTTGCTCCCTGTGTTTTTGCCTATCTCGTGATGATCCGTTCTGCTTTCGGCTTTGGTTCGAACATCATCATGCTTTCAATCTGTGTTTTGGTGATAGCTTGGGCCTTTTGCATCCGCGTTTTTGGTCGGGGGTTGCCCTCCCAAGTGTTTGCAGGATTGTTGGCTGAGCCGATCGACCTTGGCACGAGATTTCCGACACGGGTGGTGTTCTTGCCATGTTGCCCGCAAAGCGCAGGCTCATCAGCGAGAGAAGGTTATGAACAGAGAACAAAAGATGCATAGTAGGAGAAAACGAGACTTTATTACTAGCAGGAAATCGTAGAAATAACGATACAAGGTGGATACGAGTGCGATGCCCCCGGGCTCACTAGTGGAGAAGCAAAGTGTCTCCGGTTGTGAGCCGCCGAGTGAGACATGCACGCCGCTAAGGGTAAAACTTGCGCAGGAGCTGGATGTTCCAGGCGCTTTGCTCCGGGCGGCCGTCTTCCGTAGCCAATCGCACCGCGCCACCCCGCGACACCCTAGTCACCAAGAAGGGACCTTCCCACATCGGGGACAGCTTGTTCTTGCCTTTGCGGTCGAGCGCGCGGCGTAGAACTAGGTCGCCCAGTTCGAGGGATCGGGGGCGGACACGGGATTGGTGGTATCGACGTAGGCCTTGGAGGTACCGGGCATTCCGGATGTTAGCGCGATGCCTGCATTCTTCCAAGAAGTTGACGTCGTCCATGCGATGCTCATCTTGGGTTGCTTCGTCGTATAGGGCAACTCGCGGAGCCGCGAATGCCACCTCGGCCGGTAAGACTGCTTCGGCGCCGTACACCAGGAAGAAAGGTGTTTCGCCGGTGGCGCGGTTCACCGTGGTCCTGAGAGACCATAGCACTCCGGGTAGTTCAGCGGTCCACTTCGATCCACGTTTTTTCAGCGGGTCGAACGCTTTGGTCTTGAGGCCGCGTAAGATTTCGGCGTTAGCGCGCTCAGCTTGACCATTGCTTTGTGGATGTGCCGCCGAGGCGTAGCAGACTTTGATGCCGACCTCCTCACAATACGCCTCGAAGGCGTGGCTTGTGAATTGGGTGCCGTTGTCAGTGATCAGTCTGTTCGGTACGCCAAAGCGTGACACGATGCCGCGCATGAACTTGACCGCGGAATTCTTGTCGATGTGGACGACTGGTTCTGCTTCAGCCCACTTGGTGAATTTGTCCACGGCGACGTAGAGGAACTTGTGGCCGCCCACAGCCGCGGGAAACGGTCCCACGATGTCCAAGCCCCAGACCGCGAATGGCCATGAGAGGGGAATGGTGTGGAGTGCTTGCGAGGGTAGGTGCGTCTGCTTTGCGTGGAACTGGCACGCTTTGCAGCGTTGCACTAACTCGATAGCGTCCGTGAGGGCAGTCGGCCAGTAGTAGCCTAGGCGGAAGGCTTTCCCGGCCAGCGTGCGGGAGGCCATGTGACTCCCGCACTCGCCCTCATGGATGGCGTGGAGGACTTCCTTGCCCTGCTCCGTCGGGATGCACTTGAGGAGGATTCCGTTCGCCGCCCGGCGGTACAGCTGCCCGTCTACAAGGGCGTAGCGCTTAGCTTGCCGGGCGAGGCGTTCGGCGGGCTCGTCGTCCTCGGGTAGGACTTCACCGCGGAGGTACCCCACAAGCTCTTCCATCCATGGAGTACCCGGGTCGTCCATGGCGAGCACGTGAGGCTCGTCGGTTGGCGGCGGGCCCGCGTCGACCGACGCGGGCGGCTCTGCCGTAGTGGCGCTGTTGTGATCGGCGCCGTCCGCCATGTCCGGGACCGATGCTGAGGGCTGAGCGAGTTGCTCCACGAAGGTCCCGGACGGTGGGTCTTGTCGGGAGGAGGCGATCCGCGACAAGGCGTCGGCTTCGGTGTTGTCGCCCCGCATGATGTGGCGTGTTTCGAAGCCGAAGAAGTTCTTTTCTAGCCGCCGGACCTCCGCCAGGTACGCCGCCATTTGGGGGTCCGAGCATTGGTACTCCTTGGAGACTTGGTTGACGACGAGCTGTGAGTCGCCCTTGGCGAGGAGCTTCTTGACGCCGAGTTCCGCGGCGATCCGCATCCCCGCGATCAACCCCTCGTACTCCGCCATGTTGTTGGTGGCCTTGAAGTGCAGCTGGATGGCGTAGCGCAGCTCCTCTTTGGTAGGAGCCACCAGCAACACTCCCGCACCGGCGCCTTGTAAGGTGAGGGACCCGTCGAAGTATACGGTCCAAATGTCGTTGCCTTCACAAGGTTCGTCTTTGGCCGGACGCGCGGTGAGCTCTTCTCGCTCAACTACAGGACCGGGCGTCCATTCTGCCACGAATTCCGCAAGGGCCTTGCTCTTGATTGCGCTGGAGGTTGTGAACTCGAGCTCGAACTCAGACATCTCCACCGCCCACTTGACGATTCGCCCAGTGGCCTCGCGGTTGCGTAACACCGTCTCCAGCGGGAAACTGGTGACCACCCGGATTGGATGGTTTTGGAAATAGTGCCGCAGCTTCCTTGACGCTATGAGGACCGCGTAGAGGAGCTTCTGCACTTGGGGGTAGCGCGTCTTGGCGTCGCGCAGGACCTCGCTAACGAAGTAAACAGGGCGTTGCACCATGCGCTTCTTCCTCTCGGCGTCGCTCGTATCGACGCTGGGCGCGAGAGCTGCGCTCTTCGTTGACGTCGGAGCCGGAGCCCCCGGGTCGGCCGTGGGCGTAGCCCCCGAGCTTTCGTCCGAAAGCGGTGCTGCGGCCCCCGGGCGAGCCATGTCGTTTGTCGACGTCGGAGCCGGAGCCCCCGGGTCGGCCGTGGGCGCAGCCCCCGAGCTTTCGTCCGAAAGCGGTGCTGCAGCCCCCGGGCGAGCCCTGTCGTTTGTCGACGTCGGAGCCGGAGCCCCCGGGTCGGCCGTGGGCGCAGCCCCCGAGCTTTCGTCCGAAAGCGGTGCTGCGCCCCCGGGCGAGCCATGTCGTTTGTCGACGTCGGAGCCGGAGCCCCCGGGTCGGCCGTGGGCGCAGCCCCCGAGCTTTCGCCTTGGTTCGGCGTGGCGCCGACGCGCTTTTTCTTCCGCCGGGATTCGTCGATCATGAACTCTTCGCGTTCGGCGACGAGCGCGGCGCTGACCACGGCCGGTGTTGCCGCGATGTAGAGCAGGAGTGGCTCCTTGTCCTGGGGCGCGACCAAGACGGGAGCTGAAGAGAGATAGGCCTTCAGTTCTTGAAATGCGGCCTCGGCCTCGGGAGTCCATTGGAAACGGTCCTTCCGCTTCATTAGCTTGAACATGGGCAGAGCGCGCTCGCCCAGCCTTGCGATGAAACGGCCGAGCGCGGCCATGCAGCCTGTCAGCTTCTGGACGTCCTTGAGGCGGGTGGGCGGGCGCATGTTCTCGATGGCCTGAATTTTTTCTGGGTTGGCCTCTATCCCCCGGTGCGAAACCAGGAAACCGAGGAGCTTCCCTGCAGGGACACCGAACACACACTTCGCCGGGTTGAGCTTGACCCGCTTGTCGCGTAAGTTGTCGAACGTTTGCTTTAGGTCGGACAGGAGGGTCTTGCTTTCGCGCGACTTAATTACGATGTCGTCGACGTAGGCCTCTACGTTCTTCCCGAGTTGCTCATCCAGTGTCTTGCGCATTGCCCGCTGGAACGTAGGGCCCGCGTTTTTCAAACCAAAAGGCATAGTCACATAGCAATAACACCCCGCCGGGGTCATGAATGCGGTTTTTTTCTTCGTCCCCCCTAGCCATGGGGATCTGGTGATACCCAGAATTCGCATCTAACATACAGAGTAGGTCACAACCTGCGGTTGAGTCAACTACTGTGTCTATGCGTGGCAGCGGGAACGGATCCTTGGGGCACGCCTTGTTGAGGTCGGTGTAGTCGACGCACATGCGGAGCTTGCCGTTGCTCTTGGGGACGACCACCGGGTTCGCCAACCAGGTGGGGTGTAGGACTTCTCGTATGAAGCCGGCCTCGAGGAGCCGGCGGATCTCCTCCCGGATGAACATCTCTCGTTCCGGGGCTTGGCGCCGAGCTTTTTGCTTCACCGGCCGAGCGGCCGGGTTGACCTTCAACTCGTGCTCGATCACCTCCCTTGGTATGCCGGGCATATCGGACGGCTCCCAAGCGAAGACGTCCGCATTCTCCCGAAGGAAGGCGACGAGCGCGAGTTCCTATTTGGGGTCGAGCTCGGCCCCAATGGTGACGGTCTTGGAGCCGTGCGCGTTGACGGCGACCTGCTTGGTCTTCACCGGCTCGCCGGCCGTCATCTTGGAGCGCTTGGGGGCGGACTTGACTACCTCCGGGATGCCACCAAGCTCCGGATCCGCATCCGCCGCCTTCTCGGCCGCCAGGATCAGCTCAGTGCATGCGATGGCACTCTTGTAGTCGGCACGGACGGTGATCACGCCCTTGGGCCCCGGCATCTTCATGGTGAGGTAGGCGTAGTGGTCGCACGCCATGAACTTAGTGAGGGCCGGGCGCCCGATGATGGCGTTGTACGGGAGGTCGATGTCCGCCACGTCAAACACCACCTTCTCCGTGCGGAAGTTGTCCTTGGTGCCGAACGTGACCGGGAGCGTGACCCGCCCCAAGGGTTGGGCGCGTCCCGGAAGGACCCCGTGGAAGGGCCTTGAGGGCTCCAGGTCAGTCTTGCTGCCCTGGAGCATCTCGTACACCTGCGGGGTGATGAGGTTGATGCTCGCGCCGCCGTCGACCAGCGTGCGAGCGATCCTCTTGTTGCACACCGTCGGCGCGACGATGAGCGGGAGCCGGCCGTCCGAGTTGTCGGGGCCGACCAAGTCGCTCCGGTCGAAGGTGATCGGGACCTCCGACCACTTGACGGGGCGGACGGGAGCCGTCCCCGTGCTCAGCGCGCACACCTCACGGCGTAGGAGTTTCACCTGCCGCTTGGAGGTGATGGGCGCAGAGCCGCCGCAGATGACCGCGACGGTGTCCTCGTGGTCCTGGAAGAGGAGAGCTTCCTCGTCCTCCTGGGACCCCTTCTCGTTCCCCGCGCGCTCCTCTCTGCGCTTCTTGCGCTTCTCCGCGTTGGCAAGGATATACTTGCACTCCGTTTGGTCGTGCCACGTGGAATCGTGGAACGCGCAGAACTTCCCTGTGGGGGGAGACTTTTCGCCGGCTTTCGCCGCTTTCGGAGCTGCGGGGGGTTTGCCTCCCTTGGCACCCGTCGGCGCGGTAGCCAGGACTTCGCCCGCCTTCCGCTTCTTGGCGAGCTTCTTCTTCTGTTTCCGGGACAGAGGACGGTCGTCGTCCTCGTCCTCCTTCTCCGGGTCGGAGTCGTGCCAGGCCTGCGCTTCTTGCCGGCGCGCGCACCGGTCAACCAACCCGAAAAGCTCCACGACGGTTTGGGGCTCGTGGACCCCGAGCTCACCCAACACGTCCTTGTCGCGCACGCCGTGGGCGAACGCCGATATGACCCGCGCCGGGTCGATGTTGGGGATGGTGTTGCGGACGTGGCTGAAACGCTGCACGAACTTGCGCAGTGGCTCGTCCTTCCGCTGAATGACCTTGTCCAGGTCAATCTGCGTGCCAGGGCGCTTGGCGGTGCCCTGGAAGTTGACGATGAAGTCACGGCACAACCCCTTCCACGACTTGACCGACTCGGGCGGCAGGTTCATGAACCAAGACCGCGCCGAGTCCTTGAGCGCGAGGTGGAAGTAGTTGGCCATCACGTCCTCCGAGCCCCCGGCCGCTCGCACCGCGGTGGAGTAGATCTGCAGGAACTCGGAGGGAGGCGCCGTCCCGTCGTACCGCTCCGGTATGTCGGGGCGGAACTTGTTGGGCCACGTCACGGCGCGAAGCCTCTTGGAGAGGGCCGCGCACCCACCCGAGTACGCGACGTGACGACTTTCGCTTTCCGCACGCCGTCTCCTGTCCGGAGACGGTGAGGCGGACGAGCCGGATGACGGCGCGCGCGTCGAGCGGGACGACTGCGCGCGGTGCCTCTCGTGGCGCCGCTCCCGGGAACGCTCGATGCTGATGCGGGCGTCTTCCCCGTCGCGGCGGCGCCCCCCCAGCTTCCGCCGGAGGTCGTCCGGGCCACGACGGGAGTCGTCACGGAGAAAGAGTAGTCCTCCGTGCCCGTGTGCGTGCGTTCGGTAGGCACGTACGTGGGGCCCTCCGAAGAGGAGTTTGCGCGCGAGCGCGACGGACCCGACCTGGATCTCGCCTGTCGCCGCGCCGTGTCCACCATTTTGGCGACATCCCGGAGCCAGGGCCCAGCTGGCGAGCCCTCCGCCAGCTCCGGCGGTGGGTTGCGCAGCAGGTCCCTCGCCCGGTCTAGTGCCGCTGGTGGGGTCAGGCTGTCGAAGGAGAGGCGCCGCGCCGGAGCGCGGCGCTGCTCGTGCTCGGGTGAAGCGGTCCGTCCGCTGGGCGGCCGCTGGGAACCCATCCGCGAGCGAGTGCGGCGTTGGGGCTGCGCGCCCTCCGCCCCGCTCAGCCGAGCTGGTCGGGGAGGACGCGAGCCCTTGGCCGCCTTCACCGTAGGCGGCTGGTCCGCCATGATCTCCTCGTCCACCGACTCCGAGACGGAGCGGCGCCGAGGATGCACGTCCTCGCTGCTCGAGGATCTGCGACTGACTCGCCCAGCCATGGCGAGGAAGAGCGAGCGCGAAGAAGAACACAGGAACTACGACGCCCCCCTACCTGGCGCGCCAAATGTCGATGTATGTGGACCAACATATGGGGGGTTAGCAAGAACCACCCCTTGAGATTCGGTTAGGGGATGAACACGCTGCAATCTCGTAAAGGATTAGCGCAAAATAAACAGCACACAAAGCATTTTACCCAGGTTCAGGCCGCCCGGAGGCTAATAGCCCTACATCCTGCTTGTCTGGATTATTTGGGTATTTTTGGTGGAATATTACAGTGGAGAAGAGCTCACATTCTTGAGCTAGAGAACCTCCAGCCGGAGGAGAAGAAGAGAGGAAGGAGAGGAGCCCAGCCGAAGTCCCCCCTTTGCCTGCCCCGGGTGCTCCCTTTTATCAGCCAAGGGGCATCCCACATCGGGCCGTACAGAAGTAATAAAAGAGAGGTATGGGCTGTACAGTAGATGGGACATCTCCTTTTCTCCGTGCTGCGCGCTGCTACCTCAGCCCTTGAAACCGGCCGGGTGCGCTGCTGCTGCCACTGCTGTCTTGGGCCTTGCGCAGAGAGAGAGAGAGAGAGACAGGGGCAGCAACCATCGTGCAACAGCAGGCAGGCAGCTCCCTGTCCTATCCTCACATGCAGGCTGGCCCACACAGGTGCATGCATGTGCTATACGGGGGAGTGGGGAGCTGCTCCCTTTTTCCTTGTTGCCTTGTCTTGTCACTATGGCCCATGTAATCGGGATCTTCTGTGGTAGTTCAGTGTATTTGGCCGGTGTTGGGAACCCCGGTTCCCATAACACCGACAGGAGCCCCCGGCCTTATCGCTGGGCGCAGGACATCAACGAGACCGGCGATGAGGCCTAATCCGTTTTCACGGGAGTAAATACCTGCGCGTGCAAACGTGAGTGCTTCAGGAGTCGAGGCAACATCGAGCAAACTGGTGCCACGTGTGTAGGACCAAGCTAGGCGATCAGGTCTTAGGTGACGACCACAGGGGTGACCTTGGGCCAGGCTGATGCCACGGGTATTCACAGGCTAGGCGACCAGTACGCAGATGACAGCCCCAAACTCTTTCAGCAGCTCGCATTGCGACCCCGCGAGGCTTCCCTCCTATGGGCTGGCGCACCGCGCCAAATGATCTTGCTCTTGGGTGAAATTATGGGAGCCAGCGGAGTCGGAGCGACCTTAAGCCAAGCAGGTGTTACGGGTGCAGGACCAAGCATGACGACCAGGGCATAGGTAGCAACTCTTAAGGCTCCCGTGTAGCGGCGCTGTGATCCTTCGAATATGGCGGCGCCACGAGCCTGTCCATACTGACGATCGGATGCGGCGCAGAAAGTAGTCCTTCACAGGGTTCGTCTCTAGCTGGACGCGCGGCGAGCTCTTCACGCTCTTCCACAGAACCGGGCGCCCATTCTGCCACGAACTCGGCAAGAGCCCTGCTCTTGATTGCGCTTGAGGTTGCGAATTCCACATGGCTCCCATGTAGCGGCACTGTGATCCCTCATATGGCGGCACCACGAGCCTGTCCATACTGACGATCGAATGCTGCGCAGAAAGTGGTCCAGCTCGGCGGGAAAGGGATTGCCTTTCACCGAGGACACCATGACCGGAATCGGATTTCCGCCGGAGCGGGCCACCGGAGTGGGCTTTAGTGCGACCATGGCGAGTGGTCTCCGCCGGAGCGGGCCACCGGAGTGGACTTTTGTGCGACCATGGCGAGTGGTCTCCGCCGGAGCGGGCCACCGGAGTGGACTTGGGCGACCGCGGCCAGCGGTCTCCGCCGGAGCGGGCCACCGGAGTGGACTTTTGTGCGATCATGACGGGACGATCGGCTTTGGTGCGACTGCAGCGGAACGGCCGGCTTATGTGCGACTGTACGAGACAGTCGGCTTGGTGCGACCGTAGCAAATCAGTCGGCTTTGTGCGACTGTGATCAGCTTAGTGCGACCGGTGTCGGCTTTGTGCGACTGTGATCGGCTTAGTGCGATCGGTGTCGGCTTTGTGCGACTGCGATCGGCTTAGTGCGATCGGTGTCGGCTTTGTGCGACTGTGATCGGCTTAGTGCGATCGGTGTCGGCTTTGGTGTGAATGCATGAGACAGCCGGCTTTAGTATAGCTGCCGGCGCAACCATGCAGTGTCTCCAGATGAGAGCTTGCTGTGGGGGAGTAGGCCTCCAAGTTGCCCTTTCGGCGTTGTCACAGCACCGGGCCACCCCGCGCGCGTTGCCACGTCCAGGCAAGCTGCGCAGCACCGGGCCCGGTTGCCAGGATACGGCAGTACATCCATGTGCGTCGGGGCGCCCGGAGTGGCCACGTGTGACGCCCGCGTCGCGGCCGCGCCAGCGGGTAGCCACGCTCACCTGCCGAGCCGGGAAACCAACAAGTTGGCCGCGCGAGCTCGGGTAGCCCCCAGGTTGATGGAGTGAGTTCACGATATCGGAGGCACGAGCTTCGGGCGAGCCCAACGTAGGCGGCGCGAGACCTCCGAAATCGCACCCCCCGACCCGAGGTGAGAGCCCGGCGTGAGCCCCCAAGCCGGGGGTGAGTTCGAGGCAAGCCCCCGGGTAGGAGCCGACGGTGTCGCGGGTTGGGGTCGACGACGCCCGGGAGTCGGTCGGCGAGCCTGGGCCGAAGCCGCACCGTCTAGGCGTGGAAGTCAGCGACGCCCAGGGGTTGGCCGGCGAGCTCGGGTCGAAGCCGGAGCGTCCGGGCGTTGAAGGGCGTTGACGTCGGTGACGCCCGGGAGTTGGCCGCGAGCCCGGGCCGAAGCCACGGCGTCCGGGCGTCGAAGGGCGTTGACGTCGGCGACGGCCGGCGAGCCCGGGTTGACGCCACGGCGTCCGGGCGTGGAAGGGCGTTGACGTCGGCGACGGCCGGCAAGCCCAGGTTGACGCCACGGCGTCCGGACGTGGAAGGGCGTTGACGTCGGCGACGGCCGGCGAGCCCGGGTTGACGCCACGGCGTCCGGACGTGGAAGGGCGTTGACGTCGGCGATGCCCGGCGAGCCCGGGTTGACGCCACGGCGTCCGGGCGTGGAAGGGCGTTGACGTCGGCGACGGCCGGCGAGCCCGGGTTGACGCCACGGCGTCCGGACGTGGAAGGGCGTTGACGTCGGCGATGCCCGGCGAGCCCGGGTTGACGCCACGGCGTCCGGGCGTGGAAGGGCGTTGACGTCGGCGACGGCCGGCGAGCCGGGTTGACGCCACGGCGTCCGGACGTGGAAGGGCGTTGACGTCGGCGATGCCCGGCGAGCCCGGGTTGACGCCACGGCGTCCGGGCGTGGAAGGGCGTTGACGTCGGCGACGGCCGGCGAGCCCGGGTTGACGCCACGGCGTCCGGACGTGGAAGGGCGTTGACGTCGGCGACGGCCGGCGAGCCCAGGTTGACGCCACGGCGTCCGGACGTGGAAGGGCGTTGACGTCGGCGATGCCCGGCGAGCCCGGGTTGACGCCACGGCGTCCGGGCGTGGAAGGGCGTTGACGTCGGCGACGGCCGGCGAGCCCGGGTTGACGCCACGGCGTCCGGACGTGGAAGGGCGTTGACGTCGGCGACGGCCGGCGAGCCCGGGCTGACGCCACGGCGTCCGGACGTGGAAGGGCGTTGACGTCGGCGATGCCTGGGAGTTGGCCGTCGAGCCCAGGTCGAAGCCGCGGCGTCCGGGGGTCGAAGTCGCGTGCTGGGCGGCGAGCCCCGGTCGAAGTCGTCGCTCGGTGTAGAGCCCCCGGCTCTGCCGTCGCTGCGTGGGAGAGTCGTCGCGGATGGACGCGTCGCTCGGCATGGAGCCATAGCTTGTAGGGACGCTGCCATAGCGTGGCCGCCGGCGGCGTCACTGCCTGCTGGTTGCCGTTGTGCCACGCGAGGTCATCTCGGCGCTGTCGCCGGAGCCGTCGCCGTCGCGTAGCCCCCGGCCCTTCCTCGATGATGCTCGACGCGGAGGCCGCCGCGGGTCGAAGAACGGGGGAGCGGAGCTTTGCAGGTCCCGGACCAGCCCCCAGACGCAGACGCAGGGCGACCGCCCCGCGAACTCGAGTGCGCTCACAGGCGCTGGTGCCGTGCTGTCGCCGCCTAGCACCGCACTGCTCGGCGTAGTACGCCGGCCTTGCTGTTGCCGGGCTAGGCCGCCGCCGGGCCTTGCCGCGTCGCTTCCCCGCTGCAAAGAGTTATCCCAGCTGCGTACCGCCGTCCCGAGACGCCCATGCGCACACACGCGCAGAAAAACAAGACAGAGGCCGGTGGCCGTGTGCTCTCGCCAGGGAATAAACAAACTAGTAGAGATAGATTAGTTTATGCCAAAAGGGAACCGATGCTTGCCACCGCATGCATCGCAGTCCTGTGGACATCGAGTATAAGATTCGTCCATGAATAAATAAAGGGAGGGGATTAGATTAGACCAGGTAAACAAAGAGCTCCAGCCCCCATACTGCCTGGGATGCGCCTTCCGTCAGTTCCGTGCCAACAGCAGCGCCAACAACAACAGCATGCATGTGAGCAGTGGGGTCCAGCAGACCAGCAAGATGCGTCCCGTGTAGCCACGTGGCTACGCGGTAGTGCACACAACACGCCATGCAGCTGGTGGCCATGCCCACTTGTGCACGCGCAGGTGCCGAAGGAATAAAATAATCACAAGAGATTAACCAAAAGGTGAGAAACAGATTAGTACACTGCAGGAGGGCCGCGACTTGGGACCTCTGCCGCACGCTGGAGAAAACGCCGCATATAGCCCGGGAGCTGCGCCGAGCCAGCGTGTGCGGGAGCTTCGCCCGCTACAGGCATGTCCTCCGCCTAGTGGCTGCTGCAGGCTGCGAAACCGTGCTCCGGGGCCAGAGGCACCCGCCCGGGGCCAAAGGCGCGCGCGGAGCAGGTTCACCAGCACGCCGCTCGCCAGTAGCGCACAGCAGGTTGCAGTAGGATGCATACGCACAGTGGCTTGTGCTAAGACTGCAAAAACAGAACAAGGAAAAAGAGAGTAGAGAGAGCAGCGCCTCATCCCCCTACCTGGCGCGCCAAATGTCGAGGTGTGGAAACCACGGCAAATGGGGGCCTAGCACGGCCTCCCTTTGAGATTCGGAGGGGAGCGAACGGTTCTAAGTGTTGGAATCGCGCACGAGAGAGAGGAAGGACACGAGCAGTTTTACCCAGGTTCGGGCCACCAGAGGTGTAAAACCCTACGTCCTGCTTGTCTGGTATTGCTCAAGTGTTGTGTGTCGGTTTCATGTACAAGGCACTCCCTTTTATAGCGCAAGGAGAGGCCGGACCCGTTCATGGGCCGTTATGGGGGCGCCGGCTGGCGACTCCCCTCCGCCCGAGATGCCGGGCGTCTTGTCTAGTGTCAGCGGCCTTCGCTCGCCTGCCTTCATCATTCGTTTGACTCCCGTCGTCTTGTCCCATCGCCCGTACAGCACGCGCGCGGCGCCCGGAGTGGTGAGGCGCGGAAAGGGGGCGGATGCACCGAACACCCCCCGGTCCAAGCGACGCTCCGTACGGCAGCAGGCGGCGCTCGTCAGCCCACGCCCTCCTGTCAGCCAAACAGTGCGCTACAGGGCTACGACTGGTCGGGTCACACCCATCAGTCGCCGCCCTGCGTGAGGCGCACGCGCATTGAAGTCCAGCGACCCGCCCGCGCGGCCGCGGGGGCCGTCGCTGGCAAGTGGGATCCCTCCGCGAGGAAATCCCCGCGCCCCGGATCCGCGCGCACTGTGGTCGCACGAAATCCCGGGGCGTCACGTCGAGGCGCGGCGCTGTTAAGGCCCCACGAACCACCGTCGCCACGTGCCAGGCTTCCACAGGCTCGCGGGGCCCCGCCCTCATCCGCGCCCCGCGGCGGGCCGCGGAGGTCGCAGGGCGTAGCCACGTGGCAACGCCCCACGGCTAGCGGCTGCGAGCCGCTCGGGGGCCCTGCGCCCCGCGCTCTCTTGCTGGGCCGCTTCGGCCCACTCGGCGCGTGGCTGTCTTCCTCGGCCCAAGATGGACTCAGGCCGGCCTTTTGACCGGGGGAGTGGGGACCCTGGTTCCCAGTACACCGACAATGTGGCTAATGGTACTGCTGCGTTTGACCATACTAAAATCGTAGAAAGCGACCAGTTCGATTAGATTGCGTTGAAGGAAAAAGCTAGCTACTCTACTACATGGACTTCAGGAAGCTAAGTCACGGAGTCAAAGCAATTTGATTGTAATTCAATTCAGCCTTGGGCCCTTGGCCAAGTCAAGCTTTGCAGAGTTGTATGTAGGACCTGTCTTGCTGCCCTTCTAGATTGGGGTATCCATCCATCCATCAAAATTAGCAGACTCACATTCAACACCGACAAGAGCAAACAGTGATGAACTGTTTCTCAATCTTGCATAGCTGGACCGGATTATGACGTTATGACTTTCGTTCGATCAAGCTCTTCGAGGTTATGGTTTCAAACCTGATGACAATGAGTCTCAAAAAAAAAAAAATGATGACAATGACAGTCAAAAAAAAAAAAACTGATGCCAACTATTATGTCTTTCTTTCCTTCCAAAAAAAAAAAGAGTATTATGTCCTTCGGCAGTTTGGCTCCGTCTGCACCACACGGCAGAGTAGTGTTGCTCTGCTACGCAGGAGACGTTTTAGAAAGCGGTGACACAAACGCTCATGACATTCAGATGGTCATCAGTACATGTTGCAATGATGGTAGCTTCATGCATCTTGCTAGCAAGTTCAGAATCAAAACTGTTATTTCTCAGAGAATTTGAAAGTTTGATGCTTTGCTAGGGATGGAAACAAATTCGCTCTTAAATAACATAGCGTGTCTCGTTCTGTTTACATGAGACCTGACAAGATTCCTCCTGAGGCTTTCCTAGTCCAAATACATTTCTGAGGAAGCTGCATTTTTGAAAACACATATTGTTGTTTCTCAAAGCCAAAACCAGAGTATAAGATGCACATTTTTAGTACTCCCTCTGTCTAGAAATATAGTGTACATCTAGTTTTGTCTTAAGTAAAAATTTTGAACTTTGACCAACGTTATCTAATAATGTATATTATTTCAAAGCAAGATAGTTATATATTATGAAACTTCATTTCACGATGAATCAAGTAAAAGCATTTTATGTTGTCAACCTTTACGATTTTCTAGATATTATTAATCAAACATAAAAAGTTTCACTTAAGACAAAACTAAATGTACACTATATTTCGGACGGAGGGAGTAGTTCATTGCATAGCCAAATATTCCTGAGGACATACAAAACGCAACAGGAAGTCAAAATGACTTTCGTTCATGACTACATGTTTTCTAGTTCTGGAGTGCTAGTGCCTAGTGGCCAGGCGCTGCTTCACAAACCCTACTTCCACAAGCATCTCCAAAGACTGGCTAGACAATTCTCGAGATTGACAAAGTGTGACCACAGACATCTCTGTGTTGACGGGAACGTTGCCTAACACTGAAAGCACAAAGCCGTTAAATCCTAAAATATTGGCTCCCATAAGGAGTGGAACCCAAGACCTCAAAGCTACTAAGACTCTTGTGACCACTAGACTACATGCTCTTTCGCGTATCACGATTACACCTTATGTTTAGCATGCAGCATTACTATTTTAATCCTGCTTTTTGCTGACATAATTATGCTTGGCAATCCTGCTTTGGACATGCTTTTTGGAGCAGTATATGCAGGAGTTATTATGACTAGCAACCAAATTTGGACTAGTGAACGAGCTGCTTTCACAAGTTAGCACAAACCGCACAAAGAGAACATGCATCACCCTTTAGAAAAATGGAAGCTCGTCAGGATTCAACCGATCAATGAAATTGTGAAAAGTCTTAGTCAAACACCACGGGAAGTAATCCAGTATTCCAGTCACCCGCAGCTGTAGTTTTGGATTTTTGTTGGAAGGTGGGCCGTAGGGGCTTGGATTCACCATAACTCAAGGGAGGCGGCAGCCATGGTATCATCAGTTGCGCCTTGCGTGTCAAAGAAGGGGGCTAGTGCAACGGAGCCGCCGCGGACAAGGAATGACGACAGTGCAAGGGGTAGGGGCTTGGCAGTTGGCAAGAGATGAAGAGCCTCTGAAATCTGAACATAACTGATATTCTTCTTTTTTTTAGATAACAGAAGTGAATCCAGCCTTTTTGCATCCTTGATGCATACAACCCACATAGTTGACATTAGTACAACGTTTTTCGGAATAAAGGACTCGAAACATGACTACAAACCAAGTCTCTTGTGCCACAGCAACAAATGCTTGACGATTAAGCTCATACCACAACTTCCGACATATGGCACACTTTCACCACGTCCTTTCAGAACTAATATATTCTTATCCAAAGCAGAAACATTGTTCGACATCTATAACAAATTATGTTTAAAAAAACGGAGTACAGTACGAACGAACACGTCAACACGTGATTATTCATCACCGGATAAGATACGCAAACACAACTTATTCATCAGTCACATCATGCCGGGGCAAGGACCACACCCACCCACCACATCAGCCCCCATACTTGGCCTTGTAGTCCTGCCACAGCTGCTGCACGTTCTTCCCCAAAATCTGCGCGAAGAAATCGTCGGTGTAACCGTCCTTCATCTTGGCGTTGAGCAGCGCGACGAAACCTGGCTTCAGGGAGTCGCAGTAGTCGAGGAACCTCGCCGTGACATCGTACCCTGATCCCACCTGTCCCCTTGCCCCGGCTTCACCCAGTGCCCCGGCGCGTACCCTGCCTTCAGCCTCACGTAGTCGGCGATGCCCTCGATGAGGCCACCGTTCGCCCGGCCTTGCCCGTTCCATTGCCACACATGTGTCGTCTCGTGGTACAGAACGCCGGTCACCTAGCGCAAAAATTAATGTTCATTTCGACACAGGATCGTTTTGCTGCAAGTGCTAATAACGTGTAAGTAATTGGCCGGGTGGCTAGTGATTATTGTGTTACCTCGGTCTTGACATCGCCGGAGTAACCACCGACGTACTGGGCACTGAGATGGATGCCGTTGCCGCTGGTGAAGGCGACGCCGGTGATGTTCTCGACGACGAGGGTGACCGCGTCGACGGGCTTGCGGTCGGCGGCGCTGCGCTGGTTGAAGGTGTTCCAGATGAAAGTGGACGCGTCGGAGAGGACCTGCTTCGCGTAGCTGAGGCCGACGGCTTGGTCGAACCGCTGGCCGCCGGCGGTGTTGGACGCCGTGTTCGTTGCGTCGAACGTGACGGCGCCGGCCGTCGCGGCCAGAGCCAAGAGGGAAGCGACTGCGGCGACGTGAAGCTTCATCTTGCTCTGCTTCGTGTTCTGATGGGGATGAAGTGCCGATATCGATGGTTGGGGTCATATAGGGCGTGACGGGGAGATAAGATGTGACCAGAAGTTGCTCTCTAGAAAGATTTGAGGCTGTTATGCTTGGATTATTCAATTAAGTCGGACTGACTTGGACTTCGTCAGTTTTGGTTACGTTTTCTGGAATTTGATGGAAGGATTATCAGAGAGAGAGAGATGTAAACTTTTCTCCATTGACCACGACTGATATGTTTTTCTCGCAAAAAAAAGACAGATATGTTTTTTTTTGAGAAATATCTACATATGTGGCTAATGGTACTGCTGTGTTTGATCATGCAAAAAATCGTAGAAAGTGACAAGTTCGATTAGATTTCGTTGAAGGAAAAAGCTAGCTACTTCAGAAAGCTTAGCCTTGGGCCCATGGCCAAGTCAAGCTTTGCAGAGTTGTAGGACCTGTCTTGCCGCCCTTCTAGATGGGGGGTATCCAACCATCCAACAAAATCTCTGTCACTTGTAGAATCTCTCAATGCGTCTACAGTGAGATACAAGAGCTTGGCAGGTTTTTTCTCTTTTTTGGGTTAAGTTTGTAAGACGGGAGGCAAAATGTGTGGCACATTGTTGTGCCAAAAAGCCTACCCAGAATGAGCGTGTGTGTTCCTGGTCTGCTAAGCTTCCCAATGGCTTAGGGTGGTAGCAGAAAAGGACTATAATCCTGCTTCGTTGATTGAATGAAAGCTCTTGTGTTTGCCCTAAAAAAAAAACATCCAACAAAAGCAGCAGAGACTCACAATCAACACCGACACAAGCAGTGATGAACCGTTCCTCAATCCTGTATAGCTAGCTGGACCGGATTATGACGTTATGATTTTCCATTGACCAAGCTCTTCGAGGTTATCGTCTCAATACTGATGACAATGAAAGTCGGGAAAAAAAAAACTGATGCCAACTATTATGTCTTTCGTTTCCTTCAAAAAAGAAAAAGTATAATGGTCTTCTGCAGTTTGGCTCGTCTTCCCCAACACGCGGCAGGGTAGTGTTGCTCTGCTACGCAGGAGACGTTTAAGACCGAGATGACACAAACGCTCATGGCATTCAGATGGTCATCAGTAAATGTTGCAATGATGGTAGCTTCATGCATCTTGCTAACAAGTTCAGGATCGAAACTGTTAATTTTCACAGAGAACTAGCGAGGGTGCCCGCGCAAACTGCGCGGCTAGACTTATGTTTAGTTTTTTCTTCAAATCAAGATACATAAATTAAATCCTTACAGGCTAGACTTATGTTTAGTTTTTTCTTCAAATCAAGATACATAAATTAAATCCTTACGCTTGTTTCGTTAAAATAATTTTGCAAAGTATACCTTATAACCTTAAGGGTGATATATATTTATATGTCTCATCAACAACTATCTCAATTGCTCTAATAGTGGTTGATGGCTGAGCAACTGATGCACATATAATACCTTGTTATTGAGAGAGCCTGAATTATATCTTATGATACCATGTTAGCTGAGAGATTGATCTATACATTGTCTTGGTGAGTACAACATCTCCTTTCCAGGTGGTTGCCCACGAAGCTCAACACGTACTTCCGTATTGCCTTCGCACTCAAGGCCTATTTCGTTTGGCTTAAAGGTGCTTCGACCGCTCGCATTGTAGAGGCTCTGTAACACCAGGGAGCTGGATTCGGGAGCCAAATTTTATTCTCTCCTCCGGCTCCTAGTTGTTTTGCTCCTGATTTGGGTAGAAGAGAGAACAATTTCTTCCATATACAATGTCAATACAGTGCTTGCGTAAGAGAAGTTAGAGCGGATAGAGTGAGTACAAAATTGTCAAAAAGTAAAGCCTTGCCAACATGTCGAGCCCACGTCTTCTCTCCCGTTGGTGTCCTCTTCCCCTACTGTCTAGGGAGCTCTTGTCACAGCCTTGTCGAGAAGTGCTAGAGCATCCTGTAACAGCCCGGCCCAATAGAGCCCAATGGCTGGAGCAGTTTGGGCTGAATTGCGAATACTGTAGCACCGGAGTACTGTACACGAGGTACTGTAGCTCACGGGCTACTGTAGCAGCGTAAAGATAGTCCCATACTGCTAATCTAGCTAGAGCAAGACCAATTTAAATACCTAGTCCGGAAATGCAGTAATAACCGGGTTAACCCTTTTACGCGAAGCGAGGACGAAAGCGTAAGAGTTATTTCTGTGAGGTGGGACCACTCGACGTGCGAGCTGGTCTGGAGCCGTATTTTCGGCCTGGGACGTTACACATCCGGCTCTCTGGCAATCTCTATCGGTCCTGCTACAAGAGACGCAGAAAAATTCGTTTGTCGACGGTCTTTTCGCGACCGTGGTACTCTCACCAGCTGGTAGGGTAGGTTGTACGTATTTTAGTTCCTAGCTTGTCTAGGATTAGGTTTCCCTCGCCGCTGAGGCGTTGGCGTCAGTGTCGTTGTGGAATGAGTGCTCCCTGGCTTTTTCTTGTCTAGCTTGTTGATGCTTCGCTCCCGCGCCAATGGCAAACTAATTGTGGAGGTGGGGCTCCATGGAGCAGCCCCTATACAGGAGTGGGTGGCTGGTGTGTCACCAGTGATGATGCTGGCCGTTTGCTTTAAAGATGGAGAGAAAGCTGTGGTATTCGCTGCATGAAGGAAAGATGAACCGAGCTCGAGCTTTCCTCGGTGGTGGTCGAAGTCTATCACGAGCTTAGATCCAAGGTCAGGGGAGCCTCGGACGTTCCTTGCCGATAATCGTTTAGCGATGGCTTCATCCCATCTTACGGACGGGTGTCTTTTGCGGCTTGAGTCAAAGCTAAGGTGCAATGGGGTTCTTTTTTATCTTGGTCTGGTGGCATTTGGATGTGGTTTCTCCCGGCGTCTCTGCTTCAGTTTTGATGTCTGGCGGCGTTCTTTGGCGAGCACAAAGGTTAGGGACATTTTTGTGTTTTTTTTATGGTTTTCTGTTCAAGTTGGGTGAAAAATTGTTCGTGTGTCCTTTCAAAATGTATTTACATTTTCCTTATCTATTAATATATATAAGGATTATACAAAAAAAGTACCTGGCGCTATAATTTGGAGCCGAGCCATGTTATGGAATAACCCGGTCATGGAGTTCACGACGGCTTATCTCTACATGACTCAATAGATGGTATAAATATTCAGGTGAGAAAAGAATCCAACGCTAGGACATTCGGACTCTTTTTTTTTTCTTGTGTGATTAAGGACATTCGGACTCTGGTGAGTTTCCGTGTCTAACGTGCACTGTGTGCACGAATTTACCTTGTCGTATGCATATAAAACTACTACTCTATAGTTTTTAATTCTGATTTTTCTATTATGAATTATTTTGATATGAGTATGTTGTTTAATCTAGACCATTAGATGTTCATAATATCTAACGTTTTATTTTGATTATGAATTCTTTTAACGTTAGACCGTTAGATGTTATATGGCCACATACAACAATAGTCAATAAATAGAGGCGGCAAAGCTTGCTACGCTTTATGCCTGCTATATTACCTTTCGATTTGACCTCAAGCTTTCCATACGTCCTCCTGGCCGGATATTTCCTTGATGAGTTGTATTAAATCCAACCGGGTGCCCTGTTAATATTGTATTGAAATTAAATTATTTAGTATATTTGATTTACTGTGGACTCTTTGGATAAGGCAGTTTGTGTCAAACTACCAGAAAACCCAAGTTGCTGATTTTTCTTATTTTTTATTCCGAATTTCACATATTACGGAGTTTGATGCTACTCTGGGTTATTTAGAAATTGTGTCCGGTATGGACTCTTGGTTAAATCTTGACCGTTCAATCTTCATAAAATCCGATGGCTCGTAGCTTTTCTTTTTTCAAATTAACATGGTAATTTCGTAGCTTTGAGAGCGAACGTGGTGGCTTCTTTAGACTTTCAAATACTAAGATAATAGATTTAAAAGGATGAATGTCGTTTTAAATTCACTAAATCATTAAGAGGATCAATACTGCTAGCTAGGGAGTGAAACCAAATCCTCTTAAATGATTTAGTGAATTGGTCTTCTTAAATGATTTAGTGGATTTCGTTCTGTATACGTGAGATCTGACAGGATTCCTTCTGAATGTGCTTTCCTAGTCCGAATACGTTTCGAAGGAGGAAGCTTTTTTTTTTTGAGATTACACAGTACAACTCAGATACTCACAACGCACGCACACTCACCCCTATGAACACACGTACGCAAACCCTACCCCTATGAGCATCTTCGAAGACTGAGCCGGCAAATCTAGAGATACGAAGTCACCGCTGGCGCCTCGCTGTCGACGGGAGCGTCGCCTACCACTAAAAGCACAAATGTCGTTAAATTCTTGGAAATTCGCTCCCACGGGGAGTCGAACCCAAGACTTGAGAGGTGTTTCGAAGGAGGAAGCTGCATTTTGTGAAAACACATACTGTTGTTGTTCAAAGCCAAACAAGAACACCAGACACATCCAACGCCATGAAGCATTTCCGGATTTACTCAAAGTCAAATGTTATCTTTTTTTTTTTGCAAAAGTATCATTTTGATTGATGATATAACTTATTTTTATAGATATTATTAATCAAAATTTAAGAAAGTTGATTTTGATGGAACCAAGAAAATACTTATACTTTTGAACGAATGGAGTATTTTTCTTATTATTACATAGCCACTCCTGAGGTCGACATGACGTCCGCGACATAATATTTTCTGTTCTTACCTCCTACCATGCAAACGAATGGATCCGAACTACCGTAAAAGAGCTCTAATGATAACGTATTTGCAAAATTGAAAAACAATGCAACCATGCCAATTGATCGAACAACTATGATACGCAAACACAACTTATTCAGTCACATCATGCTGGAGCATTGCCATGCGTTGACCATGGACTACCCAACAACTTCAGCCTCCATACTTGGCCTTGTAGTCCTGCCACAGCTCCTCCACGTTGTTCCCCAAGATCTGCTCGAAGTAGTCGTCGCTGTACCCGTCCTTGAGCTTGGAGTTGAGCACGGCGACGAAGCCGGGGCTGAGCGAGTCGCAGTAGTCGAGGAACCTCGCCGTGACGTCGTACCCCTGATCCCACCGGTCGCCCTGCCCCGGCTGCACCCAGTGCCCCGGCGCGTACCCCGCCTTGAGCCGCACGTAGTCGGCGATCCCCTCGAAGATCCCCGGGTGCGCGCCGTAGTGCTGCAGCCCCCACTGCCACACGTGCACCGACTCGTGGTACAGCACGCCGGTCACCTAGTAGCATGTAAATGACAGCACGATGAGCGCAGGAAAATGTCCATTTAGACACAGAGGATCGTTTTGATGCCAAGTACGAACGCGTGAATATTTAGCAGGGCGATCGAGCTAGTACCAATTAACGTGTTACGTACCTCGGTCTTGACGTCGCCGGAGTATCCGCCGACGTACGGGGCACTGAGCTCGATGACGTTGCCAATGGTTTGGGCTGCCACGCCGCTGATATCCTTGACGTCGAGGGTGACCGTGTCGACAGGCTTGCGGTCGGCGTCGCTGGGCTGGTTGAAGGTGTTCCAGATGAAGGTGGACGCGTCGGAGAGGACCTGCTTCGCGTAGCTGAGGCCGATTTCTTGGTCGAAACGCTGGCCGCCGGCGGTGTTGGGCGCCGTGTTCGTCGCGTCGAACGTGACGGCGCCGGCCGTCGCGGCCAGGGCCAGGAGGGAAGCAACTGCGGCGACGTGAAGCTTCATCTTGCCCTGCTTCGTGTTCTGGGATCAGCTGCTTATGGTTGGGGTTATATAGGCATCATATGGAGAAAGATGTGACGATCTCAAAAAAAAAAAGGGAGAAAGATGTGACGAGAAGTTTCTCTACAAGAAGAGAAGTTTCTCTACAAGAAGATTGAGGGTATTGTGACCTGGACTTCGTCAGTTGATTGACCTGGCGTCGTCAACTGACTGACTAGACTTCAGAAAACTATTCACACAGCGAGCCTTGGCCAATTCAAGTTCTTGCAGACTTGTAAGACTCGGCCTTCTGCCTTGTGAAATGGGGGTATCCAACCATCCATCAAACGCAATCGCCACATGCCCCGCATTAGTCAACTCGCAATTAAACTTGTCAAGTGGGACGGCCGATACGCCCCGGCGCAAAAACTTAAAAATTTCCGTAGAGAGTGACTGTCATAGGAGTCGAATTCTCTGCACCTTCTCGGTCCGGTTGAAAACCCTGGCGTTGCGCTCACCCCAGATAGCCCAGATTGCAAGGATAGCCAGCGAACGAACACCCTTACAGTAGCAGCTCCGTCGCTGTTGTCGGACAGGTCACAGTACCGATTCGAAATTTGTCATTGTCTGTTTGACCAGACAACTACAAGCTAAGCTCCATTATGACGTTCCTGGATCTGAGATCCGCTCTTCATGTTGTTCAAAGGATTCCTCCCTTTGTTCACCACGGTCTTTATATTGCTGCCCTCTCCTCCTCTTGTTCGGATGTCGTTTCTTGGTGGGGCTCTCCAGCATCTGCCGAGCTCTTTCCATGTCGCACGTCGCAAGGTAGGTTGCATACGGAGGAATGCGCGACTGCCAGTCCAGCACGTGAACCCGCTGCACCCCTGCAGGAACCGCGCTCCCTAGCAGCTCCAGCATCGTCACCTTGGGGAGCTCGCTCTGCGCCACGCCCGTCGCCTTCCGCCTGTTGTACAGCAAGCAGGGGGTGTTAGGCGCGTCCTTCACCGGCATGAACAGAGACTGCTCCTCTTTTTCCTCCTCCGGACAGCCGCGCTCCCCGCCGGGGCGGCCACCGGCGAGCTGCAGCATCGTCTCGCCGGCGCCCACCTTGAGCAACCGGCGCCAGGCGCGCGCGCTCAGGTCGGCGCGCAGCGACGCCGCGACCTTGCTCGCCGCGACGTACGGCGTGCAGTCGGGGATGGAGTCGAACAGCTCCATGGCGACGCGCACCAGCTCGGGGCGCTCCTCCGGCACCGCGCCGCCGAACGCGAGCGCCTTGAAGAAGTACCAGAGCTCCTCCCGGCGCGGCGCGCGCAGCCTGAGCGGCGGCACGGTGCCCAGGCTCGCGTGCCGCTCCGTCCTGCTGATGATCACGACCTTGCTTTCCCCGTTCCCGCGCCGGCGCATGGACGAGTGGAGCCTCCTCCATGACTCCTCATGATCCGCTTCGTCGTCGGCGAAGTCGATCACGATCAGGGACCTCGCCGTGGCGTCGACCAAGCTCCGGTGAATCGGCAGGTTAAGATCGCGGCTGCTGAGACGATGGATCTTGGGGAAGTGCTCTCGCACCCTGTCCTCCAGGCACACGTGCTCAACCAGCGTCCGCTTGCCGATCTCGTGAGGGCCGATGACCGGGAGGACATCCAAATCTTGAGCAGGTTGTAGCAGGAAGCCGATGAGTTTCTCCTTCTCCATCTGCCGACCAAAGATGCACCTCTCCATGAACAGGTAGGCGCTGTACGGTTGCCGGATGACGCGAGGGCAGCTGCCGAGAAGCACGACGAACTCCCTCGTGTTTGTAAGCACGGCTTCCAGGCGTTCCACCACGGCGAGGCCACCGTCGCTGTTCCTAGGCACTCTCGCCATGGCGAGGGACCTCCTGCTGGAACCGACGGCTCGCCTCGTGAAGCCGTCGAGAACGTAGGCGCACCGGCACATCTCCAGTCTCAGCTGGTTGAGCTGCTGGAGCATCGCCTGGTTGGTGATCTGCCGCCCCTCTGCTTCCTCAACCACCACGCGAGCTCGTAGCAGTGCGTGCTGTAGCCTGAACACGTTTGGTGGCGCCGGGATCCTGGTACTTCCTGAGGAGGAAGGAGACCAGTCGACTGACGAGTTCGCCGGCCACCGCGGACAGCAGCACCTCCATTATCTATGCCTTCTCACTCCTGAGTCCTGAATAACTGCACAGCGATGAGCTTGAACAGGGCACTGGGGACGGGTACAAGTATGGAACTCTGTTTGCCGGTTACTCTCCATGATCGATGTAAGAAAACAACGCACAGAAGAAATTTACTTTTGACTCACTGAATGTGAGCAATGAGCATCAATCCTTTTCGAATTTTCTTTTGACTTTTACATGTTATCCTGTTCTTCAAAGTCATACAAAGTCTCTTGACTCATCAGGCATTTTCTCCTTCTGACATCACGCAATGCTGACCAAACTACGACTTGGTGCTGCAATGATTTCATATGGTCTTTAGTAGGTGGCGAAAGCATTTTTAATTTCACCGGCTTACGGAACCCACATATATTTGCCAATTGGCAGGTTCATATCAAAATGTTCTTCTTGCTTGCTTTTTTATCTGTCCGACACCCATGATCATCCAGTCGGACCTCGATTCTACAGGTGCCTGTCTTACAGATGTTCACTGGAAATCCACAGATTTAAGCACAAGAATCATGTCTTCTCTTAAACCATCAAAGAAGATCAAGGTCCCTATTCAATCAATGATTTTGATTTTAAACAGAAAGAAATTTGTCTTAGTACATGATCAACAGGACGTTGTTTGCTGCTGAAGTGATCGTACCTTTCATCTGCTTCAATATCACGTATGGATGACCAATACGACGTGTCGGGTGGTGTTTCTAATTTTGTTCCCGTCTATCAGATTCAGATACTTCCCAAATATCGGATATTGACTAAACATCGATCCCATACTATTTATAAATGCAGATCGATGTGTGATGTGAAGATAAGATAACAGCAGTACCCATTCCCACAAAATGCATCACTCAAACTAAACTATATCTTTACAAGAAAAGATCTCATTGCCATATGAAAGCATAACTCAGCATACTCGTTGTTACAAAAGCTTAACTTACCACACTTTGTTACAAAAGTGTAACTAAGTACACTTTGCTATTACGCAGTGAACATCATAGCATAATTTATTACTACCTCTATATATCATATTTTGTCGTGGCTGACTAGCACAAAGTTGTGCTAACAAGCAGCACAACAACGAAGGAGGTAGTTCAGCTCAACCCCACCAACTAGGGGTGCAACTAGCAAACCTTTAGGTGCACCTCCAAACCTTTTTAGTTTAACTAAATAAACTAGTTTGGTTCGGGAGCAAACCTAATGCACCCCTACCACCAACTATATTATTCCTTAGGCAGTTCAAAAGGAATCAATTGCATGATGCCTCTTTCATCTCGCTTTTCTTTACCATCAGCAAAGAAGCCTAAACGTGCATCCAATGCGTGTGCCATTTTTGCAACTTCCTTGAATATTGAGAACCTGCGACACATTTCATCATGGGCACGCTGAATGCTCCGAAGCTTGCACCAGTTCTCATACAAGGCCCATAAGGTTTCATCAGACTCAAGGTCTTTGTCAGTCACATCCAAACCAGGAACAGGGTAACCTATCACAATGAGAAAACATCAGCAACACAAATAAGCCTGAAGTAATAAATTAGATCAGGGGCGAGCTAGCCCAGTTTTGGGGGTCAGCTGACACCAATGAAATTCCTTAATCCTCTAGTAAACTCAGCTTGGATTGAAAAATCACCTAGCTATATTTTTTTTGAAAGAAAATATGGCATGTGCTCTGCCCTTTCATTAAGCAGGAAGAATAATCACCTAGCTATACAATGGAGCTGACACCGACAACTCTGATCGCTGACTTCGCTACTGAACTTATCAGATACATTCCTAGTGTCATGCCTATCTCTACCCTGCACTACGAAACGGCTACCATCAGAAGAGGGGAGTAGAATTGGCGTACATGGCAAGGGGCGTACTGCCGGGCGGGCGGCGCGAGATGTGGCAGCCGCCGCTTCAGGACGAGATGCGGCGGCGGCCGCCGCTACCCGTGCGGCTTCTCGAGAGGCCGACGCGTCACGGGCGACCCGAATCAACCTGGACGCCCTCGTCGCCATGGGAAAAATAAGAGCCTGCGTGCGGGCAGGGATTTGCTCCTTCTTATGACAACGTGCTGGCCTGATCCGAGTCAGTTTTAAGCACCCCATGATTGATCTTAATCGGGTCCTTACGTCAGCCCACGTCTCCCAGCGCGCCAACCGGGCCGGTCCGCTGCTCACGACGGCTGGACCTTAGAAGCAATGTTCCCAGGAGGATGGGGTCGAGGAATGGGAACGCGGGACGAAGAATGAAAGTGTATAAAATACGGTATGAAAGGGGGGTATACCTCTTACTGCCATTGAATTTAGCCCAGTTAACGTTAATCCAACAGCCTCGTTAAAGAGATCGGACTGGCTAAAAAAAGAAAATCGCCGCAAAAAAACGTTTCCAACAGACTCGGCATCTTCTTCCCCTCGCCATCTGGATCGCCATCGCGCGTGTCTCGCTAGGCATATTTGCCGAACGCTCCCCGCTCGCCATCTCTCCCTCCCGCGTGATTTCCCCGCCTTTCCTCGCCGCGAATCGTCTTTCCGCTTGCCCGTCGCCTTCCCGCGCTCCCGTTTTGGCGCTGCGCCACCTCCCTCGCAAGAAGCTCCGCGCTGCGTCTCGCATCCAGAAAAGGGCGGCGCCGCGCCTCATCCTAGCTACGACTCCCCGGCACATGGAGCACTTGCTCATGGATGCGTCCAGCAACCTCGTCGTCGGGGCGTCCCTCATGGCTGCCATCGAGCTCGTCGCGCTCCGCGGCGCCGGGGAGACCCCGACGACCCCTCTGCACTCCATCAAAGAAATCCCCGCGGCTATCCTAAATGCCCTGTCGACCGCACCGGGCCAGCTCCGCCCCGCCAGGACCTGCGCCGACGACGCGTGCCTCGCCGTGGAGAGAGGCCGCGGCCAACTTTGGACGGCCTACCAGCTTCTGGACTTCGAGCACCTCCCCGGCGTGGACGGCTTCCTTGATGCCCAGCATTACGCCGCCCACCGCGAGGTCAACAACGCGCAGCAGCTCGCGGCAGAGTGCCGATGATCAAAGAGAGCCGATGATTTCTGCAGTTTAATGGACTTATAGCTGATCCGGTGTCGGTTCATGAACGCAATACTTTGATGAAGATGTAAGTAAGAATTAACGCGTTCATGAGCAGGTCCGGAGGAAAAAATGATCGCAACAGTTAGATGTGGAGGACGATTCGAATATGCACAGCCAGAATTGAAGAGTCTGCTGGGTACGTCGTCGGTTTTGGAGATTTTCTATAATATACAAAGGAGGTAAAACTCTAAATTTGGCTAACAGTATACATAAGCTGTTGGAGTTGCTCAACTTGGCTCACTTTTAATGAAAGTGTATAAAATAGCTGTACCCTAAATCGTATTATGTTCTTCTCAAACCTGCACAGCTGCCGCCGCCCAGGGAATTGCTTGCATGCACATGATAGATGTTCGTAGCAACTCGGTCTTCAGCGACAGCACGTATGGTGGCTTGGCCTCTCGGGACGGCAGCGTCTCGACGGCGCGCGGCGCGCTTCGGCGGTGTCTCGACGGTTGCGCGAGGAAGATCTCGGCAGCGTTCGGCCGCAGCGTTCCGGCGCCGGCGATTCTCGTTCCTACCTGCGTTTCGGACGGCATACCGCGTCGTTCCCTTTCCGTGTTTCGAAACGAAGTTCCCGGGACAAGGGACGGGGCATCGTCCCGCGTTTCCGGCTTCTAAGGGCTGGACATAATCATCAACGTGTTTTTTTTTCAAAAGAGGGCTGTTCCTCGGCTTTTATTAGAAAAACCGTTCCAGTTACATAGAATCTAATACACAGAAAGGATTATGCTGAACCTACTTCTTTTGTTCAACCATAACCTCAACCCAGCCAGCACCACTTGTGCTATTGGCCAAAAGGCAAAAGAAACAACCTCAACCCAGCCAGCACCACTTGTTCTCTTGGCCAAAAAGCAAAAGAAACAACGACTCCAGAAACTAAAATGCACTTTATACCATCCATCAGCACAGTCATAGGCGCAAAATTCAGGCAAACCACTCTTCGGTTCTAACCTACTAGCTACTCCAGAGAAAATCATCCTGCTTCCAGCGTACTCCTCATTGGCGCCCAGCTTCTCGCCCGGCCGTAGAAGTCACTGGTCACCACCCTCAGCCTGTCAGCCCCTGGCCGCAATGGTTCCTGCTCCTCGCTTTTCTGCAAACGAGACCAGTAATCAAGCCAAGCACACACAGAAAATACTACAGCCGTTGGGTCGATTGGGATATTATTTCTGAAACACAAGTTATTTCTGGCTTTTCAAATGCTCCAACAAACTGCTGCTACCCCCACAGTCATAAGCTTCTTGCTGCTAACCTTGCTATTTCTTTGTAACCACCCATGCATGGCATCTTCTATATCTGTAGTGGGGATGTATTGCAGCAGCACGCTCAAAGGCATCCCAATAATCTTGACTCTGTTGGCTTCAGTGGTGGAGCTAGGACGACTCCCAAGGAGGGGCTCACCACCCTTCTTCTTGTTCATCTTCATTATTCTCTTCTTCTCTCCCCCTCTCCCCTCTTCTTCTCCATGGATCTCCAGGGGGTAGGGAGGCCCCCCCCCCCCCCCCCCCCCGGCTGCATCCGCCCTTGGTTGGCTCGTCTCGTTAGGCTGGCGAGCTCGACGGCTGCAGTGGCGGGTGATTGGGTCATAGCCGGTTGCAGTGAACATGGGTGCATAGACGCGGGTTCACGTTAACATCATTGTATGTCGCATGATCGCATCCGCACGTGGCTCGCGACCGCGGTGGAGGAGAGTTTAGGGTAGCAAGGCAGGAGCCAAGAATGTTTGGTACTGTCTGGGTTTAGGAAACAGGTGATCTAGCAAATAGAACTGTGATATACTCCCTCCGTTCAGAAATATAGTGTTCATCTAGTTTTGTCTTAAGTCAAACTTTTTGAACTTTGACCAACAATATCTAGAAAATCATAAGGGTTGCCAACATAAAAATACTTTTACTAGATCCATCGTGAAATGAACTTTCAAAATATATAACTATCTTACTTTGAAATAATATATATTTCAAGATATTGTTGGTCAAAGTTCAAAAAATTTGACTTAGGACAAAACTAGATGTACATTATATTTCTGGACAGAGGGAGTATATGCTAAAAAAAACCATGTCAGCTCAGTATCGGTGCTGACAGTCCTACGACTGTCAGTGCAGATTAATTATTATTTACCACCTCTCTAAAACTGGCCGTAATAAGTTTTGGAGCATGTACTGATCTGATGTGGGCTTTCGTAGTAGTGGTTATGCATGTGTCGTGACTCGTGTGCTGTTTTAGACGTTTTTTTTTTAGGGCAAACATTTTAGACGTTAACCATGTGCCATCTCCTCTATATTACCAAGCATGGCATTTGGCACGTGTTACACTGGCCCGTCAAGTCCCAAAAAGGATGGCACCATACTAGTAGCTGAAATTGATTATCAACTAGCCCTCAAAAGATCAATTTCAAACTCCTGAAATTGTTTCCGCTTTAGGCCCCGTTCGGTGACCCCTCTAAAAACTTTAGAGGGGTCACATCAAAATGCCGGCACGATTTATGTGTACTAAACAAAGTCAAATTACAAAACTAAGTCCAGGACCCCCATCTATTTCGCGAGACGAACGTAATGAGGGTAATTAAGCGGCGATTAGACGATGGTTACTGTAGCATCACTGTGTCAAAACATTGATTAATTAGGCTTATTAGATTCGTCTCGAAAAATAACGCCCATCTGCAGAAAGGTTTTGCAATTAAATTTTATTTAGTACCCCTAAATAGTAAGATTCTTTTTACTTTAGAGGGGTATAAAGTTTAGAGGGATTTTAGAGGGGGAACCGAACGCCACCTTAATGTTCTCCATATGTAATTAAGAGAACTAGCACACAAATACATGTATGTATTGTCCTACAATTATTACAGTGCAGTAGGGCAACTCGTATCAACAAGAACACCTGCTCAAATCCTCGCTGAGGTACTTGGAGAAGTCACATTGCAGGTCTGTGCGAAGAAAATCCGCCATTTCTGAAGAAAAGGGCGGGGCTCTTTCCAGTTGGTTGCTCCTTGTATGGACCGCAAGCATCCAACCGTTTGGATCGTCAGCTTTCACCTTGGCTTTGACGTAGACAACATCGTCGCGGTACACGTCGAGCGTGAGGAACTGACAGAACACCTTGTCCAACGTCAGTCTCTTCTGCTCCCCATCCCATATCTCAGGAAACAACAAGTCGGGGAAGCACGAGTCGGCAGGCGAGAGGTCGGCAGAGTCCACGGTACCGCAAAGCTCCCAGCTGTCACTCCCATGTGAACCTATCATCCGCTTGAACATGGTGCACGTCCATCGTAGCTTGTCGAGGTTGTCGTCGTCCATCTCCGGGTACTCTATCTCAATGAACCTGAGCCAGCCGTTTCTGCAGGAGACGTCACGAATCTGATCCAGAGCAGACATCGAACCACCAGAACCACTCCCCAACCACGGCTCGTTGCTGGGCCTCAGCGGCGGCAGCTGGATCGTCCGCATCTCGGGGTCCTCGCGGCGCACGTCATCGCACAGCAGGATGCCGTGCCGCATGTCGACCCAGGCCACCGCGCCTCCGCCGGCGGCGAACACCTTGCCGGGATAAAGGCTGCCGTAGAAGCACCCCTCGTTGTTGTCGCGAGCCATCCTCGCGACCTTGGAGCTCCAGAGCATGGTCTCGGTCGAGAAGATTTGGAGGTCGTAGTCGTAGCTCATCGGACCGTCAGCCTCGCGTTTCCGTTGGGGAGCCACGACGAGACAGTGGTGACTTCCCCCGAGGACGCCGTCGTCGTCGCATGATACGACGGCGACGTACCTGGAGCGGAGGTAACACGGGTAGGGCCGCGGGATGAGGTGCAGCGACGGCGCCCCGGGCCCGGCCCTGTACACGAAGAACTCCTTCTCCACCCAGTTGTTGCCGTCGGGATCGGGGAAGGCGATGCTTATGAGGACGAAGGCGCCGTCCGCGCCGGTGACGAGGGCTGACGATGCGCTGCAGTCGCCGGCGGACCCGGACGTCGTCGGCGCGGCGCAGTGGAAGAGGCAGCGGGAGAGGCCGGGCGGGTCGACGAGCTGGAAGGACACCTCGAGGAGCCAGCCGGCGCTCGTCACGGCTCTGGCGGTGGTCGCGTTGACGCAAGGTTCGTTGCGGCATACCGTGTCGAGGAGGACCCAGGCAGGACGTCGGAGCATCGGGACGCAGCGGTGGCGTGTTCCTTCATTGTTGGTCGCGGGGCTTAGCGCGCGCCAAATTGGATCGGGACAGGGATGCTCGAGGCTGGGTGAATTACCCGGGGATCGATTTGTTTCGACTATGGTCCGGGGTCCGTGACCGTGTCGGTTAAATTGTTCGTCCAGGTCCGGGTCCGTGTGTCCTTCGAAGATTAGCACTTCGTACACTTCCATGTTCTCCACTTAATTACGATGAAAACTTTTGTGAAGACTTTAATTAGCGCCTGCCTTGCTGAGGTACCTGGAGAAGACGCATTGCAGGTAGGGCCGATCCCACTGCGGCCGATCATTAGAAAACGGCGCGATTTTTTCCAACCTGTTGTAACCCTAATTTTCAGATATTCGGAAGGCTATTTAAGGAAGTCTCCGAAGACTTGTCTTGCACGGCAGATATGAGGAGATATGTTCCAATCTCTTTACTATTATAAAAAAAAAGATGAATTGTAATCGCGCTAGGACTCTATAGGTGGTTTCTTAGACTATAAATATTCATGTACACTCCCGATGAGGAGGTAATTGTCACTTTCCGCAACCTTAGCGAGAAGGCTGTCATCATAATCGAGATCTACACTGGACGTAGGGCTTTTTATCCTTCGGAAGGTCTGAACCAGTATAAACTTCTGTGTGCTCCTAGATCGATCTCAATTCCCCACGTTGATCCCACGATCCAAATATCTATCGAACACCCTGTTCAATCAGGCTACGACACAACCTATTTCTTCCGGCGTTACCAGCTAGCACCGCAGCCCAAGCTTGGGTTCACCGTGGACGTAACGTAGAAAACGTCGTCGTTGCGCATGTCTAGTGCCGGGGTTTTGTTGATCACTCTATCCAAGGTCAGTCTCTTCTCCTCGCCGTCCCAGATCGCCGGGAACAGGTCCGGGAAATAAAGTCGACGGTGCGATACACCTCCCAGTACTCTGAGAAATATATCGTCCTCCTGAACATGGTGGCCGTGCAATGTCCGCGCCGCTCGGTCGGTAACTCCAGCTCGATCATCCTGAACGTGTCGCCTTCGAAGGCCACGTTCCGGATCGGATCCAGAGGACCACCCCAACTGCGGCAGACCGCAACGGGCCAATCGCACCGTCAACTTTGCCTACGTACGTCGATCCTTGCGCGCGTTGAGATCCCCGCTCCCCGGTCGAGCTGGATTCGTGCTGCGATGGAAGAAGTAGCAGCAACAATGTTTCCCATTGTGAGACGGCCTTGTTTGGCTATACGCCTCGTAGTAGCAACAATGTTTGCCCATTTTGAGGCGGCGTCGAAATTTACAAGGCCGCCGGCCGCCCGCCCGCTGACGCTGTTGATGATTTCGGACAACCAGCATGTCGCAAGATGTTCAGGCTTGTCTCGTTGTCTTGTCGTCGACCACTACACATATACTAGGTGGCTATTACCGGGGACGGTACGTACGGTACGTAGAGTACTACCCCTACAGCGCTAGCACAAAAATGACGAGCCATGTAGTCGCCGCGCTCGCTTCCCTCCTGGTAATGGCCATGGCCGGGACGGCCGGCGCCGTCACGTACAACGCGACGAACACGGCGTCCCGCACCCCCGGCGGCCAGCGGTTCGACCAGGCCGTAGGCCTCGACTACGCGACACAGCCACACAGGTGCTCTCCGACGCCTCCACCTTCATCTGGACCAGATTCAACCAGCCCGACCCCGCGGATCGCAAGCCCGTCGACGCCGTCACCCTGCTCGTCGAGGACATCGGCGGCGAGGCCTTCACCAGCGCCGACGTCGTACGCCTGAGCGCCCAGCGCGTGGGCGTTTACTCCGGCGACGTCAGGGCCGGGGTGGCCGGCGTGCTGCGCACGTGTGGGTGGCAGTGGGGCGCACGTCGTCATCGAGGGCGTCGCCGACTTCGTGCGGCTCAAGGCGGGGTACGCGCCGTGACACTGGGTGCAGCCCGGGCAGGGCGACCGGTGGGATCAGGGGTACGATTTCACGGCGAGGTTCCTCGAGTACTGCGACTACCTGATGCCGGGGTTCGTCGCGCTGCTCAACGCCAGGATGAAGGATGGTTACTCTGACGATTTCCTTGCTCAGATTCTGGGGAAGGACGTGCAGCAGCTGTGGCAGGACTACGTTTTGAAATGAAAGGCTGGAATTTCTTTGGTTCAAACTTTTGGCCTAAATTCGGAAGTATATAAAGAATATCGAAAAATTAAGAAATAACTTGTAGATACAAGTTGAACTAGCGTGGTGACCCAACTTATTTGCACGGCTAGCTTAACAATGCAACTATTGTTGTGTATTATATTTGGATGCATCACTAATTTATTGGTATCTTATCTTATTGTTATTTTTTCTTTCACTAATATTTCCCGTTGATGATTTTCATAACAACAAAAATGTGTAATTTGAAATCACTACTACAAAACATGCATTTTGTAACACATATTTGTAACACAAGTAAGAATGTGTTACAAAAATATTTCATAGTAACACAAGCATTTGTGTTACTGAGTGTGTGTTACAGTTAATTATTCTAGTAACACAAAAATTGTGTTTCGAGTATTGTGTTACAAAGAAATCAATGTGTCTAAACATAGCAAGCCTAGAACTCATAGTAACACAAATAAATGTTACAGTTATGTGTTACTACAAGCCACAGTAACACTTTTTTTGGGCTATAGTAACATATATTCAAATAATTTATAAGTTAAAATCAATTAAGGATAACTTCTTATCAAATATGAATGTGTAGTGCAGTGGAAGCTCAGCAACAATATGAAGGTGAGGTCCTGGGATCAAATACTAGCAGCCTCTAATTTTTTGAAATTTTTATTTGTGTTCCTACATTAATGTTGTAACACATTTTATTAGACTTAGTAACACATTCACATGTGTTGCTACATTATTATTGTAACATATTTTTTCATAAGTAGTAACACATATATGTGTTACATTAAAATTTGTTCTAGTAACACCAGCATATGCATCACTTGTTTTTTGTGTTACTATAGGTCTCTGTAACACTTTTTTCTAACTTTAGTAACACATATATGTGTTACTAAAAGCCTGACCTGACGTAGTGAATATAGCTATTTCAGCATTTTTTGCAATGACAATGGTAGGTAATTCTTAAAACATATGGTTGACATGTTGGACGTACTTTTTTTTAACGACAGTGGTAGGTAATTTTTAAATATGCAGAGGGCATTTTGATTTAGCTTTTTCGCAGATGCAATCGGTTGAGATTTCTGTGAGTGCTGCAGCTAAAGCTGTTGTTGCTCAATTCACGACAGCAACAGCAGCCATCCGATCCGATCGGAGGGTTTTTTTTTTTCCCCTAAAATTTTCGTGTCACCCACTCGGCCTGAAAATTGGAGTGTCAATGTCAGCAGCTTAAATTGGAGTGATCTGAAAATGGAGAAAGAAGTAAACAGCTCCCTCCGGCCTAGATGTCATGTTACTTGATGGTCCATTCTGGGCCCTAAACAAAAGAGCCGAAGTTTGCGTCTTTGGTTCTACGCTTATCCCTCTCGCTTAAGTTAATTGCACATACTGACCTTATCACACAGTACAAGTTCTATGATCATCGTAGTATTTAAAAAAAAAAGGTTCTATGATCATCATGATCATACGCTACACGTACGGTGATATAGATCATGGCGTATGTTTGTTAGTTAATTGATCGATCGGCACATCATTTTTGCTGTGATCCCATTTCAGGTCAAAAAAAAAAAACTCGACCTGCCGGGGGAAGACCGCCCCCAACGGCATTTAATTAAGGAGAATAACCTCTCACGCAGGTCGAGAAAACCTCCGAACCCCCTCCCCGATCCTACACAGGGACTCAGCTGGCCGTTGTGAGCTCCGGCGCGAGTCTTAACCATGTATCCCATTTCAGGTCAGAGGGCGTAAATATATACAAGGATTCCATCGCTGCAAAAAACGAAGGGAAACTCTTCTTGAGGCAGGCCAAAGGAGGGCTCCAAAGAGCTGGGAAGATGACAAATCAGTGAACTTAGATTCCTACATCCGTGCACGGATAAGATCACTAGTGACGATACTTGGATTCTGATGTGTATTGACAACTGAATTGCATATACTTAGGAATCTCATTCAGTGTGATACATTCAGACAAGGCAAAGTACAAATAGGACCACAAACTAGACTCTCTATAGTAATACACAATATTCAAAACGCATAAATAAACAACGTAACGATCTATACACGCGCCGACTCCAGCCTTTCAAGCATCGCCCAAAACTTACAAGCCCTCGACCAACCAAGCTAGCCGGTTGCAAAACCAAGAAATGGGTCTGAATTCACACGTACGTCCAGTTAAACCAAAACCGCATTGCGATTGCTGTCGCCTAGGCGCTATATAAAGCGCACGATTCGTAGACGACCTCAAGCACCGGCAGCAAGTTAGAGTTGCAGCGCACAATCAGCGAAGCAACCCGTCAGCATGGCTAAATACACGAAGCTACTGGCGGTGCTCGCCCTGGTGCAGGTCCTGTCCCTCCACGTCCACGACGTCTCCGCGGCGCCCAAGCACCCCAAGCCCAAGGGCGGCGGCACCTGCCGCGTCAGCGGCTTCCTCCAAGGCAAGGCAGGTAAGTGCAACAAGAAGAACTTCTCCGACTGCTGCGTCGCGGGCCGCAAGTACCCGCAGTTCAGGTGCTCGCCACCCGTGTCCGCCAAGACGCCGGCGACCCTGACGCTGAACAGCTTCGCCGAGGGCGGCGACGGCGGGGGGAAGTCGTTCTGCGACAACCGCTTCCACCCGGACTCTGAGATGGTGGTGGCGCTGTCCTCCGGGTGGCTGCGACTCGACGGCACGCGACGGTGCAACAAGATGGTCCGCGTCACGGCGAACGGTAAGTCTGTGCTGGCCAAGGTCGTCGACGAGTGCGACTCGGTGAACGGCTGCGACGACGAGCACAACTTCGAGCCGCCGTGCCCGCCCAACGTCGTGGACGGGTCGCCGGCGGTGTGGAAGGCGTTGGGGCTCGACAAAAACATCGGAGAGTTCAAGGTCACTTGGTCCGACGTGGAGGGTGGGCACTAACTCAGTGCTCGATCACTACTTGCATGCCCGTTGTGTGTGAACTGTGAAGGGTGATGCTAGTCTTGGTTATGGAGCAGCTACTAAATAAGCCATAACTTGGTATTTTTCGTTCTTCCCAGAATTATGGCCACTGCCATATATATTTCCCTTTTTTGTTGCTCTTTTGTAATTTATCAAAAACATGTTTATCTTTCAACAATGCATGCATGTTGTGTGTCACAACTCACTAAAAGAAACAATGTATTTTCACTTCTTTGAACAATCTACCTTCTTCAACCGATTCCAAACATAAAGTAACTACAAACTACTGTTCCGGTTACAAATTACTTAGCATTCTAGTACGTTTTGGTCAGAGTCAAACTTTTTTTTTCTATTTATCAATCAATTTCCAAAAAATATTGTTTAACAATATAAGTTTTTTATTCAGTATGAAACAAATGGTTAAGAATAAAAATGTTTGACTTTTATGAAAGCTAGAGTGACATGTAATTTAGGACGGAGGGAATCATCTCCATTCTGAAAATGTAGAGCCAACCTTTAAAACTTTGAACGCTAGTAAATACAAAACTATTACTCGCAAAAAAAATATTTACTATTTGACACGTAAAAAGGACACCGGTAGTTTTGTCATGACAAAAAATTCATATAGTCAACATGCATATTGGAGAAAGTAACGATGTCTGATATGACAAGTAAAATAGAATGGAGTTGGTATAACATTTATTCATTATGAAAATATATATACAGAACAATTGACACATATTTTTCATGTCTAATTCAAAAAAAAAGTTCATATGTCAAGTATCTACTAATGTATTGGCAGACAAAAATCAAAATGTTTCACTATGCATCTCAAAACGTCATTTATTGTTTACTGGAAAAACTACTCAGTTTATTATTCGTTGCTATAGTAGAAAAATTGTTTCATAGCAAACCTGGCAAAAGACATACAAACCCAAGGTTTCCGAATTGTCTATCACAGAAACTCTATACTTTACAAGATACAACCTTGCGTGCTTGTGCAAGCTCATCTATCAGGCACATAATTCAACAAGCACCATCTACATGAAGCTGCAGAGAAACGCAAGCATTTGGACTCTTAATCATAAATGTAGTAGTCAAATATGGTTGCAGTGAAATCGCTGGACTTCGTTGTATTTACCATTCCACAGCCAAGAGTCTAACTGTTCAGGACCGATAGTCAGAGGTGTTACAGATAGATAAAAACGTTGTTTCGCCCATGCAATAGCTTAATCAACAAGGCAAACATTTGCAATAGTAATCAGCAACTCATCTGGCAAGGTACGGCAGCACATAAGTTCAGACTAAATCTGAACATGGCAATGCATTGCCGTGGCAAATAATCACTACATGTTCACAACTGGCACATGGCGACTATATAAGCAGATGAAAACTATCTCCGACCACACAAGCAGCAAAGCCAAAACACAAAGTAATCGTATAAAGAGAGAGAAGGGGTAAATAAAAGTAGAGCACCTGAAATGGCGACCGTCCGAGCTCTGGCCACTATGACGATCATTCTCTTGGTCGCTCTGTCCACCTCCCACGTAGCATTCTCGCTCCGGCCCAGCCTTGGTGTCTGCCGTGCCAGCGGCTACCTCCCGGGCAGGGCAGGCCACTGCGAGAAGAGCAACGACCCGGACTGCTGTGAGGATGGCAAGCAGTACCCTCAGTACCACTGCTCGCCGCCGGTGACATCGAGCACCAAGGCCGTGCTGACGCTCAACAGCTTCGAGAAAGGCAAGGACGGCGGCGGCCCGTCGGAGTGCGACAACGCGTACCACAAAGACCAGGAGAAGGTCGTCGCACTCTCCACCGGGTGGTTCAGCAACATGGCGCGCTGCGGCCACCAGATCAAGATCACCGCCGCGAACGGCAACTCCGTGTACGCCAAGGTGGTGGACGAGTGCGACTCCGTGCACGGCTGCGACGACGAGCACAACTTCGAGCCGCCCTGCGACAACAACATCGTCGACGCGTCGCCGGCGGTGTGGGACGCCCTGGGGCTCGACCAAAACATCGGCATGGTGGACATCACCTGGTCCGAGGAGTGAGCGGTCGTTGATGGTGGCGTGTCCACGTAATATTGCGTTGTTTTATACATGCTGTGTGTGACTATTGTTTGTAGGTTGTGGCTCGTGAGCTCATGGCCGTGTATATACGATGTTTTATGTCGTCATCATTGTCTACAAAATACATTGTGCCATGTATATTGAGCACTATTACCAGTTTGTCCAGCAAAAACATACTGCTAATTTCGAATTTTATATGCTGATGCTGGTTACCGCGTGCGACAACCACATGTTGATGGCTTTGATGCTTCACCAGCAGTGTCGTAACTCCTGGGGGCTTGGCAAGACCATTGGCGAGCAGAATTACTGCATAGCAGGTAGCAGCAGGCATACTAAGGCACTCTCGTTTCAGAGATATATAGAATCTACAAAGACTGTTACTCTAGTAGTATGAGTATGACCATTGTTTGTTCGAGCTGTTAGAAATGACTTCATCTACATCAGAAAAACAGTCTGGATTGTTATTGCCGTCTCATTCCAAATTTCTAGTAAACTGAAACACTGAAACTTGAAGCTTCAACTGATATCTAAATCTAGCCAACCACTTGCTGAAATATATATTCTTCTACCACTAATTTATAATGAAATTAAAGCTATGTCAATAGCACCAACTCTCTGTTCAACGTTTGAGGCGGGCGAGCAACTCCATTTCTCACGCATGCCTATCTCGAACAATGATTTTCAAAGTACTGCGTTCACGGAAGTTCTTAGACATGAAGTTGACTAATGTTCTTCCCTCACTTTTCATGCATGGGCAGGAGTTTTAAGGCTACCTCCATTCAACTTTATACAGTACTAATAACCACAACATAAAGAAATAGAGGCCAGTACCTATCTAGGCTGAAGCTGCATTGTGCACAGATCATCAAAAGACAAAGCGTATTCCTACAATCCACAATTACTAGATTACTGAAGTGGACACATGGTGGATACTTGATTCAACATGTAATGCTCCTTGGCATCCACTGACCACTGTTATCAATGTACATCACAATATAATCTATAGTCCATCACAGGAAATCTGTCTTCGGATTTGGAACCAAAGTGGCTTACTTATGATAAAAATAATAACCTCCTTACATAATCTATAAAAATGGACAGGCACATGACAAACATAAGACTATAAAGAACAACGAAATTCCTTGGAACCCACAAGACATGGAGGTCAGGAGATCTGGAAGATCTGGGGTGAGGACAAAATGGGGATCATAGATTAATCCACAGAGCACAGATCCACTTTGGTTCAGACCAGGGTGTATACATTTTGGAAACATAAACATTACAGATGAGCCTTATGCTTAATCTTGCAACAGAACACTTGATATCGTACATATGAGGAAAAAAACTAACTTGTAATAGTTCGGCAAATATTTCTTACCACGGTGCTCAGAAAGTCATAATTTGACATGGCCTCGTTTTCCTATTCAAATTTTGTTTATTTTATTCTCCTGGATAAACACAAACATATATAGAGGAATCATAAGGGTATCAGTTTTTGGTAGTAGAATGAAATAACAGTCAACTATTGTGCCACGTTCAATATAAAAAATAATCACTAGTACCGAAGCAAGCAACAAATAACAGCAGGCACAACATCAACTAGTAATGTAACCTCTGCTGCATAGAGACAAAAGAAAGTGATGATCAAGGCAAATTTAGGGGGGGAAACAAGAACTTGTTATCGAAAGAATCAAAAAAAGCGGTAGAACATCACACATGTAGCTAAAACAGCGGCATAGAAATTGCTGCAATAAGTTGCTGCTAAAGTTCTATATATAGCCAAACAAACTATACACTCCAAGCACACAGCAGGAGTTTCAGGCCTCTCAGGCTCTTAGATAAAATTGAGGGCAGATAGCAGGAGAAAGGAACATGTCTGACACAAGAATATTTGTTGTGTTTGCTCTGTTGCAGGTCGTGTGCTTCACCATTCGTGAGGTCTCTGCTACCAATACCACCTGCCATACCAGTGGATTCATTCACGGCAAGGGGCGCAACTGCAACAAAGAGATCGGCCAGGACAGTTGCTGCGTCGCCGGCAAGCGCTATCCACGGTTTAAATGCTCACCGCCGGTGTCAGCAAAGACACCAGCCATCCTGGCATTCAGTAGATTTGAAAATGGCGCAGATGGAGCAGGGATGACGTCTTGTGACATGCGCTTTCACAGGGACAAGGAACTAGTGGTCACATTGTCCTCCGGATGGCTGCGTCTGGATGGCACAAACCGCTGTAACAAGAAGATCCGTGTCAGTGCGAATGGGCGGTCAGTCCTGGCCAAGGTTGTGGACGAGTGCGACTCGGTCAACGGTTGCGATGGCGACCATGGCTTTGAGCCCCCGTGCCGCAACAACGTCGTGAACGGATCACGGGGGTATGGAAGGCTCTCAGGCTCAATCAAAGCATCGGAGAGTTGAAGGCCACATGGTCTGATGTCTGATTTAGCCATGTGATGGGAGCCACGACTACCGAGCTACTCCCTCCGTTTTTTTTATGACGCTAGGACAACAACGTTAGCTAAAAAAAATGAACTACACATTCTGTCCAATTGTCATCAATAAAAGCTGGAGGGAGTTTTAAATAAGCCACTTCTTGGTACACGTCATTACTTCCAAAATTATGTGTGGTGGTGTATCTATTGTTATATACATGTATAAAAGGAATATAATTATGTCTTATGGTTTTTTGTCCACCAATTCCAGAATCATTTCAACAATAGCCTGAATAAGAAAAGTGGAGCATCAGATTTTGTTTCAGTAATCCTTTTCAAGAAACATTTTTGAAGTTAAAACAAGAAAAAAATACTGACTGATTTGGGCTGCTTTGTACTGATAGCAGTTGTCTTAACTACCATGGTTTCATAAATATCCAAAGTATTCTAACCAACACTGATACATCCCTACACATACGAGATAAGGACCACAATACCTGGGTTTAGCGAAACTTGTATCTTAGATGGTTTTGTCTATGCACAGATCCACAGATTAAATGCACCAAATGTTTATTCGTCAAAATGAACTCAAACAAACATGGAGGCATGATGACGAGTAAATCCACCCCCAACCTAATTAAGCTAATTCATAGGCCTTTTTACCATTCACAATCTTTTCTCGAGGAAGAGTACTAAGGCACACACCCTTATAACGTTCTTGTGTTATGATTCAAGCCTTTTCCGTTGGTACCATACCATCGTTACCTGTTGAAAAAATTAGGAAACTTAATTAGGCGATTGACTGCCTCTAGCTTGATAATCACTAGGGAGCCATAAATTACTACTCCCTATGGTTGTTTTTTGTTGATTTTTCAGACAAATCATTAGTTTAAATTTGAACCAATGATCTTGTATGAATGTCAGCAAAAAACAATCGGAGGGAGAAATCCATCACTCGGTCAGTCAAGCATCAACCGTCCATTTCAGATTAAATCTAAGAGAATGCAGAGCAGCAATCATGTTCATGCATGGCATAGCATAGATTATGGAAATTAAGTATAGGAGCCCTTAAAGTATACTAAGCCATTATTTCTCTACCAACAACTATCTGAAGGGTACAGATCACAAAACCTATCCACCGTTTGTGAGCGAGACACAGAAATTCCCGAATCCCAAAAGCACAAATAAGAAAACGCGCACTCACCGCAGAGTCGCTGGGTTTTGGGAGCGGAAGCATCGGCCGAGAGTCCCAGACGGGCGCCGGGAACCACGAAGTTACGTTGTCGTCGCCGGCGTTCCTGCTCGCATAGGTGGAAGTAAAATCTGAACACGGGGAGGGGGAGGGGGAGCGGGACCTCCTATTCATAGGGCTTTCTACAGGATTCAACTTGTAGGTCAGTCTAATAGTCCATTAAATTCGGCTTATTTAAGGCAACTTAGCCTATTAAGTAACTATCAACATTTTCAAACACCAGTTTCAACATTTTCGTAAGCCTATGTTAATATTTTCAAACCACTGAGTCAACATTTTCGCTAAAAATGTTGACATAGCACATCTAAAATGTTGACGTAGTGCAAAAAAAATGTTGACACAGTACATTCAAAATGTTGACGAAAATTTTAAATTTTTAAAAATTCAAAAAATATTCAAATTAGATCTCGTTTGGTAGAATTAATTATAACAAACACGTAGGTTCAAACGGATTCGAAAAAGCACTTATGGTTTAAGACAAAAATGCGTTTAAAGTTTACAAATCGTTTCTTTTTATCCCACCTCCCACCCGCTCTAATCAGAATGCTCCACGTGTCGCCCATCTGTACTCTCCCTCTCAATCAGCAGCGTGCGTGGGCCGTTCGATGTCCGTTCGCATGAATCTTAAAGCGTTCTATCAAAAAAATTTTGTAGGACGAGCCACGTATGAATAGGTGTCGTTGAGCTCGGTTGAGGTTGAGGGCTCCATGGGGCCTGGGCTTAGAGTCCACAACCTTGGCGTACACGGCGTTCCTGCTTTTGAGCGGAAAGAAGGGAACGGACAGAATGGAACCGCTTAATGGGCTGGACTACTTTCGGCCTAATCAACACAGAATCAAACCAGTGTACCGCTTGGAACGGCACGCTGGTTCGTCAATTCCGTCCAGTAAAATCTGAACGCCGCAGCAGATTGCCGTGGCAACCAAAAAACTCGTGTTCATAACTTGTGTGACAAGACCCAACCTCGATTATAAAGTGCACGCGCTCCTAATCCCACTCCATCATCCAAAGCAAAGCACAACGCCACAGCCGATCAAGAAATCCACACAAGTATTCCATCCCTGTCTGCGATGGCCACTTCCAGAGCTTCAGCCGCCATGGCGGCAACCTTTCTCCTGATCATGCTCTCCACCTCCCACGTGGCGTCCTCCCTCCGCCACGGCCACAGCCTCGGCGTTTGCCGCGCCAGCGGCTACCTCCCGGGCAAGTCCGGCAACTGCGACCCCATCAACGGTTCAGATTGCTGCAAGGACGGCAAGAAGTACCCGCAGTACCGCTGCTCGCCACCGGTGACATCGAGCACCAAGGCCACACTGACGCTCAACAGCTTTCAAAAGGGCGAGGATGGCGGCGGGCCGTCGGAGTGCGACAACGCGTACCACAGCGACGAGGAGAAGGTGGTGGCGCTCTCCACCGGGTGGTTCAGCAACATGGCGCGATGCGGCCACCAGATCAAGATCACTGCATCCAACGGCAACTCCGTGTACGCCAAGGTGGTGGACGAGTGCGACTCCGTGCACGGTTGCGGTGACGAGCACAACTTCGAGCCGCCCTGCGACAACAACATCGTCGACGCGTCTCCGGCGGTGTGGAACGCCCTGGGCCTGGACAAGGACGTCGGTACGGCGGATATCACCTGGTCTGATAATGAGTGAGCGGCTGAGCAGTCAGTTAATGTGTGGAAGCTGTTTATGTACGATTATACAGCACCGAAACCCATAGTGCACATATGCCCATATGCGACTTGTATGTACCTTCATTTGGTTGTTGCCCTGTTTATAATACTATTAATTATCAGCGATTATTCAAATTATCACTACTCGTTGCAGTTGACAAGTTGAGATAACCACCAAAATAGCCAATCAAGAAAGGATCGATGTGAAGGTTGATTGCGATTATCAGGACCTGCTTGATTTTCCGGCAGTAGTACATCGTAAGAGCAACTCCAACAGTTTACCAACTGTCTCAGACTACCTAAAACACTTTTTTAAGTTTAGCTACTATGAGCTTTTCCAGTCTGAGTCTGCCTAAAACTGGCTACCTATGATATTTGGGTCCACATGTCAATGCCGACCAGCTCTGCGTGGGGATGGCCGGGTCAGGGGCATCGCGGCCAAGCTTGGGGAGGGACGCGTGCGTTTTTTTTTTTTTTTTTTTTTGATGGCAACACGCCCCTAAGGGGCTAGAAGGATCTTCATTACACCAGCAGGTACATCAGAAGTTTTACAAGTAGACGCTTACAAAAGATGTAATCTACACATACATCCTTTTTAAAACCAAAGAGGACATAGAACAAATTTGAAATTACGTTGAAGTCCTCCTGGCAATTAGGCAACAGCAACGAGGCCGAAGCCAGGTCCAGCACCACCTCATCTTCCGAATCACGAAGGCAAGAACCACCATGGACAACATCAACTGCAGAATTCTTCAAGACACCTCCGTCCACAGACGGGACCAGGCGGTGGTGACGACAAGGAGCCGTCGAGCAACCACGTCGCAGACGGGAAAGGACCTCTCGATGCAGGTAGATTGACACTCCAGCGGTCCACCTAGAGGTCGCCTCAAGACCTGCACGAACTTGCGAGGTAGAAGAAAGCCCGATCGTACATCTAGAATAAGCATCACCTGATCGGGGTGAATGACCCTTCCTCCAAAGAAGATGGGGATCAGCAATAAGCGATCGACCCAAACAAGGAAAGGCAGTATCTAATGAAGAACTCCGCTGCTGACAGATGCCGGCAGCCACCACACCCTCATGGTACCTGCAGATTGGTAACAAAGATAAAAGCAGCATGGGGAGAATACACCCGCCGGGGAGGAAGCCGGCGAGGACAAAAGCCATCACGGCAACTCCACAAAGGAAGACAGAGAACACTAATCCAAGCTGCATTAGGGCCAAATCGCACATCAAAGCCGATGGCGATGGGAGCAGCCGGAACTACAACTAAACTGCGAACAAACACAAAGAACCTAGCAGACTACTATACAGAACGAGTCCCCACCCAACCAACGCCGGCAACTGCCGGAGAAGGAGGGAGAGGGGCCGGATCTAGCTTATGGCTGAACTTTTGATGGAGAAAGATGGACTTTCAGATGGGACTTGGATCGGGGAGGAAGAAGCGACAGGAACCAGGGACGGGAGGCTTCTGGAGCGCCTTAGACTGTCTAGGCAGATGGTGCGCACAAGCACCGCGAGCACCACGGAGCGCATCCTGCATAATCTTGCAACTGGATATCATACGAATACATATGGGAAATAACTAACTTTTAATAGGCGGCAAACATTTCTTACCACGATGCTGAGAAAGTCATAATTTGACATGGCCTCGTTTTCCTGTCATTTTTTGCTTATTTTATTATCCTGACAAACACAAGCATATGTAGAGGAATCATAAGGGTATCAATTTTTGGTAGTGAACTAAAATAACAGTCAACTATTGTACCACGTTCAAATAGAAAAATGAATCACTAGTACCGAAGCTGATGAGGATATGGTGATCAAGTAAAGTCTGATTGTGTGCAGTTCTGTCCGTCCAAAAAAATGAAGGTATGCGCGTCATTTGAGAGGAATCTGGACCTTACAAAGTTGATATTTAGGAAGGTTATCAAGTCTTCTTTCCAAGGGATCAAACCTCATATTTTTTTGAGTTTTCTACTAGGAGTTATGGCAGTTTGAATGGACGTTGCGCGTGCTGCAAAGGTGATGCGCGAGAATTGATCAACAAAGAAAGTCTCAGGTTTATATGGAATTATTTGAGCATATATGGATGTGCCAAAGGTTTCGATACATTTAGAAGACTTTCTTTTGATGCTACACATTGGATTCAAGGCTTTCCTAACACGGAGTTTGAATATTAGGAAGGTTTGGATTCAATTCGGATTGTTTTCATGGCAGCCTGACATACCATTGATAAAAAGTCCATATCTCCCTCATACGGAGTCCGTTTTGGGCGTGTGAGTACTTGTTGGAAAGCTTATTTGATGGCCCACACAATGGTTCAGGTTCCACGTTCTATTTTGTTCCAAACGTGTCGCAATATTGCAGAGAATCCGACGGCAGAAAGTTTGGAAAGTCCAGTTTTGTAATATAGATTGTTTCCTCTTTTATTTGGTCTTAGGAGTCTATATAATTTAGGGGTGTGCGTCCATGTAACTCAGACTTGAATTATGAACATATTTTAGCTATTTGCTACTCCACATGATGAGAGTCTCATGCTTATTCTTCCTATGATTTGGCGCAGCCAACATAGACGGGGAATTGGGCGCTACCAAAGATCGTTCTTGCTTTTCCGCTGGGATTAGAGGGTTCGATGGTTACCAATCAAGATCATGCTTGCTTTTCCGCTGGGATTAGAGGGTATGATGTTTACCGATTAAGATTGTTCTTGCTTTCCCGTTGGGGATTGAGGGTTCAATAGTTATCATAAGATCCTACATCGAGAAGATCGGGCCTCCTCTACATCGAGAAGATCGGGGTACAGCGCGTGTGGTTGGATGAATTTCAAAGAGGTGCAAGTCCTTGCATTGGCACGGGTGATCACCTACGGTTCGTCAGGTTACACGGTTGATCTGATTGTTTCTCCGCATCAGAAGCAAGCAACAAATAACAGCAGTCAGCAGGCACAACATCAACTAGTAATTAATGTAATCTGTTCTTCATAAAAACAAAAGGATGTGATGATCAAGGCAAACTAAGGGGTGAAACAAGGACGTGTTATAGACGAATCACTAAAGGAGTAGAACATCACATGTGAAGTTAAAACAGTGGCATAGAAATTGCTGCACGAGTTGCTGCAATAGCTCTATATATAGCCAAACAACCTACAAACTCCAGGTACACACAGCAAGAGTTTCAAGCTTCTCAGGACATAAAACTTGAGGGTGGATAGCAGGAGAAAGGAATATGGCTTAGAGCAACTCCAACAGCTTACCTATCTCACTGCCAATACCTAAAAACTGACTTTTGAGTAGCCAATGATGCTCCAACAGAGTACCTATTAGGCTACCAATACCTAAAATTTTTTGGTAGCTACCAAAATCTTTCATCCAAGTACCCAAAGAAAGGTAGGCGGTAGCGGCTACCTATCGACAGTTTCAGCTGGCGGGAGGGAAGTTTCCTCTCCCGCCCGACGCGTCGACTTCGGCCGCCCGACGCGTCGCCGTCTCCCTCGCCGCCGACGAGCACGGCCGGCCCGTTCCTTCACCACGACGCCCTCCGCCGCCTCCCTCCCATTGAATCCCGGTCGAATCCGGCCAAATCTCGATCAAATCTCCAATGCAAGTCCCGCCGGCGGCCACCTCCGCCCCTCGAGCGTGTCGTATGGGCCGATGCCCGAACCCGAGCGCGCCGTGGCACCCCGGCCGTCCCCAGCCGCCTTCCCCAACGCCGCCTCCCTCGCTGTCGGCAGGCACGCCTGGACCCGCTCCTCCACCTGGACGCCATCCCCCGCCCCTCCCCTTTAATTCTCGTCAAATCCCGGTCGATTCGCGTCGGAATCCCATCCAATCCCGGCCGTCTCCTTCCCCGCATCGCCCCTCTCCTCCGGCAGCTCGCCGCGGCAGGAGACGGCGCCGCGTTCCAGGGAGATGGCGGCGGGCCGGGCAAAGGCGGCGGAGGAAGGGTGGCGACGGACGTCCCTTGCACGCCGCCACCGCCATCTGCCCCGACGTCGCCTCCGTGTGCGCCGCCATCCGTGAGATCCGTCGAGCTCGTCCATGGACGCGCCGCCGTCGTCCCTGTGGCGACGTGGATGTGTGCCGCGACGCCCGCGCGGAGGAGCAGCGCGCAGGCGGCCGACGGGGCGCGGAGGAGCACGGCGTCGTTGAGATGCGGCGGGACTCGAGCTCGCCCAGCTCGGAGTCGCTGCTGCGCGTGCGACGGAGGTTGCGCCTTCCAACGGCCGGCGAGGAGCAGAGGAGGTCGCGCTAGTGCGGGTGCCGCGGCGAGAGGAGGTCAAATTCGCGACATCTCTTGGAGAAGAAGAGTGAAAAAGAGAGGATAGGTAGTCGATTTAGGTACACTGGAAAAGCGCTGGGTACCCAAAGTCAGAAAACTGTTTTAAGTAGCCTGGAAAAACTGGTTTTGGGTAGGCACTTTTAGGTACTCTGTTGGAGTTGCTCTTACCCTAGACTGCAAGTTGTGTTTGCTCTGTTGCAGTTCATGAGGTCTCTGCTGCCACCTGCCATACCAGTAGATTCATTCACGGCAAGGGCCGCAACTGCAACGAAGAGATCAGCCTGAAAATTGTTAAGTAGCATGCAAGCGCTATCCACGGTTCAGATGCTCGCCTCCGGTGTCAGCCAAGTCACCAGCCATACTGACAGTCACATATTTGACAATGGCGAAGATGGACCAGAGACCTCATCCTGTGACATGCGTTTTCACACGAACAGTGAACTAGTGGTCACATTGTCCTCCGGGTGGCTGCATCTCAATGGCACAAACCACTGTAATATGAAGATCCGTGTAGTGCTAATGGGCTGTCCGTCCTAGCCAAGGTTGTGGACGAGTGCGATTCGGTTAACGGTTGCGATGGCGACCATGACTTTGAGCCGCCGTGCCGCAACAACGTTGTGAACCGATCACCGGGAGTTTGGAAGGCTCTCAGGCTCAACGAAAGCACTGGAGAGTCGAAGGTCACATGGTCTGATGTCTGATTTGGTCATGTGGTGGGAGCTGCCGAACTACGAGTAAATAAGCCATTTCTTGGTAATAGTCATTTTTCCAAAATTATGCCTGATGGTATATCCATTGATGTAGATGTATAAAACGAAGATAGCTATGCCTTATGGCCTTATGGCCTTATGTCAAGAAAACCACCTGTTCCAGAATTATTTCAATAATAGTCTGGATACAAAAAGTGGAGCCTCAGATTTTGTTTCAGTACTACTCTTCAAGAAATGTTTCGTGAAAGTTAAAACAAAAACAATTACTGGCGGACTTTGGCTGTTTTGTACTCTTAGCAGCTGTCTCAACTACCATGGTCCCATAAAAATTTGAAATCTCCTGCACTCATGCACAAATGGATCAAAATTAATATGTAGTGTCCCTACATATTTAGTGTCTAAATAGTTATATCTCAGATGGTTATGTCTATGCACAGATCCCCAGATGAAATGCACCAAATATTTATTCATCAAAATGAACTCAAACAATATGGAGGCATTCGGAAAGCCTTTTCCCGTGATCTAAAAAAACAATATGGAGGCATTATATGACTAGTAAATGTATCCAAACCTAATTCACAGCCTATTATTGACAACAACACAAACTTATCTCAAGGAAGAGTACCCAGACACAACCTTATAATATTCCCATGTTTATAATTCATTTAAGAATTATCCATTGCTACCATCATTCACTACAAGAAAAATTGTTATTAGTCACCTAGGTACTTGGTCAGTATATGTCTATTGTTGGTCACAATAGCTAGCTTGTCACCAACAAGCTTGGTCACATTTTGGTGGCTAAAACCTTGTCGCTATATGTATATAGTGACCAATAATTGCATATGTTGGTCACTAAAACTATATAGCAACCAACACAACCTTGATAACTACATATAACGTTGGTCACTAAAAGTGTATATCCACCAAAAATCTCAAACTTGGTCACTATTAATCAACTTTTAGTGACCAACATAGAAAACTTTTCCTTGGTCACTAAAACTTGGTGACTAAAATCATGTTTTCTTGTAGTGATTATGTATTGTCTTGTGGGTTTCATCTCTAGCCTACCCCAACTTGTTTGGGACAAAAGGCTATGTTGTTGTTGTGCGATGTATTGCACAAACTAGGCAATCCATTGCCTATTGAGTCTTGATTACCATAAGGGAGCCATAAACAAGTAAATCCCTCACTTGATCGGTCAGTCAAGCATCAATCGTCCATTTCGGTAGCATACAAATGAATGCGGCACACCAATCGCGTTCATGCATAGCGCAGATGAATCACAAGTATACGAAGCCTCTATTGCTGTATCAACTGCAGTATCGTGAGGCCAAATCACAAACTAATCCAGCGTTGGGGATGGACACAGTGAGATATTCGGAAATCCCCACCCAAAAAAAAGAAGATTACTTAAAATACCTCACTCGCCACTGGGTCGCTGGGTCCGGTGAGCGGCGACAATCCACGGAGAGCTTCAGAGTGGCGCCGGGAAACAGCGAGCGGCATCGCCGGTTTTCCTGCTCCGGCCGTGCGGCGCGGCGAGCGGCCGAGGCGGATCCGCGGATTTAGTCTGAGCTCGATTCTGGGCTCTATGGGCTTGGAATTGCTTTTAGAATTGGAGAATTGAAAGAATGGCCGAGGCGGATAATTTGGCACAGGCTAATGGGTCACTATAATTTTTCGGCCCATAAAACAACCAGCGTACCGTATGGAACGGTACGTCGTTGGTTCGTCGAGTCCGTCCAGCAAAATCTGAACGCTGCAGCAGATTTGCCGTGGCAACCAAAGTGTTCGTGTTCATAACTAGTGTGAAAAGACTTGAACACGATTATAAAGGTCCCGCGCTCCAAGTCCCATTCCATCATCCAAAGCAAACCACAGTTGATCAGCAGACAAGCGATCAAGAAATCCACATAATTTATTCGATCCCTGCCTGAGATGGCCACTTCCAGAGCTTCAGCCGCCATGGCGGCAACTTTTCTCCTAGTCATGCTCTCCACCTCCCATGTGGCGTCCGCCCTCCGCCACGGCCACGGCCTCGGCATGTGCCGCGCCAGCGGCTACCTCCCAGGCAAGTCCGGCAACTGCGACCCCATCAACGGTTCGGACTGCTGCAAGGACGGCAAGAAGTACCCGCAGTACCGCTGTTCGCCGCCGGTTACTGCGAGCACTAAGGCCACGCTGACGCTCAACAGCTTCCAGAAGGGCGAGGATGGCGGTGGCCCGTCAGAATGCGACGACAAGTTCCACAGCGACGAGGAGAAAGTGGTGGCGCTTTCCACCGGGTGGTTCAACAACATGGCGCGCTGCGGCCACCGCATCAAGATCACCGCCGCGAACGGCAACTCCGTCTACGCTAAGGTGGTGGACGAGTGCGACTCCGTGCACGGCTGCGACGACGAGCACAACTTCGAGCCGCCCTGCGACAACAACATCGTCGATGCGTCGCCGGCTGTGTGGAACGCCCTGGGGCTCGACAAGAATGTTGGCACGGCGGATATCACCTGGTCTGATGATGAGTAAGCAGCTGGGTATTCAGTCATACGTGGAAGCTGTTTATGTACGATTATACAGCATGCATAGTGCGACTTGTATACATGTGTACCTTCATCTTGTTGTTGCCCTGTTTATAATGCTTCTCTAGTATAATAAACAGTGATTATCCAAATTACTACTCGTTGCAGTTGACAAGTTGCAGATAACCACCAAAATACCAAATGATGGGAAGGTTGATAAGCTATTATCAGAACCTGCTTGCTTTTCCATGGCAGTAGTACGTCGTAAGGCGGTCAGGATGCAATCCAGTATCCCCATAGCGTGCTAGGCAATTCATGATCACAGCTAGTGGCGGTAAGGAAACATATAAGCCGGGTCGCGGCAGATTTGTGTTCTAATTAGAAATCAGTACTTTTGTAAATGGTGATACTATGTGTTTTTGACTCACTGACACATGGATCTTATTATGTTTTCGCCTAGATGTCTCTTTTCTAGTCTCACATGTCAGTGCACAAAAGTTCACAGACTCACCATTTACAAAAGTAGAGAATCTCAATCCACTCTTAGAGCAACTCCAGGAGTCTCCCAACCCCCCTCTCAATAGCAAAAAAAACTGTCATATTGAGAGTTTGGGGAAAACATATAAGCCGGGTCGTGGCAGATTTGCGTTCTAATTAGAAACCAGCACCTTCGTAAAGGGTGATTTTGTATGCTTGAGTCACTGACACATGAGTCATATATGTATCAGTGACTTAAAAGTTCACAAAATCACCATTTACAAATGCAGAGAATCTCAATCCATCCATATGAATCGCCATGTTTTGCCGGAGGTCGCTTTCCTGCACTTCACTGTTCATTTGAGCTTAGCGAGAACTGGTGCTATCTTTTCCAGCACGTTCACGCTCAATGTCTCAGGCACTGAATTTTGACCTCAAAAATTCCAAAATATTTTGAGACACGCAGTTATAAAAGTTTGTTGCAATTTGGGACTTCTTTTATTTTTTGGCGCGAACAAGACATAGTAGCAGAATACTTCAATTCATGCATGCCTGACGACACTCCATTCATCCTTTTGTCAACTGTCAATCTGTTTACAATGACTGTCGCTGTGTTGCGTTTGGGCTGTAACCTACGCGTTGTAAAATCTTTATGCCTCTTGGCATCTTCTTCTTAATACAAAGATGCGCAACTCTCCTGCGTATTTGAGAAAAAAAAATCTGTTTACAAAAGTTCTGTCAAAGACTACAATGTGTGCATTTACTAATCTTGGCCAAATTAAGCCCAAAACCTATTCGCTTACACTACTCCATCACGGGTCCGCGAAGAATCCAGCTGCTAACAAAACAGAAGGCAAAAATATCCAGTGCATTTGAGATCGTTGCCGTCCTTGTCCTGCTTTCGTTCCACATTCCCTGCTTTTGTGCCTGCCCTTGTTTATTCAACCTGTCCCCTGTCGTAGTTGTCTGCAGTTGTCACCACCGGCGTCAGGCATCAACCGGTTCAAAGATTATTGTCCAAATTAATGTCCGCTTTTAGTCAGAGATTTTGAGCGGCCAATCGAACTGGCTAATATAATATCGTCTATTCGTCTGGTACGGTTGAATTACATGCGCACGCACAATGTTTTTAAGTTAGTCAAATCATTTTATTTTAGTTCCTGACAAATTAAGATCAATGTTCGCAAAAAAGAAATGTTGGTATCGCCTTATTTCGGTCTGATGCGTCTGGCCTGGGGCATCAAACTTCATCACCGGAGAATTTTTTTTTAAAAAAAAGCTCGTCGCGATTAGCATGACTACGGACCATTACATCGAACCTCGAAGTCGTGCGTCAATGGAAGCATCATTCCCGGCTGAAGAGGCGGAGAAAATACTTTAAAAAGAAGAACTGACACTGATCATCTAGATCGAATATTGGTTCGATTTATCGGATGCGAGTGCGAAGCTTCGCCGACGCACGTTTGACTAATAAACCGGTCACATCCTTTTCTGTTCCTCGCTTTTGTTTAATTACTCACCACTCGCACTCGCTCACCGACGTGTATTGCATGTATCAGCATCACTCAACCACCATTAGATAGATATAAGCAACGTATCTTTTCTCTCTTTGTTGACTTGATCGGCCGTGTGTCTTTGTTAATGACACATTGACACGCACCGGCACGAGGCAGCAGCAGCCGGTCGCATAGGCGTCGCATCTCGTAGCGTGTGATTGGGGAAGCGGGTGTCCGGCTCTGCAAACCTCCTCCTCCGAAGAGCTTTGCTTGCTAGACTGCTACTTTGGGCCTGTTCGTTTTTTTATTAAATTTAGGCCAGTAGAATCTTATCATTTAGAAATATTAAATAAATCTAATTACAAAACTAATTGCAGAACTCATGTGCTAATTCACAAGACAAATCTAATGAAAGTAATTAAACTGTGATTAGACGATGGTTACTGTAGTATCACTGTAGCAAAACGTAGATTAATTAGGCTCATTAGATACATCTCGTAAATTAGCAGCCATCTGTCAAAAAAGTTTTGTAATTAGATTTTATTTAATACTCTTAAATAGCAAGATTTTTTTTGAGTGACAGAAACTAAATTTAGGGGAGAAGGGAAAGAACAGATCCAGTTTACAGCATCTCCAAAAGAGCCCTAAAACCTCAGCATCTCTAAAAGAGCTCTAAAACCTCTCTTTGGGTGCGTTCGGTGCATGGGGTCTAAATTTTAGAGGGTTTTGCAACGAATATTCTAATTACAAATAAAGTTTAATTACAAAACTAATTTCAGGACTCCGCTTTAATTTGCGAGAAGAATCTAATGAGGGTAATTAAGCCGTAATTAGACGATAATTACTGTAGCATCACTGTAGCAAAATATAGATTAATTAGACTCATTAGATTCGTCTCGCGATTTAGAGGGAGGGTTGTGACATAGGTTTTGTCATTAAATTGATAAAAGTAGTTTTAAATAGCAAGATTCTCTTTGATGTGATGGGTGCTAAAAATTAGAGGGGGTACACCGAACGGAGCCTTTAAATTAAAATAATGAGATTCAATCAAAAAACCATCTCTAACAGCACCCCAAAACTATTACTAACTTTTTCATACCCTTTAAACTCCCCTCATTTGTAACTACAAATAGGAGAAGAATTAGGATCCCCATTCCTTCTTCTTTTACTAGAATTAATAATTTTGTGGCCTCAAATGCTAACGTGGCCCAATCAAAAGTGTTTTGATCACTTTTAGGAAGGAACTGTTGGAGGAAGGAAGAAAAATTGTCTCGCATAATTTTTTGGTTGCTTTCAAAAACAAATTTATAGAGCTACCAAGTTTTTTGGTAATCTCTTGCCGGTGCTCTTGCTGGAGCAGTGACCATACGCGAGATGCCAAAGTTGACTGCATTTCACGTTAACAAAACCGTGATGTTGTCGCAAGTGGCCGCGCAGTCTGCTGACATAGGCTATGTTCGTGTTTTTAGGCCTAAAGGTCACATCAAAACTAATCTTGTTATTTAGACGTTTTAAATAAGTTTAATTACAAAATCTTTTTACAGATGTGTGCTAATTTGCTAGACGAATCTAATGAGCCTAATTAAGCTATGTTTTGCTACAGTGATGCTACAGTAACTATCGTCTAATCACGGCTTAATTACCCTCATTAGATTCGTCTCGCGAATTAGTATAAGGCTCTGTAATTAGTTTTTTAATTAAACTTTATTTAATACCTTTAAATGACAAGATTCTAGGCGGCCTAAATTTAGGCATAGAGAAACGAACACTCCCGTAGTCATCCCACCGGTAGAAAAACTACCGAAAAAAAAAATACCAGTCCCGACAAGCTCCGCACGAAACTTGCAAGCACCGGCGCGCGCGGGAGGCCACCACCGCTCTCGCGGTCGCGGGCCTCGCCGCACGGTCGTCCTCCGGCGGTGAGACGCGGAGGCGCGGCGGACACCGCATCGCGCCTGCGCCGGGCCGCCGCGTGGCGCGGTGGCTGCAGCGTCCCGGTCAGAGTCACGTGGCGCGCTCTGATGACGGCTCTAGTTCGTTTCCGTGTGCGTTTCGTGCGCCCCATGTGCACCGTCGGGCTTCGAGCCGTCCGCCCTGCTCCACTTTGGAAAAAAGGCACGCCGCGCCGCACTTCGCTGCTGACGACGCGGCGCGGCAGGCAGCCACCCACAGCTCACCAGCCGGTGCGTTCCCTTCCACGCGCCATCATCCTCCAACAACCGGAGACACACCACGGCACGCTGCCGCGCTCCGAACCCAAGCAACCGCGCGTTAAAATACGCAAAAAAAACATGCGGAAAAGCGCGACGCGACGCGCAGCGCAGCGCAGCGCAGCGGCGCCCCCGAGCCGTTGGGGGCAGGTGGAGACTTCGCGCTCCCGCCTCCATCTATCATTACCCGTCTCCTTCCTTCCCCCGACACGCGCTCGCGCATAAACCCTGCTCTGCTTACTCCCCTCGCTTCGCCTGAAAGTCTTCGCTAGCTCCCGCGCAAGTCAACCGCCTTTCCACCTCCTCGCCCCGCGTCCGCGTCCGCGTAGTGGCGTGACGCATCCTGTCCTATATAGACGGACGGACACGCGGGTCACCACGGCAAAGGAAAGAGAGCGGGGCAGAGGAAGGAGAGCAGTGCAAGCGAGGCAAGGCAAGGCAAGCAGAGCAGGGTCGGCAGGGCTAGTGCGGGTAGCGTGGTCTCGTTTCGCCTTTGCTTGTGTCGGACAGGGCGGCGGGTGGTGCACGTGGTTTAGCAGCTGAAGGTCACAGGCGAGCCGGCGATGGCCGATCACCAGAGGATCCACCCGGTGGACCTGGAGGCCGGGCGGAGGCCGACGACGCCACTGATGCCCGGCGGCTCGTTCCGGTCTGACAAGGGCGACCCAGCCCCGCGCGCGGACTACCAACAACAGCAACAACAGCAGCGACCACGGGGCGGCCAGCCGGGCGCGGGCCACCTGCCCCCGCCGCCTTACCAAGTGGCGCCGCGCGGCGCGCCGCCGCCGCTGCCTCCACCAAAACGTCGCGGCGGCTGCGGGTGCTGCTGCCGTCTCCTCTGCTGCGTCCTCGTCACCGTCGTCGTCCTCGCGGTGCTGGCCGCGGCGGCCGTCGGCGCGCTGTACCTGGCGTTCAACCCCAAGGCGCCGCGCTACTCGGTGGACCGCCTCGCCGTGTCGGCGTTCCAGGTGGACCCGTCGCTCACGGCGCGGGCGCTGTTCGACGTGACGGTGACGGCCACCAACCCGAACGAGCGCATCGGCATCCACTACGAGCCCGGGTCGGACCTGGGCGTGTGGTACGGCGCCACGCGCCTCGCCCGCGGCGCGCTGCCGGCCTTCTACCAGGGCCACCGCAACACCACGACCCTGGCGCTGGCTGTCGGCGGCGAGGTGCAGCTCGGGAGCTCGGTGGTGTCCGCGCTGCAGGATGCACAGCGGACGGGCGCCGTGCCGCTGCTGTTCCGCGCCGACGTGCCCGTGCGCGTCCAGCTGGGCAGCTTCAAGCTATGGAAGGTCACGTCCAGGGTCAAGTGCGACCTCGTCGTCGACAGGCTCATGGACGTGACCGGCGCCAGCCCCATCAAGATCAAGGCCAGCAACTGCAAGTTCAGCCTGAAGTTGTGATTCATTCATTCGTTTGCGTTTGTTGTCGATTCCTTGGGCTCGGAATTCTTGGCCTTTGTGGCGTTGGATTCTTTGGCGGCAGATCGAGTGCCCATTCGTGTAGGGGGCGCTCCTCGCCGTCGTGTTCGTCTTGTGTACAGTTCAGATGTATGTTACCGGTAGAGAAGAATAATATGCACGACTAGCTCTTTATTTTAGAGTTTAGCCAATTTCCGCCGTATTCATCTGTTCAAGGACAGGTTTTTTAATTATTACAGTTAAACAATGGGTCCCTCGCAAAAAAAAGGGGGTTGAACAACGGGAAATGAACAACAGAGTGTACTACACGTTACTTGAAGGAGAACTTAGAAGAGCGGGGCCCGTCTGTCAGCATTTAACTAGGACAAGTAGCTTGAGATAATCGTCGGTCCAGTGCATGGTAATTTGCATTTTACAAGTGCACCAATGCGCAACTGCTCTACCTAAAAGTGATGGTGAAGTGAAGAAAGTAAAGGTAGTTTCTGCCATGTGTTGCGAGTCAATACACTTCACCTGCCCGTGTCTAACAACTAATAATCCGCACTTCACCTGCCCGTGTCTAACAACTAATAATCCGCCACAAAATCATGGAATCAAATCGTGTTACGCCGCTGATCGAGACGGGACAGATGGACAATCTTTACATATCCGAGCATTCTTTGCTGGAAGCCATCGAGTCAAAGTGCAGTTTACCTGCTCCAAGCCTCAACACAAGAAGTTAAAACCAAGAGATGATGATACCGACACTCCGCCCGGAATGGAAACTCTGTGCATATCACTGGTCCATATGTTCTTGACCATCCTGAATAACAGCCATAACACCTGAAGATTTAAATATTGCTTGGGCAACAATTCTTTTAGTGTACGCTTGAATTACAATTTCATCATCGATGTTAACTTTTATTCCAAGAAAACTTATCTTTGGTAACTTCCGTACTCATGATGCTAATACGTGTTGGAGTGTCAATCGGGTCAATTTCTTGTGACTTCAGATTGATCCAAGCCGCGCGTTACGCAAATCGGACGGCTTAAGAGGTCTTCTTGGGTTGATTCGCTTGATCCTACGACATCCCGGCCCACAAATCCTATACATGGAAACCAGCCCGAACACGGAGAACGTGAGGAAGAAGCGACGCTAGCCGGCCCATAAACGCGCACGCGAACGGCGAAGTCCGGATAGAGACCAAGCGAGCAAAAGAAAGGGAAATAGAATTCGGCGACGAAGCCAGCAAGGGGCAGCGAGAGGAGGAAGAGCACGCGGCGGCGGCGGCGGCGGCGGCGAAGCGGGAGGAGAGGCGATGGCGAGGACGGATAGCTGCTTGGCACGCGTGGGCGCCGGAGCCGCCATCGGCGGCGCGGTCGGCGGAGCCGTCGGTAAGCTATTGCTCGCCCCCACCACCATTAAAACCCTAAACCCTAGCTCTGTGCCAATTCATACGGGTTGGTTTGGTTTTGACCTGCGGATGCAGTTGGTTGAAGTTGGCTAGTGTTCGATTCTAGGGATCTCCTTGACGTAGCTGCTGATTCGGGGAATTTGTCTGGTAGGTTGCGTGCTCAGCGGCCTCAGATGTAAGGGACGGGCAGCTCATGCGGTTGCGTTCGTTAGGAATTCTTGTTTAGATAGGAGTTTCTGTGGGCGATGCATCTGGGACGATTACGTTGATGGAGTTTGTTTGCCCAATCGCTGTGCTTTAAGGGCTGTTGGTAGTTTGGTATGCTGTACTTTAGAGAATTTGCTGGCTTGTTATGTCTATAAGGACAAAGGTGGTGTCGAAGACCAGATATTTTCTGTATTGCTTTTGACTGTTGACTTTTAGTGTTAGAGGCGCAATGGAGTGCAGAATGCGTTACTGGTTATATAATGGCAGCGATCGGAACAGATTGCTGTGGCTGCAACTAGCTGCTGCTGCAGCCACAGCACAGCAACCAGGAAGATGCAGCACAGCGCAGCGCAGCTGTAAAAATCTCTTCCGATAACTGCCAATATTTGAGTTTTGGTTTTAGTTGCTGATTTGGACTGGATAACAGCGTTGTGACATTCTTTGTACATCACTTGATTGGTGTTTTCTGTCGAAAGTTATCCACTTGGTGGTGGCTTTGGACTTTGTCAGTGGAGAGGATAGGTACAGTGGTTATTTGTGGTTCTAAGGTTGGATTATTGGATATGGTGGTTGTTTTGTTAGACCACTTACTTCTTGGTGCTCCTTTGGAATGTTGGGCAGCTTGGGCTATTATGGACATATTTTTCATGATGTGTATTAAAGGGCCCAGCTTCTAAGATTAATGCATGACTATTTATTTTTTTGCTGCTAGTTCAGCAACTCTTATGGAACTGGTGATATCGATATCTAGCTCGAACAGAATGCTGCTTATAGCTAGTTCTCAAATTGCTGTTGACCCTACTAACTTCCTTTCCTGGGATATCAATTGCAAGAAAATAGCTGACATGTTTTTTCTCTTTCTCTTCTGTGATATATATATATATATATATATATTAATGATTTGCTTGTTGCTCCATTCTGAACAGGTGCTTGCTATGGGACGTTTGAGGCATTCAGATACAAGGTATGCATAATGTTTGCGTTCTTTATACTCAAAACTACTTTGTATCAGCACCTCTCTTTGATTCAGTATTATGGTTTTGTAGCATTCTTAATGAACCACATTTAGATTATTAGTTATTGACACAAGTCACTAAAAAGTGAAGTCGGTGATCTGATCTTCTCAGCTTAACGCTATGTTGTATTCTTGTCCTCCTGTTGTTTCTCCTTCATGTCATTATTGCTTGGGACAAATAAGGCCGTTGCCTTGGTCCTTTGGGATATGCCATGAACTTAGTAGATTACCATGTAGTTCATGGCATAATGTAGGTTTCATTGATTTAGTTAGCAGTAGAGAACTATGTATGAGATAGAAGTCCAGTCTTTTTTTAAAAAAAAACAATGTATTTTCGAGTGCTAACCAATGTATTGTGTTTTTCCATAGATCCCTGGGTTGCTAAAGATCAGATACATTGGACAGACCACTGTTGGCAGCGCTGCTATCTTTGGGCTTTTCTTGGGAGCTGGGAGCTTGATTCATTGTGGAAAATCTTACTAGATGTGCCCTAAGTTTTTTTGAACACAGCATGAGTTGATGGCTTCAGAGGATTCTACATTTTGAGCACTGCCCCGGGTGGCCTCGAAGCTTGGAAAACATTTATTTGATGTTTATGTGTAATTTAACATCTAATAGCTCAGGGTTGGAACAATCAAGTTCTGTTATTCACGCAGTCTTGATATGTTGATCTTGGCGTGGAAATAAAATCCATTTTAATCTGTACGGATGAATGCCCTTTTTTGTCGTGTCTTATCTTCTGATGTTCTTTACTGGTTTTTTTTTCGTGTTTGCCGGGATTTGTTATGCAGCACTGGATAGCACAATCAAAATATCAAAAATCAATAGTTTTGAGTCAGAACAGCATAGCACAGAGCAGAGTGGAAACTTAGCAGACTGGGTTATTTGAGGCAGAGACGGTGCAAGAAAAGTAAAACCCTGTGGCTGGTGTAGCAGAATTGCAAATTTCACCACCAGAAGCTACAGATTTTCCAGAAATCGTCGTCAAAGGGCCATAAAAAACTATAGATGCTGCTATTGGTGCACAATAATCTTGATTTGTTTGGGAGAATCTCTGCGTTCAGGTTGCACACTTCAAACACCCTGGCATTATGGCTGTGGTAGAAGTCAATTAGAAAGTGATGATAGAAACATAAACACGGCAAAAGAAAGCTGTAGTCCAGCGAAGAGCAAATAAAATGTTACAATGATTTCTCAGCATATTACCACTAGCGCTCAAGAGACACGAAGCAGCATGATAATTGCATATCAAGGTTCCTATTTCCTAACATGGAAGCATCAATATTTCAACTTTATCAGAAACGTTAGAAGCAGATACATGAAATGAAGTCGTTCGGACATGACATTTTAACTTGCAGCTAGTACAAACGGGATGTCCAAAACGACATGAAAACAAGAACGGAGGGAGTACAGAACAGCCTAACTTGTGAAATAATAAATGCATATCCCCTACCATTCCAAGGGCAAGAAACAATTCGTTAATCATAAAAAGGCTAGTCCAACATCTATTATATTTTCATCATAATAAGAAAAAGAAAAAGGTGTTGTCATTCATAAAAATGAAAAAAAACGAGCTATTTGCTCAGCCAGATTCACGGTTGGATTAATGTTTACATGCAATGAGCATTTGGGCTCCAAAATGTCACTCTGGGTGAATTTGCCACTAAGTTCTTCCTATACAAGCTTACCCTTATAGGGTGAAGAACCAGCATTCACCTTGAAGGTTCTTTAAGATTCCCATGTCACAAGGAACTTAGACGGTAATGAAGTTTCTTCAATGCTTCCAAAAGTATTTTCTCTCCAACTATTATGATAAGGCAAACTTTGCCATAGCAAGAGGAAAGGCAGAGGATACGAATCTACTACAATTGCCATCACCGTGCCACACCCAAAAGGGGTGAAGGACATCGGAAACCAGTCAAACCGTACTTGTACTGTTGTACATGCTTATGTTTTTTTAGAATATGAGATTCAAGGTTCAGCATGTCCAAACGAAATGCCAGGTTTGTTCTTCAGCCAGTGGTCATACGAAAGCTTTGCTAAATCCACACTTATATACATACTGAAATATAGTTGGAAATAAGGCGCTGACAGCAATTCGGCAGAAAAGGGGCATGAGAAAGAATTCAAAGGGTAACCTCAACCCTTTATGACAACAATAATCTATCCACCAGTCCCAACCCCATCCCTCCATCCAAACAATTGAGATAGGAACTCCATCCGCTAATATCACTCCAATCAAACAAAAAAAGCATGGTGCATTCAATCGCTTCAACCAAACAGAGGGTAGCCATCCCATCCCTAAATACAGGGATGGATGCCACCCATTCCACTGTACAAAGCAGACACATCCGGATATTATGATGAAGACACTGTTGTTTCACTACAATAAATTAAAGTAGAACAGAGCAAGGCAGCTGTAACATTATGTACAGATCAAATAGAACTGATACCTACCTCTAAACCAAGTTAGCATAAACTACCAGTTCTCTATTGTTTCACTTTCAGAACTACAACTTCAGGAATCCTTTCTTCTATACCTGATAGCCTATGGGCTATATGTCAGTCAGAAGCCAATCAGTGCACGAGGTCTGTGCTCAATGGTCAACAAAGGCATACCACTCTGTGAGACAGCCCTTACGAATCCCATATTAGCAGTCAAGGTGGGAGCACGCCAATGGTCGCCTGTACCAAAAACAATTTTGTTCTTCATTGCAAGCTTCCTTGTAGTCGGAAGATCCATCATGCGTGCTGAAGGATTGTCAAGGACAATTCTACAAGAACAAAACACGTTGATAAGTATGCTGCAAAAGACAGATTCGGTGTTTGGTTTCAGATGAAATTCAGGCCTTTCACAAACAAACACACTGGATATGAATCATATGATAAATAGTGAACTCAAAAAGAAAAAAAAAGAAAAAAAATGCTACCAATTCCTTTTCCAGTGCAGTTAGTGCCTGTTTGATACGAGATTGCATGTATGAACAGAAAATAAATAGCGGCTGAATGGGAGAATGCACATTTGTATGCATGATGAGAGCAGCCAAAACAAGCTAGTTAGCACCCGTGGCGCTGTTCTCAAGCAAGGTTAAACAATTTTAAAGCATATACCATTATAGCACCCAGTATAACTGTATCGACGGTAGAAGTTAGAAACAATTATTCACCAATCTTTACTAACTTCCATTAGCCTAGCATGTTACTACAGATGTATACCATCGAATGTTTCTTATCTTGGGCCACCTCTGCATCTACACATCATTCAGTGTAAGGATCAAATGAACAATGAAAACCCTCTAACAAAGCTACATTTGGGCACTAGGCACAGTTCTTAACACCCTAACAATGATGTATGTTACTAAATAAATCAACATGGGAGGGAAGAGAAAAAATGTGCTGCATCAGGCCCACCACACATTGACAGGGCAGGTCTATCAGGAATACAAATACTAACCTAGCTAGCAATGTAACAGAGTACAGAACTTACACAAGTTGTTTGAGTAACAGTTTTGCTCTGGTTTTCTCCTCAGGCCCACCACACATCGACACAATTTCTTTGAACTCCGAGTTAACAGTTTCACATATGATACACTGCTTCCCATCCACTACTTTCCCCAACTCTAGGAGTATTGGGGACTGCAGTTCAGACTCTGCCTGGAAGCAAGCAGGAACTAATTCAATACAATATGTAAAGCATTGGACTTCTGTAAGTACACAGGCATCCACTACTTTGATCTATAGCAAGTCTTTGATGTGGGATTCTTTGTTAGGAAGTGGCAGTGAACAGCAACTATCTTCATGTGCTCCACATGATCTGCTGTTGTTTAAAGAGATATTGAACAAAATATGCACAGTTCTCTGAGATGGATATGTATAGCAGTACAAGGCTGAACCAAAACATTTAAAACTGAGATGGCTATCACATATGACTAGATTGTAAATCAAACGTTTCCAAACCACCTGATCCATGACGAACTTGTAGTTGCACTTGAATCTTGCCCTGGTCTCTGCCTCCGGCGCAGCCATCAGCTTCCCCACACCACCGTTGCTGATCCCTGACACAGCCGCAATCAGGGCCGTGGTGTCCAAGTTCACCAGCTCCCTGGATTCCATGCTCACCTTCCCTAAGAAGGCACCAAACCCATCCTCCAAAGGCAAAGGCACCCAATCCTCACCAAGTCCCTCTGTCACTGCGGCCTCCGGTAGTGGCGCCATCTCGCTATCACAGTCCACGACGTCAATCTCAAACGCCCTAAAGCTCCTCATCTCCTCACTCGGGTGGAAACCGAGGTGAACCCACCCTTCCTCTTCCTCCTTGCCTTCCGACTCGCCAATGAATTCCACCAGCAAGTCCGTCTCCACAGCCCCGAACACCTCCGCGAGACCCCGAGCAATGTCCGCGCCAACACCGCGCGAGAAGACGAGCAGAAGCTTCTCGGGACGGGTGGCTGGCGGCGCCCCACGCGCGGCGTCCAGCACCGCCGCTACGCGGGACTGGAGGCCGCCGCTCGGGACCCAGGAGAGCCTGGCGGGGTTGCTCGCAGAGATGAGAGCCCACGCGGGGCGGCCCTGGAAGGCGCAGGCGAAGTCGACCCCCGGGAGCGGCGCGAGGCGGGACGGGCTCTGCACGGCCGGGTGGGCCAGGAGGAGGTGTAGTGCAGCGAGGTGGGGCAGGTTGGAGGACAGCGGCGCGGCTGGCGGCGGGGCGGTGTGGAGCGAGGAGAGGAAGCGCAGCTCGGCGGCGATGAGGCGGAGGAGGGAGCGGAGGGCGGGCTTGCGCGGCAGGTCCGGTGACGCGGCGAGGCGGTCGTGCAGCGCGCGGCACCGCGCAAGCGCGAGCTCCAGCTCGTCGGAGACGGCGGCGGACGCATCCATTTTCCTTGCTATGCGGGCTTCGCGTTGGAGCTGTGGGGAAGAGGAGCCACACCAGGCTCGTGGGCTCGAACGGGCCACCTTTGATGCAGCATATGGAATGGGCTGGAAGTCTGGAGCACCAAACGGCCCTTTAGCTTCAACGTATAAGAAGAAGGGCCAGGAAATATAGCCGTTGGGCTCGGCTCGGTGCTCGGGCGTCGCGTTCACTTTTGCTCCACCGTTTTGAAGCGCGCCTGCCGTCGCTTTTGGCTTCGTTCCGTTTTTCGGCTGCCGCTCCCACCTCCCTCCCAACCTTCCCGCCGCCGGCGGCTGCTTCCGCGGCGGAATCCGGCACCCGAAGCACCCGCTCGTCGGATCTGACAGCGCAAGTGCTTGGAGAGGTCAATCCTTCGGTAAGCTTCCAAGATCTGGCCCTCTGTTCACCCGAACTTTGCGAATTTTGTCGTCGTGTTCGTCGTTTCGTGCTCCGTCTCCCATTCGGGTGCGCTATTTGTACTCTCCCTCACTCTCGGCTGTCAGTATTGCTGTATTATCCGAATCCTGGGCTTGTCGTGGTTGAAGTGGCGCGTTCGATTTCGGGGTCATTTGTTGCGCCACATCGTGGAGAGACGTCTAGGGTTTGGGGTGGATTTGTGTTTGTTCACTCAAAATTCTAGCTGCTATGTTAATTCCACTCCAATTTTCGGTAACAGCTAGATTATTTGCACCCGCGCGAGCGGCCACAAGGATTTTCTTCTACAAAACCGTATTGCCTCTCTGGTGGCTTTTGGTTTATAGGGAATAGAGAAGCTCGCTTGCTTATGTTGGAGTAAGCAAGGCTAGATGGTTGTAAAACTTTTATATTGTCTTGTGAATTGTGATGGGGAAAATATGAAAGAACAGGTCAATTGATGCTACTCTCACACGATGTTGTACTGTGCTACTTTCTGCAATACACCCATGCACTTCTGTGCTCCTGCATTTGTGTTCAATTTAGTCTGCAGCAATTACTGTATGTATAATATGTCTAATCCATGATTATCCCGCCACTGTAGTGCTTGGAGCTAAAATGAGTGAGTGGCCAAGTACTCAGCTTGACCTTGAGAAAGGGCTCACTCGTAGTGGCAATGAACCAAGTAGCCCTGAAGCTGTACAGAAATTAAAAGTTGACATGGAAGACTCTGGATGCGAATTTGAATCACCCACTCCAGAGAAGCCTGAATCTAGAAGGAAAGGGGTTCTTGTCAGTTCACTGGCAAGGAATTCGCTTGCAGAGAGGTACAAGGACAGATTGGCTTGTCAGCTGTTGGAAGATGATGAGGATGAAACAGATGATGAAGAATATGATGTGTCTGGCACACGTCCAGAGGATACACCAATTGACCTACTTGAGAGGTGAGTTCCTGTTCATTTTCGTCTCATGCACTCGAGTTCTGCCTGGCAGTGATTATTTACAATGCTTTCTTGTTCACAATTGCAGACACAAGATTTTACTTAATCTTTTCAATCGGATGGAGAGTTCTATAAGGTTACTGCGCCTGCGGAAGAAGATGACTACTTTTAAGAACATTGCAACCCAGGTGGAAGTACTCACAAAGAGGTACTAATGATAACAGAAGTGTCTGCTTTGAAAATTATCTATTATGTGCTTTCTTTTTTGAGTCAGGTTATAACTTTTCTTCATTACAGGAAGTTCTTGTACAGCCATTTGGCGCAGATGAAGCATCTGTTTCCAGAAGCAATACAGATAAAGAGGATACTGTTACATGATGAGAAAAGCTTATGCATGTATCCTGACATGGAAATAACACTTGTCATGGATGTTGTTGAATGCAAGAGTCCTGATCAGTCTCCATCCATGGCAATTTGCGAGGCTTTTTACTCAAAGCTATTGGGTTTTTTGGATGCTCATGATAAGGTATTAAACTTGATAAACTGGATACATGCTCTCTTAGGGCGGCCTATATGCATTATTTTTATTGCTTCAGACCATGACAATGCTTTAAGCATTCTTGTTGCAATTGTTATATAGCAGGATAAAGACATTCCTGAGGCTGTCCTACCAGAACCGTTCAATTCAAGACCAAATGAGAATTTATATCTTGAAGCACTGCATAATGGACATTCTGCTGAGTCATCTCTGCAGATTTCCACTGAAGATGGGGTTTCTAATGCTTCCCACTTCCCACATTCATTTCAAAAACTCATATCCCAGAAAATCGTTGCTGATGGGACTGAAAAGACTCAGTTGTTATGTGATCCAGCAGAACTAAGACCTATGAGTGTTCGTGATACAGAAGGGCCAAACACTAGTCCTAAAAAGCAAGACAAGCATGTGCCAGATCCAGTAAAGTCTGAAATTTCTGCTACTCCAAACCGCCATTTGATCACTTGTTGTCATGAGAGTACTCCAAAACAAGGGACCTCAGATTCACCATTGATGACTGAAACGCCAGCAATGCAGACACCAAAAAGGCCATTGCCCACTCCACTAGAGAAACTTGAGACCACATGTGGACACATTTCTGAACCACGTTCAGCCAGTTCAGCTCGCAGAACACTGATGATGGAGTCACCATTAAAGCTTGAAATAAAACCTGGTCACAATGTAAATACTGCAAAACTTGAGCTTTCAGCTAAAAAAGGCCTATTCTCCGAAGGAACATCTGCTTCTACAAATTTGCTGGAGGTATGCAATACTTATTCTAACTCCATCACATATACATTTGTTTCCTTATGTGTATTGATTTGTATAAGGGCTAAATGTTTGTTGATGAAATAATCTAGATAGCTTGGATACTCACTTAAAACATTTCTTTGCAGTGGAATAACTGTGGAGATGTCTTTTGTATTCAGTTTCTTACCGTGTCTTTCATGAGTTCGTTGTATGATTGATACACGGCTTTAATGTGGATCGAGTTGACATTATCAGAATCTAGGCCTAGAATGTTGGCAGTCTGGTACTCAGTGCTGCAAAAATTATCCTGCCAATAAACCATTCCCTGAGGCAGTGTAGTTGAGTCCAATATAGAGTTTGACTCTTTTTTTTTTCTAATTGGGGTGCCATATAAGCAAAAATATCACATTAATATGAATTTGCTATATCTGCCTTGGTGTATGACTAATTCTAATTCATAACATGGTTTCAGGTATTTTTCATAGAAAAATCAGAACAGGTCACTGAATGAAATTATAAGCAGATTTACTTGTGTGCTACTTATTTTTCTGACTAGATGAACTTGATTCTTGCAGGAAAATGATTCTGTCTACTTTACTGGTGAAGACAGAACCAATCAAGGCGGCCCAGCAGAAACCCAGGAAAAGCTAGCTTCTTTACGTGCAACATTTGACATAGTGTGTGATTTTTCTCGATCTACCAAGAATCCACTGATCACCAAACAGGAACTTTTTCACCATATTCTTGCCAACAATTTGGAGATAGAAGAGACCGGTAATGATGGTCATGGGGCAATTCCAAACTTTCTTGTACTTAATTTTTCAGGTTGTGTTGATTGTGTGCTCCTTGTTTTTCTCCATCACTTGACAGGGGAGATAGAAGAGCAGCTGCATATATTAGAAGATTTGGCTCCTGATTGGATATCTAAAAAGGTCCAAGGTGGAGGAGAGATACTCTACAGGCAAGTATTATGAGCATATACTTTTTAAAGCTCATTTGGTACGCATCCTGTTACTGGATCATGTTTACTAACACAATGTTTTATCCATGGGCAGTATTGAGCAAATACCAGATCAGGATTCAGTTCGGGCAAGACTTGTTGAAGTCATATGACATAGCAACGACACATGGATGATGAATCTAATTCATGCGTATGAACTACTAATACTAATGGTTTAGGACACCATCATGAAATCCTCTGAATTGCTCATTTCTGCTTTTACTTCGATTGTTGAGCATTCACAGAAGCAAATGGTTCCTCATCCGCATTACTGACTCTTCATGTAACTAATCTCTTGTTGACTGCTCATTGAATCATGATCGAATGTTAAAAAGGGTTTGAAAGTTGAATTCCCGCCATAGAATAATTTTGCTGTTGTATTTTCTGCTTATTTGCATAAGAGTGAGCTTTCTGAGGTATCTATTAGTCCGTAAAGCAGCATAAGATTGTGTGAAATTCAACTCTCTGATTTGGAAATTATCACCTGAGTTACTTATATACTCGATTGAGGAAAACCGGGTTGTTTTGGTGTGAATCCAATTCCTTGTGCATTGAAATATGCTCCCCGACGCCCACCGAATTTTATTTGTTGATGTCGGTTAGTGGCAAAGTGAACTAGCCAACGTCAACGAATAAAATTTGGAAGTAGTATTTGCAGAACAGTTGATAGTGCTAAATGTACATGACACGATGTATTTTATAGACAGTGGTGACGGCAATATAAAGCATCATAGGGCCATGAGCTCGCGAGCCACGACCTTCGCTACAAACAATCACACACAGCATGTATAAAACTAGTTCGTGCACACCGCACGACCATCAACTGCTGCTCACTCATCATCAGACCACGTGATATCCGCCGTGCCGACGTCCTTGTCCAGGCCCAGGGCGTTCCACACCGCCGGCGACGCGTCGACAATGTTGTTGTCGCAGGGCGGCTCGAAGTTGTGCTCGTCGTCGCAGCCGTGCACGGAGTCGCACTCGTCCACCACCTTGGCGTACACGGAGTTGCCGTTGGAGGCGGTGATCTTGATCTGGTGGCCGCAGCGCGCCATGTTGCTGAACCACCCCGTGGAGAGCGCGACGACCTTCTCCTGGTCTTTGTGGTACGCATTGTCGCACTCCGACGGGCCACCGCCGTCCTTGCCCTTCTCGAAGCTATTGAGGGTCAGCACGGCCTTGGTGCTCGATGTCACCGGCGGCGAGCAGCGGTACTGCGGGTACTTTTTGCCATCCTTGCAGCAGTCCGAACCGTTGATAGGGTCGCAGTTGCCGGACTTGCCGGGGAGGTAGCCGCTGGCGCGGCACACGCCGAGGCCGTGGCCGTGGCGGAGGGAGGACGCGACGTGGGAGCTGGAGAGCATGACCAGGAGGAAGGTTGCCGCCATGGCTGCTGCAGCTCTGGAAGTGGCCATCTTAGGCAGGGATGGGATAATAGTGTGTGGATTTCTTGATCGCTTTTCAGTTGAACAACTGTGCTTTGCTTTGGATGATGGAATGGGATTTGGAGCGCGTGATCTTTATAATCGTGCTCGAGTCTTTTCACACTAGTTATGAACACGACCTCTTTGGTTGCCACGGCAAATCTGCTGCAGCGTTCAGATTTTGCTGGACGGACTTCGACGAACCAACGTACCGTTCCAAACGGCACGCTAGTTGTTTTATGGGCTGAAAAATTATAGTGGCCCATTAGCCTGTGTCAAATTATCAGCCTCAGCCATTCCTTCACTTCGCCAATTCTAAAAGCAAATCCAAGCCCATGGAGCCCAGAACTGACCTTTACATCCGCCTCGGCCGCTCGCCGCGCCGCACGGCCTGAGCAGGAAAGCCGGCGATGTCGCTCACTGTTTCCCGGCGCCACTCTGAAGCTCTCCGTGGATTGTCGCCGCTCACCGGACCAAATGACCCAGTGGTGAGTGAGATTTTTTAATTAGTCCTTTTTCTTTGTGGGGATTTCCGAATATTTCAGTGTGTCCTTCCGCAACGCTGGATTAGTTTGTGATTTGTCCCCTTACGATACAGCAATAGAGGCTTCGTATACTTCATATACATGTGTGCTATGCATGAACCCGATTGGTGTGCCGCGTTCATTTGTATGCTACCGGAAATGGACGATTGATGCTTGACTGACCGAGTGAGGGATTTACTAGTTTACGAGTTACGACTCAAGAGGCATTTGATTGACTAAAGTTGCATAGTGTGTCAATGCATAAAAATGGTAGCAATGAATAAGTTTTAAATTTGAAAAGCTAAATTATAAACACGAGAGGATTCTTTATCTAAAAAAATACACGAGAGGAGAGGATTATAAGGGTGTGCTTGGATCCTCTTCCTTGAGATAGTTTATGACTGTCAATAAGACTATCTCCAAAGGAGCACCTATATCCTCATTAACACGCAAAATGGGTGCTGAAAGAGGTAAAAACGTTCTCCAACGGAGTACCCATATGAAGACCCATTTTTAGTAACACCCTCCCTGCTCACGCAAAAATGCATCGTCCCCGCCGCGACCCATCGCCCAATCTCCCTCTTCCTCCTCTCTCCACTCTCTTTCTCCCGAGCTGCTCGCGGGGCGGCGAGGCGGGGCAACGACGGCGGGGCAGCGCGGCGGAGCGGGAGCTGGCGGGACGGCGCGGCAGGGCGACGGCGGCGGAGCGGGGCTCGCGGGGCGGCGTGAGGGCGCCTCGACGCCGGCGCGGGCTGTGGGGGCGGCGTCGGCGCGTCGGCACGACCTGGACCGGCGGCGCGCCGCCCGGCGGCGCGCGAACAAGGTGCATCACGGCGGCGCGCGAGCAAGGTGCCATCCGACGACCTGGATCCGGCGGCGCGCGAGAGTCTGGGCAGCCTTTGGCGCGTCATGTGCCCCGCCACCACGGGCGAGGACGACCCGCTCATCAACCAGTTCGTGGACGGTGCGCCGGTGCTGGAGGCCCTGGCGTGCGGCCGCGTGCTCGTGTGCGTCGGCGAGGGCGACGTGCTCCGCGACCGCGGCCGCGCCTACTACGACCGGCTCAGGGCCAGCGGCTGGCGCGGCGAGGCCGAGATTTGGCAGGCGCCCGGCAAGGGCCATACGTTCCACCTCCTCGAGCCCAGCTGCCGGCGACGGCCGGCTCCCGGCGGCGGACCCGGCTGCGGCGGAGTGAAATGGGGGAGGAGGAATTTAGGACGTCCGTTGGAGATTGCTGCTTTTCGGTCTTGTCCATGGAGGAGTTTTAACATCCAATTTGGGTTTGGGTCCTCTACCACCGTTGGAGATAGTCTAATAGGCTGCAAATTAGGTTGGGATAAATTTACTCGTCATATAGTTCCTCCATATTGTTCGAGTTCATATTGATGCATAAATATTTGGTGCATCTCATCTGGGTATCTGTGCATAGACACAACCATCTAAGATATATAACTATTGAGACACTAATATGTAGGGACACTGCATATTTTTGATCCGTTTGTGAATGATTTTGCGTCAGAACACATCAGAGATTTTAGATTTTTATGGGACAATGGTAGTTAAGACAACTGCTAAGAGTACAAAACAGCCAAAATCCATCAGTAATTGTTTTTGTTTTAACTTCCATGAAACGTTTCTTGAGAGTACTCAAACAAAATATGAGGCTCCACTTTTTATATCCAGGCTATTATCAAATAATTCTGGATCAGGTGGTTTTCTTAACATAAGACCATAAGTCCATAAAATACAATTATATTCATTTTATACATCTACGTCAATGGATATACCATCAGGCATAATTTTGGGAAAATTGACAAGTACCAATAAATGGCTTATTTACTTGTAGTTCGGTAGCTCCCAGCACTTGGACAAATCAGACATCAGACCATGTGACCTTCAACTCTCCGATGCTTTCGTTGAGCCTGAGAGCCTTCCAAACTCCCGGTGATCCATTCACAACATTGTTGCGGCACGGCGGCTCAAAGTCATGGTCTTCATCGCAACCGTTAACCGAGTCGCACTCGTCCACAACCTTGGCCAGGACTGACCGACCATTCGCACTGATACGGATCTTCTTGTTACAGCGGTTTTTGCAATCTAGATGCAGCCACCCCGAGGACAATGTAACCACTAGTTCACTGTTCCTGTGAAAACGCATATCACATGACGTGATCCCTGGTCCATCTTCGCCATTGTCAAATATGTTGACTGTCAGGATGGCTGGTGTCTTCGTTGACACCGGAGGTGAGCATCTGAACTGTGGATAGCGCTTGCCTGCGACGCAACAATTTTCCAGGCCAATCTCTTTGTTGCAGTTGCGGCCCTTGCCGTGAATGAATCCACTGGTATGGCAGGTGGCAGCAGAGACCTCATGAATGGTAAATAACATGATCTACAACAGAGCAAACACAACATGCAGTCTAGTGTAAGCCATATTCCTTTCTCCTATCCGCCCTCAAGTCTTATGTGAGAACCTGAGAGGCTTGAAACTCTTGCTGTGTATGGCTGGAGTTTGTAGGTTGTTTGGCTATATATACAACTACAGCAGCAACTAGTGCAGCAATTTCTATGCCACTGTTCTAACTACACATGCGATGTTCTACCCCTTTTCTTGATTCATCTATGACACGTCCTTGTTTTGCCCTTTAATCTGCCTTGATCATCACATCCTTTTGTATTTATGCCGCATAGATTACATTACTAGTTGATGTTGTACCTGCTGTTATTTGTTGCTTGCTTCGGTACTAGTGATTCATTTTTCTATTTGAACGATACAATAGTTGACTGTTATTCCATTTTACTACCAAAAATTCATACCCATATGATTCCTATATATCTGTTTGTGTTTGTCAGGAGAATAAAATAAACAGAATATGAACATGAAATTGAGGCCATTCAAAATATGACTTTCTGAGTATCGCGATAAGAAATGTTTGCCCATCTATTAAAAGTTAGTTATTTCCCATATATATTCGTATGATATCCGGTGTCTGTTGCAAGATTAAGCAGGAGACTCATCTGAAATGTTTGGGTTTCCAACATATATACACCTAGGTCTGAACCTAAGCGAATCTGTGCTCTGTGGATTAGTCTTTGATTCCTGTTTTGTCCTCGTCCCAAATATTTCAGATCTCCTGACCTCCGTGTCTTGTGTTCCGAGGAATTTCATTGTTCTTTGTAGCCATATGTTTGTCATGTGCCTGTCCATTTTTATATATTTATATCTAGGGAAGTTATTAGTTTTATCATAGGCAAGCCACTTTGGTTTCGAGTCCGAAGACAGATTTACTAGATTAGGTACATTGATTATAGTAAATGCCAAGGAGCATTACATATTGAACTAGTCCCTTCCATGCATTGTTCTCTCAAGCATCTGTACTTTTGTCCATTTTAAGTAATCGACTAATTGTGGATAGTAGGAATATGCTTTGTCTTTTGATGATCTGTGCACAATGCTGCTTCTGCCTAGATAGGTACTGGCCTCTTTTTTTTTTTTTTGTTATGTGTTGTGGCTATTAGTGCTGTATAAATTCAATGGAGGTATTATTGAAACTTCTTCTCATGCATGAAAAGTGAGGGAAGAACATTAGTCACAACTTCATATGTAATAACTTCCGTGAACGCGGAGAAGGCATTTATGTGGCATTTTAGTAAATGCCTCTACGATTGTCTAGAGGTAACAAAAAAGTGCCTCTAGTATATAAACAAGTTGCCTTTACGGGCCAGTTCTCTTGTAATGTTGGAATAACACGGCAATAACAGTCCAGAATTTTTTTTTTTGAGGTAGATGAAGTCATTCATAACAGCTCGAACAATCATAATTCAACTGTAGTGCAGACATTACACTGAAGTCATACTCATACTACTAAAGTAACTAAATCATGCATCTTATTATATCTTTGTAGATTCTATGCCTTTGGAACGAGAGAGCCTTAGTATGCCTGCTTCTATGCAGTCAATCTGCTCCCCAATGGCCTTGCCAAGCCCCAGGGAGTTACCACACTGCTGGTGAAGCATCAAGCCATCAACATGTTCTCGCACGTGGTAACCAGCATCAACATATAAAATTCAAAATTACCAGTATGGATTTGCTGGACAAACAGGTAATACTGCTCAATATACATGGCCAACGTATTTTATAGACAATGATGACGACATAAAGCATCATATATACACGGCCATGAGCTCACGAGCCACGACCTTCACAACAAACAATAGTCACACACAGCAAGTACAAAACATCGCAATAGTATGTGGACACGCCACACAACCATCAACAGCCGCTCACTCGGACCAGGTGATGTCCACCATGCCGACGCTCTGGTCGAGCCCCAGGGCATCCCACACCGCCGGCGACGCGTCAACAATGTTGTTGTCGCAGGGAGGCTCGAAGTTGTGCTCGTCGTCGCAGCCGTGCACGGAGTCGCACTCGTCTACCACCTTGGCGTACACGGAGTTGCCGTTGGCGACAGTGATCTTGATCTGGTGCCCGCAGCGCGCCATGTTGTTGAACCAACCCGTGGAGAGCGCAACAACCTTCTCTTGGTCTTTGTGGTACGTGTTGTCGCACTCCGACGGGCCGCCGCCGTCCTTGCCCTTCTCGAAGCTGTTGAGTGTCAGCACGGCCTTGGTGCTCGATGTCACCGGCGGCGAGCAGTGGTACTGAGGGTACTGCTTGCCGTCCTCACAGCAGTCCGGGTCGTTGCTCTTCTCGCAGTGGCCTGCCCTGCCCGGGAGGTAGCCGCTGGCACGGCAGACACCAAGGCTGGGGCGGAGCGAGAATGCTACGTGGGAGGCGGACAGAGCGACCAAGAGAACGATCGCCATGGTGGCTGGTGCTCGGATGGTGGCCATTTCAGGTACTCTACTATTTGCCACCCCTCTCTTTACTCGATTACTTTGTGTGTTTGGCTTTGCTGCTTGTGTTCTCGGGAATAGTTTGCATCTGCTTATATAGTCATCGTGTCGCCTGTTGTGAACATGCAGTGGTTGCTTGCCACGGCAACTCGTTTCCCATGTTCAGATTTAATATGAAATTATGCATTATCGTACCGTGCCAGATGGGTTGCTTATTACCATTGCAAATGTTTGCCTTGTTAATTAAGTTGTTGCATGGGCTAAACAACGTTTTATCTCTCTGTAACACCTCGTCTGAATCTCGGTCGTGAATAGTTAGACTCTTGGCTATGGTATGGTAAATACAATGAAATCCAGCAATTTCACTGCAACCCATATTTGACCACTACATTTCTTATTAAGAGTCCAAAGGCGTGTGTTTCTTTGCAGCTTCATTTCGATGGTGCTCGTTGAATTCTGTGCATGATGGATGAACTTTCGCAAGCACGCAAGGTTGTATCTGTAAAGTTCAGAGTTTCTGTGACAAACAGTTCGGAAACCTTGGGTTTGTGTCTATCTTTTGCGCGGTTTGCCAGACTATTTGTCCACTATAGCAACGAAAAACAAACTGAGTAGTTTTTTTCAGTAATAAATAATAAATGTCGTTTTGAGATGCATAGTGAAACATTTTGATCTCTGTCTGCCAATACATTAGTAGATATTTGTCGTAGACATATGAAAAATATGTGTCAATTGTTCTGGACATATATTTTCATAATGATAAATGTTATACCACCTCAATCTCTTTTACTTGTCATATCAGACATCAATACTTTCTCCAATAAGCATGTTGACAACTACCTTTCATGACTTGGCAGAAGTTGAGACAAAACTGATATCATGAACCTTTTTGTCATGACAAATCTACCCGTGTCCTTTCTACGTGCCAAATACTAATAGTTTTGTATTTACTAGCATTCAATGTTTTAAAGTTTGACGCTACGTGTTGAGAAAGGAGGCAATAATTAATGTATGCCCTCATCCATCCTAAATTACTTGTTACTCTAGCTTTGATAGAAGCCAAACAATTTTATCTTTAACCATTTACTTATATAATTTAACTCCTCGCAAAAAAAACTTATAATTTAGCGACATGTGAGATGTATCTTTAAAAGTATTCCTCATAATGAATCTTAAAATATAAACCTTATATTATTAAACTATATGTTAGTTTGACTTTGACCAAAGCTAGAATGCCAAGTAATTTGGTACCGGAGCAGTAGTTTGTATTTACTTTTTACAAATTGTATCAGTGTATGGAGATTCACATTAATGGTTTCTGATTGGACTTGGTTGAAGAAGGTGCATTGTTCAAAGAGGTGAAAATAAATTATTTGCTGTTGTGACGCACAACATAGTAAAATCACAATATCCTTGCTAACATAGCGCAGATGCATGCATTGTTAAAGGACAAACATGTTTTTGATGAATTACAAAAGAGTAACTGCATGCAAGTTGGGAGCACTGAGTTAGTGCCCACCCTCCACGTCGGACCAAGTGACCTTGAACTCTCCGATGTTTTTGTTGAGCCCCAACGCCTTCCACACGGCTGGCGACCCGTCCACGATGTTGGGAGGGCACGGCGGCTCGAAGTTGTGCTCGTCGTCGCAGCCGTTCACCGAGTCGCACTCGTCGACGACCTTGGCCAGCACGGACCGCCCGTTCGCCGTGACGCGGACCATCCTGTTGCACCGGCGCGTGCCGTCGAGCCGCAGCCACCCGGAGGACAGCGCCACCACCATCTCGCTGTCCGGGTGGAAGCGGTTGTCGCAGAACGACTTGCCGCCGCCGTCGCCGCCCTCGGCGAAGCTGTTCAGCGTCAGGGTCGCCGGCGTCTTGGCGGACACGGGTGGCGAGCACCTGAACTGCGGGTACTTGCGCCCCGCGACACAGCAGTCGGAGAAGTTCTTCTTGTTGCACTTACCTGCCTTGCCTTGGAGGAAGCCGCTGACGCGGCAGGTGCCGCCGCCCTTGGGCTTGGGGTGCTTGGGCGCCGCGGAGACGGCGTGGACGTGGAGGGACAGGACCTGCACCAGGGCGAGCACCGCCAGTAGCTTCGTGTATTTAGCCATGCTGGCGAGTTGCTTCGCTGATTGCGCGCTGCAACTCTAGCTTTGCTGCCGGTGCTTGAGGTCGTCTACGAATCGTGCGCTTTATATAGCGCCTAGGCGACAGCAATCGCGATGCAGTTTTGTTTGATTTAACTGGACGTGTGAATTCAGACCCATTTCTTGGTTTTGCAACCGGCTAGCTTGGTTGGTCGAGGGCTTGTATGCTTTGGGCGGTGAAAGGCTGGAGTCGGCGTGTATAGATCTTTAGGTTGTTTATTTTTTTGCGTTTTGAATATTGTGTCTTACTATAAACTGCTAGCACGAGACTATAATTTGTGGTCCTATTTTGTACTTAGCCTTGTCTGATATATCAGACTGAATGAGATTCCAAAGCATATGCAGTTCAGTTGTCGATACACATCAGAATCCAAGTATCGTTAGTTGTGATCTTATCCGTGCACGGATGTAGGAATCTATAAGTTCGCTGATTTGTCATCTTCCCAGCTTTTTGGGGCCCTCCTTGGCCTGCCTCAAGAAGTCAAGAGTTTCCCTTCGTTTATGCTGCGATGGAATCCTTGTTTTACACCCTCCAACCTGATATGTGATCGCTGCAAAATTGATGTGCCGATCGATCAAGTTAGGAGGATCTATCACCGTACGTTTCGCGTCGATCATAGAACTTGTACTAGCTATGTGATAAGATCAGTACGTGCAGTTAACTTAAGCAAGAGATCGAGATAAGTTCAAAGAAATGCGATGCGCTGAGGCTCCGAGCGTGCACTTTGTGTGCGTAGAACGAAACAGACGTGGCGACGAGTCCGCGGTTGGGGACGACACGGCGACCTACGCGACTCATCATGGCACACTATCGACTAGCCATGCTCCTCGCTGTGATCGCGATAGCCGCCGTTCCGGCCGACCCCGGCGTCGCCTTCACGCCGGAGACCAGGAACGTCCACCACCCGCATCTGCTCGACTGCACTCCGGCGCCGGCGCCGTCCACGGACGACGACGGCGCGTTCCGGGCAAATTTGGCCTCGGCCCCGGCAGGCAGGGAGGGATGGCCACCACGGTGCGTTCGTGCGCGGCCTCTCTTTCGGTGCGAACCGCTCCTCCTCGGCCGGCGCCTGCCTCGCGTGCGTGCCTGTCCGCCGACGCCGAGGACGTCAGCAGCGTATGCAGCGGCGCCAACAGCCGGCGCGCCGGGTGCTTCCTGGCGTACACCGAATTATGTTTGGTGTCTCGAATTGTGTTTATCTCCCAATTCCTGCGCGCGTCCACATGCCTGTAAATCAGGCATTCACGCTATGCAGATGTGAACCACGACTCTGCTCGCAAGAATATGCACTTGAACACAGACATAAGTATACATGATACGATATGTTTATAGACAATGATGGAACGGCACATACAGCAAGTTGGTGACTACAAATAGCTCACGACCTTAAACAATAGTCGCATATATAGCGTAGTACGCGCACACTGCACAACCTCGTCAACAGCCGCTCACTCCTCGGACCAGGTGATGTCCACCATGCCGATGCTCTGGTCGAGCCCAAGGGCGTCCCACACCGCCGGCGACGCGTCCACGATGTTATTGTCGCATGGCGGCTCGAAGTTGTGCTCGTCGTCGCAGCCGTGCACGGAGTCGCACTCGTCCACCACCTTGGCATACACGGAGTTGCCGTTCGCGGCGGTGATCTTGATCTGGTGCCCGCAGCGCGCCATGTTGCTGAACCACCCTGTGGAGAGCGCCACCACCTTCTCCTGGTCTTTGTGGTACGCATTGTCGCACTCCGACGGGCCGCCGCCGTCCTTGCCCTTCTCGAAGCTGTTGAGCGTCAGCACGGCCTTGGTGTTCGATGTCACCGGCGGCGAGCAGTGGTACTGAGGGTACTGCTTGCCGTCCTCGCAGCAGTCCGGGTCGTTGCTCTTCTCGCAGTGCCCTGCCCTGCCGGGGAGGTAGCCGCTGGCACGGCAGACACCAAGGCTGGCGCCCGGACGGAGCGAGTACGCGACGTGGGAGGTGGAGAGCGCGACCAGGAGGAAGATCGCCATGCCAACTAGAGCTCGAGCAGTGGCCATATTTGCGCAGCCTTGCTTGAGCTCCCTTGATCACTGCTAATTACTTTTGTGTGGCCTGCTTGCTTGTGGTTATTGAAGTGTGGCAGGAGAGGTTTTATAGTGATCTCACGTGGTATGCTTCTGCCGGTGTTTTTCTGAACACAGACTCTTGGTTTTGCATGTGTCTCCACGGCAAATCACTGCTATGTTCAGATTGGCAATCTTCGTGAACCGCCGTGCCGTATCAGACGGTCGGATGAACGTAAGAAACACGGACACAGGGCACTTCACCTTGTCAGTAAAAAAAGGTTACAGAGGATAGCAGGGGGCGGCAAATCCGAGGGCAGATTTTCGTTCGAAACTTTGCATCGAATTTGAATTTTTTTTTTATGCAAGAAACAGCAACAGTTTATATTAGTTTTCACCAAGGCAACCACACATCCGTCGCCTAGGGCCATTTTGATGTTCCTTTTTCTACAAGGCAATGGTACTATGAGTTCTTTTTTCTTTACATCGAATTTACAAATCCCAAGGTATTTGAGCAAGGTGAATATATTTTTTTTTCTAAATACTATACTTCAATCTGTAAGGCGTGTAAAAGCTCCATCCTATCCAAGAAGGAAATTTCCTTCTTTTGATAGGATGACAGTGGATGGACATTTCTGGTTGTCTAGGAGAGTTTTTCCCAGCAGTCGCTGCTCACATGACAAAACGCAGGGTGGAAAGTTGCTCGTAAAAATGGTCTCCATGAGTAGTATTTCACTGCATGCAACAGGATTCTTCAAAAGGGTCTCACAGAGTCGCTGTCACGGGAGCTCCTAGAGCTGAAAAACGAGGAATGTGCTTGTGCAGCTTCGTGAGCTTTTTCTTGGATGAACAGAGAGTCTATTTGTGCGCCATATCTGTCAGATCAATTCGTGAGCTTTTTCTTGGATGAACAACAGTTTCTTGGATGAACAACAGTTTCCATTGTGCTTGTGACTGAAAGAAAATGCACAAATATCTATGGAGGCGAGTCTCGCGAGGGCCCCAGCCATGTGCCTTTTTCAAAGACAAAGCGATCAGCAGCAAAGAAAACGGGAACGAAGCCAGAGCCAGCGCGGGAGGATAGCAGTTGGCCCAAACGGGAAACAAGCCCTCACTCGGTCCCTCCTCAGGTGTGTGCAAGAAACACCTCGGCTCACAAATTCACAATTCCTCACTGCGGCCTCTCCCTCTTTCTCGATCCATTCCGGCGAGCTGAGCTGATCACCTCCTCCTCTTCCTTTACGCCCCTCGGCACCAGCGAACTCTCCGCCTCCTCGATCATGGTTCACTCTCGTCGAGTAGCCATGCTGCTCGCTGCGGTCGTCATCGCCGCCGCGACGGCGAACCCCGGTGTCGCCTTCACGGTGGACATCACGAACGTCCACCACCCGCCTCTGCTCGACTGCACTCCGGCGCGGGCGCAGTCCGCGGACGACGACCGCGCGTTCCGCGCCAACTTGGCCTCGGCCCTCGGCGCCCTGCCCTCCGCCGCCGCGGCCGCGCGGAATGGCTTCGCCCTCACGCAGTCCGGCGGAGCCGGCCGCGGCGGCGCGTTCGCGCGCGGCCTCTGCTTCGGTGCGAACCGCTCCTCCTCCGCCGGCGCCTGCCGCGCGTGCCTGTCCGCCGCCGCCGAGGACGTCGCCAGAGGATGCAGCGCCGCCAACAGCCGACGCGCCTGGTTCTACGCCGTCCCGCACGCGACGGCGACGCCGGATCGCGGGTGCGCGGCCGACCGCTCGGCCGCGGACTGCGCCCGGTGCCTCGACGACTCTGCACGAGCAGCGGCGGCGCTGGGGTGGCTGCCGAGGATCCGCGGAGATGGAGTGGTGGTGGTCGGGTACGCCTGCTACCTACGCGTCCACATATCCTCACTGCCGCGGGGGCCGGGCGCCGCCGGTGAGTTCCGTCAATCCTTGCAGTCCTTTTTTTTTTCCCCGAGTAAAATCCTTGCAGTCCTTTGATCAAATCGTTAGAAAAAGGGCGGAAAATTTTGACCCAACTCTGCTATGCCTGGATGCAGATTTGACACCTGGAAGCTTTGCATTCATCTTTTGGATGTCGATACTTTTACCTACAGTAGTGGTGATACTCGGAGCTACGTTTGCTGAGGTACCTATACCTCATTTAGCTTATTTGGATGAGCAACAACTTTAGTTGGAGTTGATAAGCAACAATTGTGGTATGCTATGCTCGCTTAGTTATCTTTTCCTACTTGGCGCCTGATCCAGTTTGGAACATTAATATATAGCACGGATCCACTGCTTTAAAAAAAAAAACAAACATGATCATAGTTCATAAGAATAGCCACTCATACCGCATATCTGTGTATTTCGTCAATCGAGATATGCTCCTGATGTTAGCAGATATGCATATGTGGCATTAAATGATCAACAGTTGCTTAGGTTCAAAGGGTGCAAAATCTGAGATAAGTAATAAAAAGAAAAGAAGACGTTTTTTATGCATGAACAATACTGAAATGACTTTCATAATAGAACCTCCTCTGCACCTGAATTATGCGATGTGTATTCTCTTATCTAAATATAAAGGTTATCCATATAGTTTAACTGACATTTTAAAGATAGCCCTTCATCCCTTCTTGTTTTTGCAGATTTTACGAAACTTATAAGGTAGTTGGCGAATTTCTGGGAAATGCTGTTCCACCATATTGGCCGGAGCCTTAGAAGATGCTAAGCTACTGCTCGGACCTTATTTTCAAGGTGTACATATATCAGAGGTAACCCCCAGAGGTAGTCCAGTATGTTCAGGCAGGAGACTGACGAAGTACAACTAGTTCAATGTTGTGTTGAACGAGAGATTAACTGAACTGAGGTACTACTTATAGTAGTGTTCAACTGTTGTATCTTGTTTGGAGCACAAGACGAGCTTTGTTGTCAAAGAATTTAGGAACACTGTGTGGGGACCTCAAGAATGGAAGATGGGCCCTGTAGCTTATTAAATATGAGTAGTCTAGCCCTACATGATTTACAAATTGACTTTCAATATTTCGAAACAAAAAAGTTAATATTTCTTTTCAATATTTTTGTAAATCTATTTGAAGGAGATGTTGGGCCATCCAATCTGTCATCCCTTTGACAAGGGTACTGTCTACCGAGCAGCCCAAGCTGTGCAAATCCGGGGCACTGTAACAGGTCAACTGGGTCAACGATCAAAACTCGGGTGCCCCCCTCTTCCCTCTTTCCTGGAAGTGGACGAGGTCGACAAGCCCAGGGGGGCCACAGGGAACCTTGATCTGAGGTCAGTGGCCGTGTAACACGCGGCACGTCAGCGTCGAAAAGCTCAGTTACCTTAGGCCATTTCAATGCAAGGTTTCATTGCACCACCACTAAAACTAAAATTTTGGTAAATGAGCCAGCTGGGTTTCATTGGGATGAAACTCCTCTCTATTCTTATGAAACTCCACATTCTCTCTCCTCGTAAAGTTGCGGATGTGGCATAAATTTTAAAGCTCATGAAACTCACTAAGAAATCCCATTGAGACTGGCCTTATCTCGACTAAGTACCGGTGGTCGACGGCTGCAGGAGTACTGACCTCTGGCCAACCAAAACCCTCTCCGTTCCCCACGTTACCGGGCACTGTTTCTGTTTCTCGAGGGGCTACATAATCTGGCGCCTGGGGCTGTAGGCGAGATCGATCACCAATTCACGACTAGACATGGCTCCAGCCAGTGGCGCCACTAGCCGCGCCACCTTCGTGGCGGCGCTGCAGCTGCTTCTCATGATCCTTCACGAACCCGGCCTGCTGGCACAGGCGGCCTTCCCGTTCCGTTCGCTCCTCCAGACCTGCCAGCCGAGCGGCTCCATCCCCGGCAAGTCCGGCAGCTGCAACACGGAGAACGGCTCCGAGTGCTGCAAGGACGGGCAGAGCTACACCACGTACGCCTGCTCCCCGCCCGTCACGGGCAGCACACGAGCGACGCTCACGCTCAACAGCTTCGCCGCGGGCGGGGACGGCGGCGCCGCCGCCTGCACCGGGAAGTTCTACGACGACGGCAAGAAGGTGGTGGCTCTGTCCACCGGCTGGTTCGACCAGGGGAGCCGGTGCAACAAGCACATCGTGATCAGCGCGGCCAACGGGAACTCGGTCAGGGCGCTGGTCGTCGACGAGTGCGACTCCCAGCACGGCTGCGACGACGAGCACAACTTCGAGCCTCCATGCCGGAACCACATCGTCGACGGGTCGGCGGCGGTGTGGGACGCGCTGGTGCTCAACAAGGACGACGGCCAGGCCCGGGTCACGTGGTCCCACGCGTGAGCCACCGGAGTGGCCGGGGCCGGGGCCGAGCGCGCGTGTGCGAGAGCACACCGGCACACGCGTTTGCTGGCATAATAAGCTAGTACTCCAAATAAGAACATGTGTGCGTGATCATGCCATGTTACAATCACCTTGTTCACGAATGTATTCTCGCGTCAATGTAGCATGCATGACTAGTGTGTGCGTGTGTTTCCTATAATACAAATGTAACGTTTCATGGTTTCATCTATGGTTCAATGTGTCTGGCCATTGCGAAAGTGCCATGGGAATTCATTTGTCTGCAGCTTGAGTATTTCTTGGGATTATTAGTACTAGTCTTCCTTCCTAACACTGAAGATTGCGCACAACAAGCTAAGTAGAGCCTACCTTAGACCCATTGAATGTTTTGAGGCCAGCAAAAGGCAGTGTGAACAACTATTAAGTGGTACTATGTATTAACCTACTTCAAGATTATACTACTTTTCCTACAACAAGACTGTCTATTTTGTGTTCGTAACTGAAAGACGATGCACAAATATCTGTAGATGCGGGTCTCACCCGGGCCATGTGCCTTTTTCAAAGACAGCCATCAGCTACACAGAAACAGGACGCGAACGCAGAACAAGCGCGGGAGGATAGCAGTTGGCCCAAACGGGAAACAAGTCCTTTCAGGTGTGTGCAAGAAACACCTCGGCTCACGCTTCCTCAGGCAGGCCTCTCCTCTTCTTTTCCATCCACTCCAGCGTGCTGATCAGCTCACTGCATGGGCGGGTAAATGATAATGTTGCAGGTAGAAGGAGAACTTTCGGGCGGCTTCTGCGTCATGCCATCAGGAGATCAGGACACGTTGCGCTGGTCCTGTGACTTTTCTTTCACGCCGTGTGAACCGTGCGTGGGCACATTATCGATAATGTAGCAAGAGGCTTCGTAAAATAGAAGTATGCACGTTCACTTGTCAGGGCGCTAGACGCGGGGCGGCTGTCGTTCTCGTTCCTGGGAGCTGCCGGTCAACCGGGACCGGGAGGCGTAAGTAATAGGACTGGCGGTTGCCGGCGGCAGAGTGTGGTTGGAACCCGGCCTTGCTAGTTCGATTCCTCGTTGCTGTTAGCCAAGCGAGTTTGCACTTGTCCACCAATTGGCTACGTACAACGCGAACATCGCGGCGAACTGTGGACCAAGTGTAAACCTAGCACCGTACCGGTGCGCCACCACCTTGAACGCACATTCGGAACTGAAGAGCTTTAATTGCACCTGTTCGATCGGAATGCATTTTGCCAAAGTGAAATTCGTAATAAAAAAAAGTGCACAAATAACACACAGCTACTGCCCTTGCGCTGTCGGTGCTCCGTAGAGTAAACATGACCAAGGAGGCCGAGCTGGTACGTGTTCAATCTGAACGCGTTGTCAACAAAGGAACGTGGCGAGACGCGTATATCTGCAAAGGCTAGCACCGCCTGTGCAAGTGCTTGCCGCGAATAGCTAAGCCGTAGCCCGCAGCTAGGGCTCACCGCCGGCCACGCCAAACTAAATCGGTGCAAGGTGAATATGCCAAACCTTTTCCCGGATCGGTGCAGCGATCGCCTTCGCCGAGAAGTTTTGCAGGATCCATGTTGTGCACGGATGAGGGTGGTGGACTGGGTGGTGGTTAGCACTCAAAAAGGCACACGGTCGTGGGCTCCTTCTGGCGCACAAGATCACTCAAACAGCGCGCAGCAGCGCACACTGACGCTTGCTACTTTTCCACTGATCGCCGCCGCCGACGCAGACCACCAAAGTTGCCGCCGCGGCGCCGCTATGGCTTTGCCGAAGCTCTCCGGCGTCTCCGCTCTGCTCCTCCTCCTCGTCTTCGTCGTCGCGGAGATGGCGGAACCGGGGGTCGCTTTGAAGCTGGAGGCAGACAACACGAGCAGCCACTTCCCGCCTCTGCTCGACTGCGGCCCGGCGTCGGCGGCGCCTTCCACCGCGTTCCGCGCCAACGTGCTCTCGCTCCTCGGCGCCCTCCCCTCCGCCGCCGCGGCCGCGCCCACGGGCTTCGCCGCCACGCGGTCCCATGGCGGCGGCTCCGACCGCGCCTTCGCTCGCGGCCTCTGCTTCGCCACGACCGGCGGCGGCGGCGACTGCCTCGCGTGCCTGTCCGCCGCCGCCAGCGACGTGGCCACCAGGTGCAACGGCAGCCGGCGCGGCGGCACGTGGCGCGCCGGGTGCTTCCTCTCCTTCGCGGACACCAACGCGACGTCGGCCCGCGAGGCCTCGTTCCGAGCCTGGTTCTACGACGACGGCGACGACGACGGCACGAGCCCGACCGCGGCGCTGACGAGCCAGTGCACGGACGACCGCGCGGCGGCGGAGTGCTCCCGGTGCCTGAACGAGTCGGCGCTGGTGGTGCCGGAGCTGAAGCGGACGCGCCAGCTCTCGCCGGTCCACGGCGACTCGGTGGTGGTGGTCGGCTACGACTGCGTCCTCCGCGTGCTGCTGGTGCCTCCACAGCCGCTGTGGGAGATCATCTGTGAGCTTTCGATCGGCCCCTCCCTTTGTTACATATCATCGAATAAAAACAGAAGCGTTGTGCTGGTACCGTGATTTTGACGGGTTTATGTCCATGTTTGCAGTATTCGACATCGTCTTCGTTATAGACGTGGTTGGAGTCGCAGTCATCGAAGTGTGCGGGATACTGTGCTGCATCAGGAGAGCCGGCCAAATGAATCAAAATCCAGCATGAGGACAGGTACGTTCATCGATCGACCGGTAACCTATGCTTTTGGCGAGCAACAATTAGCATATGACATGGTGCGCTGCCTGGTCGTCAGGAATTGGGCGCTGCCTGGCCGTTAGTCCTTGTACCACCATGGTGCAGGAATTGGGCGCTGCCTGAACTTGAGTACTTGACAGTCCGTTGCTGTGAAGTGAGAACCCATCTACCAATAGCTCTACCGGTACTTGCAGTCTTCTTCGGTGACTAGCTAGTTTGTTTTCAGAAAATTTTAGTGAGTAGTTACTTTAACTCTGGCCTTCTTCACGTTCATGTAAAGACTTGCAACGCTGATGCATGCCCTGTGATCAGTGATACTTGGAGTTGTGTGCTATTTCATATCTTACTGTATTTTCTGTGAACACTTGACTAGCTTGGTTCTGTATTTCTGTTGGAGTGCAGAGCGTGTAATCCTGTGAGCTGCTCTACTCACTACTTTGGCCACATCGATCTGTGGGTCTCCCCGAATGTTGATTCATTTGGCCGTGAAGTGTTGTTTAGGAACCAATAATGTACAGTTCACATGTTCACTACTTAGACCTAATAAAAATGGACTGCTTGTGTTAAAATATTTTTTTGCTATCTTTTCAATTCTTTCGGAATGACGCAAGCGTTTCTTCCATGCATTGAGGCAGTCTTGCAGCTGTATTAAAAATACTAATTTGGCAATCTGCATCAGAAATAATCATAATAATAATAATACATTGTTTAATAATCAAACTGTAATACTTACGGAGACAGTTTGTCTGTCACCAGAGGGCCTGCAGACCTCCAGGCCTCACATTCAGCCTTGATCTTGACCACCAGCTGAAATTTAGAGTTGGCTGGCTGCCGAAACAATCTGAAAACACACACACACACACACACACACACACACACACGCTCACGCGCATAAAAATTATAGTAGAACACAGTTTATGATATATTCATCAACTCTTCTGACACAAATATCTGCAGCGTATAGTCCATACTCCTACCTCCTGGGCTTTTCTGAACCGCAAATCACATAGATAAAACTTCCATTTATGTGGTTTCCAGGTTTTCCAAAGGCTCATTCCAAAGCATCATCCTTCATGCATGTTCAGCATGCTGCCCAGATGAATAATGCATTACGTGCTATATTCTGTTGATTGTCCGATAATTTCCACAGCAGGCCACTGGCCAGGGGTGTGTGCCCTGGTACGTACCAGTACTACAAGCTAGCAACATGACCTAGTACTAGAATCCAATGGTAACACTAGCAGCAGGATGCATGCTAGCATTGATCCTGCACCCTATAGAGGGTTAGATTACACAATTTGATCAAACCTCCAAAATTCAAACTGATACCTGCACGTAGTGCCATTCCAGGTCAATCCAACAAGATGAGAAAACTGTAACGTGCCAAGAGAAAACTAAAGCATAGGAATGATGGTAGAATAAATAATGCCTTGATGTTCAAGAAAACTATTTGACGCCTTTCAACTGATTCTCAGTCAAATAAATAAGAACTAGATACACATGGCATTCGTATATTTTTGGATGAATCATAATTATAAATTCTTCAAAATGGATACGACAATGTAACACAAGAAAAAACCACCAAAAGCCACGAGAATGGTATTGGTTCATCAAACACAACCTCGTTTGTCAAGCAGTTTAAGGCTAATATGAGAGTTCATATCTTTGACTCTTTGAGGGCAAATACAACGACTTGAATCATTCCAGTAGAATTCCTCATAAGCTCAGGGCCAGGTCATCCTCAAACCAAACATCCCATATATCCCTCAAAAGTGCAGAACAATTTTCAGCGATATGCTCAAAACCATCACCCAATGCCATGACCGCATCGAGCCCGCACATAAGCACCTCTATGAGCCGATCCATGCGTGTACCACACGCCGGATCCCACACAGGAAACCTTTTGTTTCATCAAGCTCTTACACTCAGCGGCCGTGTAGCGCGCGGCACGTCAGCTGGTCAGCACGTCCGGCAGCTAGCTCAATGAGCTCCTCTGGAGTCTCGAGTCAAGTCTCTCAAGTGTACGTGCGATCGACGACTGACTCTGTTGACCTCTAGTGAGCACCAAACTCTGCTCCGATAAACACGTTACCGAGCAGCCTCTCGCGGTTATATAAGCTGGTGCCGAGAGCTGCAGGAGCGATCACCAATCCACCAGTAAACATGTCTCCCATTAGTAGCAAGACTAGCCGTGCTACCTGCCTGGTGGCGCTGCTGCTGCTGCTGCTCGTGATCCTTCACGAACCCGGCCTGGGAGAGGCGGCCTTCCCGCACCGTTCGCTCCTCCAGACCTGCCAGCCGAGCGGCTCCATCCTCGGCAAGTCCGGCAGCTGCAACACGGAGAACGGCTCCGAGTGCTGCGTGGACGGGCAGCCCTACACCACGTACGCCTGCTCCCCGCGCGTCACGGGCAGCACCCGCGCCACGCTCACGCTCAACAGCTTCGCCGAGGGCGGGGACGGCGGCGGCGCGGCCGCCTGCACCGGGAAGTTCTACGGCGACAGCGAGAAGGTCGTCGCGCTGTCCACCGGCTGGTTACACGGCGACGGAGGCCGGTGCGGGAAGCACATCATGATCCGCGCGGCCAACGGGAACACCGCCAGGGCGCTGGTCGTCGACGAGTGCGACTCCACCGTCGGCTGCGACGCCGAGCACAACTTCGAGCCGCCGTGCGGGAACCACGTCGTCGACGGGTCGCCGGCGGTGTGGGACGCGCTGGGGCTCAACAAGGACGACGGACAGGTCCGGGTCACGTGGTCCGAGGCGTGAGCCACACGGGAGGGCGCGCGGGTGCCAGGCGCTTGCTGGTACAATACGTACGTAACTAGTACTCCGAATAAGAACGTGCCATGCGTATCATCGGCACGCTGCCGACCAACTTGTTCATGTAGCATACATGCCTAAATGCGTGTGCGTTTGCCTACAACAAATACTAATAACGTTAATTTCATGGTTTCATCTGCGGTTCATGATTACTAGCTAGATCACTGCTCAACCTTGTTAAGCTCATCGGATCAAGGTCCGGAGGAGCAGAGAGAAGAGCACACACGAAATCCGCGTCGAGTCTCCGTCTACCTTCGCCATCATTAACGTGTACCAGACGAAACGCGTATTTTTCCATGTCGAATTTGACGAGACGCGCAGCGAGCTACAAGCACTGTGCTCGCTCGGAAGTCTCCGCGAGCAACGTGACGCGGTCCCAGGCCACGTTCGTTTTTCACAGACGCAGCGATCACCTGCACCGAAACGGAAACGAAGACAAAAGCAGCGCGCAGGATAGGAATTGGCCAGATCGGGAAACAAGTCCTCAGATGTCAATGGAGCGCGTGCAAGAGAGCAACACCGCTGCTGCTTTCCTCTCCTCACTCGTCTCCTTTTTCTCCAACCGCGCCGGCGACCTCCCCTTTTCCTCACCATCGGCGACTTCCGATCGCGCCTCCACATGTTGCGTCCTCGGTTAGCCGCGCTCCTCCTCGTCCTCCTTGTCGCTGCGGTCGGGATGCTTGACACCGGCGTCGCGGCCGTCGAGGAGGGCAGCATGAGAGGCCACCACCATTACCCGCCTCTGCTCGACTGCGGCCCGCCGTCCAAGAACGACGACGACGCAGTGTTTCGCGCCAACTTGTCCTCCGCCCTCGCCGAAGCCCGATCTGCTGCCGCAACCGTGCCAGAGGCCTTCGTCACCATACAGATCGGCCGCGCCTTCGCCCACGCCGTCTGCTTCCGCTCGGACGTCTCTTCGCCGGCCGTGACCAGCGCCTGCAACGCGTGCCTGTCCGCCGCCGCCAGGGACGTCACGCGCGACTGCGCCGCCAGCGCGCGCGCCGGCGCTTGGCGCGACGTGTGCTTCGTGTCCTACGCGGACTCCGACGCCACGTCGCCCCAGGAGGACGCGTTCCGCGGCTGGTTCTACACCGACCCGACCACACCGGCGGCGGCGCTGGACGGCGGCTACTGCGTCCTCGACAGCGCGGTCTGCGACCGCTGCTTCCACGACTCTGCTCGAGCGGCGCCGGCGCTGAGCTGGCTGCAGAGGATCCACGGCGAGGAGGTGCTCGTGGTCGGCTACAACTGCCTCCTACGCGTCAAGAAATCCTCACTGCCGCAGGGGCCAGACAGTGAGTCCCCTTTCTCTATCTCTTCGTCCGTCCAGGAAATCTTTCGCCCAAGAGTTTGAAAAAAAGGACGGAAATTTTGATTGAAATCTGCTGTGCTTCTGCAGATGGGGATGCTAAATCCGTTGCTTTAGCAATATGGATGGGAATGACTGTAGAAATCGAGGCGATAATACTTGCCATGGTGTTCTACAGGATCGTCAAGATTGTGCGTGGTAAGTTTTTCTTTCTGCGGTCTTGTGGCGATCGATAAGCTAGCAGCAGCACCTCGATACAAATTATTTATGTGTTCTCTTAATAATTTGATTCCACGGTTTAATTCTTCTGCCTCTATGTTTTTGCAGCACTCCCACAGGTTAATGGATGAAGATAAAGTAGATGAAGAATTTTCGGGCGGCGCTACGTGGCTACGTGTTTCGCTGGTCTTGGAACTTTTCTTCCTTTTTCGCGCCTTATGAACCATGCGTGGTTAACAGAGACGACTGCTGGTGTAGTTTCCGGTCCTGGCAGCTGCCGACCGATCGCGAGCGTGATTGTAATTTGGGACTCCGCCTTACTTGTTCGATTCCTCGTAGTTGTGTTAGCCAAGCGAGTTTGCACTTGTCTACCAATAGGCTACGTACAACGCGAGCATCGCAGCGAGCTATAGACAAGGGGAGAACCAGTACCGAACCGATGCGCCACCATCTTGTACGCGCATTTGGAACTGAAACACTTTCAACCGGAGCACAATGAGCACAGCTACGGACATAGCGCTGCAGGCTCCGCGTACAGACTGAACAGTTACCACACGATCTATACTAGCTAGCAGCAACTCAAAGCAAGTTGACACGTTGGGCTCACGACGCGGCCATGGCGAGCAAAATCGGCTTTGGTAGAAATGACAGATGAGCGGACTGGTCGAGCCGGTACGTGTTCAATCGGAACCCGCCCGCTTTCACCAAAGCGACACGGCGAGACGCGTAGGTGAGTAAAGAGCCCGCGCTGCCCGTGCTTGCCGCGAATAGCCAGCCGTGGGGCTCACCACGCGGCCGTGCCAGACTAAATCGGTGCAAGCTGAACTTTGCCGGACCGATGCAGCCATCGCCGTCGCCGCGCGATTCCAAGGATCAATGCTGCGGACTGATGAGAGTGGCGGTTGGCATTCAAAAAGGCACATGCTCCTGGCCTCCTCCTCCTGGCTCACATGATCACTCAACAGCGAGAACGCAGCAACACACACTGACGCTTGCTAGTTTTCCAGTGATCGCCTCTGCCGTCCCGTCACAGACCATCACCACAACCACCACCAGAGTCGCTAATGGCGCTGCAAAAGATCGGGAGACTTTCTCCGGCTCTTCTCGGCCTCCTCCTCGTCGTTGTGATGGCAGAGCCAGTGATCGCTTTCCAGCTGGAGGCAGACGACACGACGAGCCACTTCGCACCTCTGCTCGACTGCGGCCCGGCGTCATCGGCGCCCTCAAGCGCGTTCCGCGCCAACGTGAGGTCGCTCCTCGACGATCTCCCCGCCACCGTCGCGGCCGCGCCCACGGGCTTCGCCGCCGTGCGTTCCCGCGTCGCCGCCGGCCCTGACCGCGCCTTCGTGCGCGGCCTCTGCTTCGGCGCGAGCGGCGACTGCCTCGCGTGCCTGTCCGCCGCCGCCGGCGACGTCGTCGCCAGATGCCGCGGCAGCCGGAGCGGCGGCGCGTGGCGCGCCGGGTGCTTCGTGTCGTACGCGGACACCAACGCGACGTCCGCCCGCGAGGACGCGTTCCGCGGATGGTTCTACGACGACGACGACGACGACGGCGCGAGCCCGGCCGCGGCGCTGACGAGCCGGTGCACGGACGACCGCCCGGCGGCGGAGTGCTCCCGGTGCCTGAACGAGTCGGCGCTGGTGGTGCCGGAGCTGAAGCGGAGGCGCCAGCTCTCGCAGATCCACGGCGACTCGGTGCTGGTGGTCGGCTACGCCTGCGTCCTCCGTGTAGTGTTCGTGCCTCCGCTGCCGCAGTGGAAGATATACTGTGAGCTCTCAGCCCCTTTGTTATCCTCCGAAACAGAAGTTTCTTTTGTTGCTCTTGGAATTTAGTGAGATGACGGCCTTTTCTGTCAACAAATCTTTGCAGTTTACGGCGCCATCTTCATTGTAGAGTTGGTCATAATCGCAGTCGCTGTAGTGTGCGCGATACGGGCTTGCAGCAGGGGAGCCGCCCAAATGAATCAAAATCCAGCATGAAAGCAGGGTGCGTTCATGGATCGACTGGTGGCCGTTGTTTTGCCTATCAACAATTAGTATATCACGTGCTGCACTGCCTGCCTGCCTATAAGTTCTTGTGCTTAACAATGAACGGACCAGTTGATCCTGCTACATGTCCTAGTGCAGGAATAGGCCGCATCCTGAACCTGGTTGGCAGAATGTTGTTGTGGAAATCTTCTTCAGTGACTAGTTCCTTTAGCTCTGTCCGTGTTCGTTTGGGATGCAGAACGTGATCCTGTGAAGTGAACACTGATCTAAAGACTTCACAGCACATTTCAACCTCTTGTTTTTTGTTTTAGAGAAAATTTCAGCCTCTTGTGTGGGCCAACGCCAAGCCCAGCACCGTATTTGGCCCATTGAATGAAGCCATGGCCCACCTGTAGTGCAAAACTACTAGCGCGCTTGGGCTAGCCCGCGGGTCAAAACGACATCGATTTCTTTGTTGGGCTTCCTAATTTTCTTCAAATCAAACGGAAGCTACCCGCCATCCCATCGTGGCTAGGCCTAATCCTGGCTTTCAGTTCAGTGGCTTCTTCCTGTTCTTTTCTCTCTTTTTTTCTTTGAGAAAAATAAAACATGCACTTCCGTTCACTCGCGCGCACGTCAAAGCTTCACAAGCGAAGCAGAATATGCAACTTCCGAGCCGGCCGGAGCATATGTAACTCAATCTGTTTGGCCTGACGGAGCATCGATATGTCTAGTGGCATGTACACGTACGCATCGACGTGGACAGATAAGAAAAACATGCGCGGTACCTAAACATCCCGAGATCGTCATCCGCATTATTATCAAGTAAAGTAGCGGCTGCCTGGGTGGATTGGCCAGCCGACCGGTTCCTGCAGGTTTGCTATCTGGGCCCCTTTCGTGATAAGCTCCAACTTCTCGTGAAGAGTGAAATCTTCGGTTCTTGTCTGTTGCATGGGCTTTACTTGTTGGATAATCGTGTGCCACGTCAAAGTTTCTGTCACATACTCGCGTTCTTGACGAGACGAGTTCATCACGAGCGTGAGCACTGAGCAGGGCCTACCATGGCCTTTTTGGGCCGGCCTCAATTTGGAAGATTATTCCTGATTTCTTTTCAAAAGAGTTGTTCGCCCAGGATCTAAGGCCTGCTGCATGCATAAAAGTCTGGCAAACTATTGTACTTTTTTTTTGAGGGAAAAACTGTTGTACTTTTAACAGAACTCCACAAGGTCTTACACTCACAGTGCGCTTTCTCTAGTCACAATAGTAATATAGCTGAGTAACTCGCAAAAAAAAATAGCTGAGTAAGAACGTGAATCCTTAAAAGGTGCTCAAAATATCTGATGACCTGCAGGTAAACGACTGCAAAAGTTGTCCATTCACCGGCCAAATGACCAATCAAAACACCAGGCCGTGCCCTACGTTGTCATTTCCTGATTTCCCACGTCTATAAATAGGAGGAACGCCTCCATGCTGCATATACAAAGCACACATCTATCAGTACAGTACCGCAATTAGAAGAAGCAACAAGTGAACATGGCGAGCTCCAAAGCCACTGCTACTCACCGTGTCTGTCTCTCATACACACTCCTCGCGCTCGACACCACCCTACCCTCCTTAGCCCTCGCCACCACCTTCCCGCACCGCGCGCTCCTCCAGACCTGCCGGCCCAACGGCTCCATCCGCGGCAAGTCCGGCAGCTGCAGCACCGATAATGACTCCGAGTGCTGCGTGGACGGGCGGCGCTACACCACGTTCGCGTGCTCCCCGGCCGTCGTCGCGGGCGGCACCCGCGCGACGCTCACGCTCAACAGCTTCGCCGACAACGGCGACGGCGGCGGCGCGTCCAGCAGCACGGGCACGTTCTTCGACGACGACCAGAAGGTGGTGGCGCTGTCCACGGGGTGGTTCGACGGGAGCAGCCGGTGCAAGAAGCGCGTCGTCATCCGGGCGGGCAACGGCAGGTCCGTCACGGCCATGGTCGTCCACGAGTGCGACTCCCTCCACGGCTGCGACGACGAGCACAACTTCGAGCCGCCCTGCGACAACGACATCGTCGACGGGTCGCCGCCCGTGTGGAAGGCCCTCGGGCTCAACACCGACGACGGGAGGGTGCCCATTGTTAACGTGTAAATATCTGTTCATTAGAGATATAGCTCGGTCTTCTTTGGATAGTCATGACCGTGCTGATTCTCCTCCATGTAAATCGGGATTTCTATCCCTTGTAACCTCTTGTACATCTAAACCCATAAAGAACCAGTTGGGAGAAATACACTTTTGACCTACCAGAATCTACCCTACCTGTATATCAACCATTGATCAAAATCAATCTCAATTAATCTACCGTCCGATCTTGCCGAAACTCACCCCACACCAGCTGTCATGGGACAACGGGGACGTTACATCGTCATCGAACGTGCAAAAACCTGACATCTTAATTACTTTTTTCACCCGACGATCATCTCTACCCGCCCGCACATTCTCGCCCATGATTTACGCCTTTCTTCCGTTCCCTTCCGATTTCCTTCCATCGAGCCTACCGCGAGGCCCGCGATCCCTCGCAGATCTCGATTCGCGAAACCGTCGCCGCCACGCCCTTTCTTGTAGTCGACCAAGCACCAGCGAGGAGAGCCACCGTTCGAGCACCCCGAGATGTCATCTCCGCGTGTACGCCAGGCCGCGATGGATGCTGGCGTCCTCCTTCGGCACGCTCACGAGCTCAAGGAGGAGGGCAACCGACTCTTCCAGTCGCGAGACTACTCGGCGGTGCTGCGGCGGTGCTGCGGCAATACGCGCTCGCGCTCCGCCGGCGAGCAGCGTCGTCTTCCACAACAACCGCGCCGTCTGCCTCCTCCAGCTCCGCCCCGTCGACCATGAGGCCGTCGCCCAGGAGTGCTTCCTCGCTCTCCTCGCCCTCCACGCACCCGCCCGCCGCCACCGAAATCCTAGCGCCGCCACCGGCCGCCTCCCCTCCTTCCCCCGCTTCTGTCCCCGGCGATCTGTGCCGACAAATAGAGCAGGGGATGTGGCCATGACCCGCCATTGATGGAGGCCGGCACTCCAAGGTACACTCTCCAATCCCTGATTCTCTTAGATTTCTCCGATCCCTGATTCGTCTTCAGTCTGATCCTTTTTTTTTTTTTTTTTTGCTGCATGATGTGGTCACGAAACAGGGCAGCAGACTGCAGACTGGATCAGGCTGGTCGTAACATACAGAAATAGGGGAGAATGGTGAGCTACTTGATGAATTAAAATCAAGCTTTTACATATTATTATGTCTGATAAGGTGAGCATTTTTCTTCTCACCAAATTATTGGATCTGAAGTCCATGCTCTTTCTTCTCCAAACTGTAAAGGCATGATTTTCTGGTATTGATTTGTGCATCAACTGTCCTAACCTGATAGTTATCTAATACTGGTCACGCTGCAAAGTCCTTCGATTTTTCCATGCATGGCATGTTCTTTCTCTTCTGTATAAGATATATGTTTGCTTTGATATCTCACAAATTGTACACCCTGCCTACCTTTAATATGAACTAATTATCAGGGCAAATTAATTGATCACCCAGGAGAGACAGGCCATTTTGATCTACCATATTTGATTTACAAAACAAAAATGATTCAAACAAGGATTCATCGATGCAATATTGTTTTTTTCTATTTTTTGATCTATCAAGATTTCGGACAACGAGCTGGTTTGGAGGTATATATGCATTGGTGCAGTGTGCGACGTGAGATATAACCTTTCATCTTCTTCGCAAGCAATACTTTTACATTCATTTTTTCCATGGTTCTGTACTTCTGTTCTTTAATTGACATATTCGCTATGCATCAACTGTATTTTGATAGCTCTAAGTGCCAGGTCTTCCTTTGTTCTGCGTAGTACATTGTATCAGATTAATTGTTAATACTTGCAGAATAACTTCGGATGTTTGTAACTACCTTCAAATTGTATTTGAATTGAAGATTTGGGCATCGTGATCTTACAGATCTTACATGTACAATGTTTATTCACAGGTCATCATTTCTTATCCTTATGGAATACCATTTTATTGGCAGGTCTGATTCATATCCTCCTGGACTACAGTTTTATTTCTTTGGTTTTAGACGTGTCTTGTGATTTCTGTTCCCATTCTCTTGACATATTCTGAATTACTGAAGATTCGTTTTAATTGGAAATCCTTATTTAATTTACGTTTCAAAGGTTTTCAAGCATTTGTTGCACAAGAGAATATCTTACTGATGTTGGATGATCATAATTCAGCTTTTAAGTAATACCTAAGGAGATAATATCTATGTGTAATTAGCTTGTTTGATACTTCAGAAGTATTTCTTCTCTTGGGCAAAAGTTACACGGAATTACCCTTGCTTTAGTTTATTATAATGTGATAGAAAATAGAGGTGGGTGTATAAAATATTATGTTATTCCATATAAAATATTTCTTCTCTTTTATGATTTGGATTTGCCATTTATATATGTTATTCCATATTGTGTATTTCTAGGAGAAGCAGGCAAAAAGAGGCTGATTTATGTTAATTGCCCAAACTTCTTATCTCATATTGATATTAGTTTGTTCTTGAAAAATGTCTTTTTGCTATTGACAATTTTGTTTTTTTTTGTTATAATAGTTCCTTTTTTTTGTTTGTTAGAGCACGATATCCAGGTGCACGGAGGCAGCTTCGCCAATGTTTTCATTCCGACAAGGCAGGGAGAGAAGATTTTCGTCAGCACTTGCATATGTTAAAGAAGGTGCTTCTTTCCAGCGCCTGTGCATGTATGTTGGGATTTTCAGATAATCCTTCTATTTACATGCTCTGGGGTATGGCTTTATTCAATATTAAACCTTTCTTTAACAGTTTGTTTTGTATTTTGCCCTGAACGCATTGGAGGCTACACTAATAAGATCATACTGGGATCATGTGCTTCTGGGATAGCATGTCATTTTCATCATGCCCTTGGACTGAATTAGACCCAGGTGATCCTTCTCTATAGCCTAGCATGAACACACTGTATCTATCGTTTTGTACTGAATTAGAGATGCACTGCTTTACTGAGTGGAAGTCAGATTAACTGAATAAAACACATTGACTTTGCAACCTGTTGACTCTGCTTTTGTTTTGTTCTTTTCACTCTTGAGTTGTTTCCCTGATTGGCATAAGATTGAAAAGTTTCCCAGACGCCTGATTGGATTTCTTAGTTACTAATGTCAACGGATTTAGATGATTACCATGCAACACTTGTTTACTAATCTCATTTCAGACAATGTCAGACAAATGTCAGAGCCACTAAGGTTGTGTGGATCTTAGGAGCTCAAGGGATCTGATATACGGTGAAGCAACTAGAAGTTGCAGGAGCGAACCTCAATTTGAGGCTGCCATATACTAATTGTAATGTATAATTGACTTTAGATATGCATGAAGTTGTAGACACCCTAAAATGTTATTAACTTTTAGAATTTTCTGTTAGTAAACAATATTTGAGTGTGTTTACTCAATGTGCAGGAGTAAGGAGAAGTATGATACCTGATTTGTTGATTTGGTGTGTGATAAAATAGTTGTATTCTTTTTTTTTTTTACCTCTTTGCGGTTGATTATATTTTCTTGATGACCAATTGAATGTTATCCGGTTAAATTAAGGATGCAATATTTGTTGATATGCAATCTGTCTCGTGTAGAATAGATGGTGCAAATGTGACATGGTGTTGCAAAGTCTGTATTGGTTATGAGGATATTGCAAATATGGCAATTAATCTCGTATAGCTTAGATGGTGCATGACCAGATTGTCGAAACAGATAACAGATAAATTGCAATCATTTGAGTTAATTGATCTCAATGAATGTTTCCCTCTAGAATTAGTTAATCTTACACATACTTTTTTCTTCTACTGTTTTCATTTGTCAAGTTTATTTGTTTCCTTTTAGACCAGATCATATAATAGTTTGCAATGGACAAGTCATGTGGTATCCACAACTGTAGAGCATAATGATGTCGCCTGTTTTGAGCATCATGACGAGAAGCACTTTCAGGATAATATTTTTATTTTTGTGTAATAAAAATACAAAATATGAGTTTTTATGCATTGAAATTTTGTTGAATCATGATTATTTCTGTATCTCTTGAAGGAAATTAAATTATTTAAAAAACATCCTAATACCAATGGCCCTGCCATTTTTTTTTTTTTGAAAGTCATGATCTTGCCAGATGATATCATTATTTAGACACGTGCGTGGCGCACGTGCATCCTTGTAACCTCTTGTACATGGCTATATATATATGAAACGGAGGCCGCCACGATTTGTGCGCTGTGCTCTCCCCAAATCTCTCTCGTCCTCTCCGTTTACATGGTATCAGCGGGTTTCGATCCCAAAACCTAGCTTCCGCTTCTTCTCCAAACAGCCGCCACTACAAACCCTAGGCCTGCTCCTCCTACGCCGCCACCATGAGCACCGAACCATCCCTCTCCAACACCAGCGCCGGCGCTCTCTCCACCACCGCGCTGCCGTCGCTGCCACCCAACGTACTCACCGCCATCAACGTCCCGTCGATCAAGTCACACGTGCCGGTCGTCCTCAGCTTCAAGAACTCCAACTTCAGCAAGTGGAAGACGTACTTCCTCGCGGCCTGCGGCAAGTTCGGCCTCTCCTCCCATGTCCGCGGCACGGCCCCGACACAGCCGGACGACGCTTGGCTTCAGGCAGACGACTGCGTCCGCACATGGCTCTTCACCTCCGTCGCCGACGACGTGATCGACTCCGCCCTGGAACCGGACATGACCGCGCGGCAACTCTTCGACAAGATCTGCTCCCTCTTCAACTCCAACCGCAACGCTCGCGCCATCCATCTTCGCAACAAGTTCCACTCTCTGGTGCAGGGCGATCTCTCCGTCTCGGATTACATGCAGCGTATCAAGGTGACCGCTGATGCCCTCCGCGACGTCGGCTCAACGGTCAACGACGACGAGCTCGTGTTGAACACCCTTCGTGGCCTCAACCCTCGTCTCCGTCAAGCTGCCGGCTGGATCTCCTACCAGGACCCTCTGCCCTCCTTCGCCAAGACAAGGGACCTTCTCACCCTCAACGAGGACTCCGACGCGCCGGCCCTCGACACCGCCGGCACCGCCCTTGTGGCCTCCACTGGGTGTTCCGGCGGCACAGCATGCAGCGGCAACTCCGCTCGCGCCCCTCCTGCCCCTCCTGCCTCCAACCACTACAAAGGCAAAGGGCGCGGTCGCGGTCGCGGGAAGGGCGGCTATTCTCCGGCGCCGGTGCCTCCAACCACTCCGGCCATCGCTCGCACCCTGCCGGTGGCCCGTTCCCGACGGGCCCATGGATCTGCGTCAACCCGCTAGGCGCTCCTCCGGCTTCTACTCCACGCGCCGTGCCTCCAAGCACCGGCGTCCTCGGCGCGCGCCCAGCACCGGCACCGGCGCAGGCCTACACCACCATGGCTCCCCTGCAGCAGTCCTCCTCCTCCACTGGACCACAGTGGGATCAAGCGTCGCTCATTGCGGCCTTGAACGCCATGCAGACCCCGTCCCAGTCCAACTTCTGGGTCATGGACTCCGGCGCGTCGTCTCATATGGCGGCTGATGACGGTATCCTTTACACCTCCTCCCCACCTTCTACTCCTTCCTTTGTTACCGTAGGAAACGGCTCCAACCTACCCATCACAAGGACGGGGCACGCCCTACTTCCCACACCCTCCTATCACTTTCGTTTATCCAATGTTCTTATTGTGCCCTCCTTAATTAAAAACCTTGTCTCTGTTCGTCGTTTTTCTAGAGACAACTCATGTTCCATTGAATTTGACCCTTTTGGTTTTTGTATCAAGGATCTGCGCACCCGGACTCCGATTCTACGCTGCAATAGTGAGGGCGATCTATACACATTTGATGCTCCCACCACTGTCGCCGCCCTCGCACTACTCTCCACAGCATCCACCGACATTTGGCACAGGCGCCTTGGTCATCCCGGCCGTGACGTCATGTCCTCTTTATCTAGGTCGAGTCTTATTCCATGTACTGGTCATGATCATCGCATTTGTGAGGCATGTCAATTAGGCAAACATGTGCGCCTTCCATTTAATAAGTCCACTTCAGTTAGTGTCGTACCGTTTCAGATTGTCCATTGTGACCTCTGGACGTCACCAATTGTCAGCACCTCGGGGTTTAAATATTATCTTATTTTAGTTGATGATTTCACACACTACTTTTGGACATTTCCTCTTCGTAACAAATCCGATGTTCATGATACGTTTGCTGCTTTTTCTGCTTATGTGCAAAATCAGTTCAAGCTTCAAATCGGTACTGTTCAAGCCGACAATGGTCGCGAGTTCGACAACTCCAAGAATATTAGCTTCTTTCGCACACTTGGCATTTTTCTTCGCCTCTCTTGCCCCTACACATCTCAGCAAAATGGAAAGGCCGAGCGCGCAATCCGCACTACTAACGATGTCATTCGCACCATGCTTTTCCAAGCACACATGCCCCCGAGCTTTTGGGTCGAAGCTCTCTCTACAGCCACGTATGTGCTTAACCGGCGTCCTTCAGCGGCGCTCAAGTTTGACACACCCTACTCACGCCTCTTTGGCTCTCCACCCGACCTAAGCCACCTCCGCGTATTTGGTTGTCTCTGCTACCCAAACATCGCGTCGACGGCAGCCCACAAACTTGCACCCCGTTCTAAGCCCTGCGTGTTTCTTGGCTACCCCCTCCAGCACAAGGGCTATCGTTGTTTTGATCCATCCACACGGCGGGTGCTCATATCGCGTCATGTCGTATTCGATGAATCAACCTATCCCTTCGCCTCCACTCCGGTTCAACACCCACCGGAGACCTTCGATTTTCTCCTCGACCCACATGTTTACCCTAACCCGCCCCTAGTGGCGACGTCTTCTACATGTGCAGGTACTCGCTCATCACTGGCTCCTAACCCGGCCGCCGCGGCGGGCTCCGAACCACTCTCGGCGCCCCGCATGCCACACGCAGCTTCCTCGGCGCACCAGCCGGGAACGTCGCGCGCTGCCTCTACGCCGCCCGCTGGCACTTTGCCGCGCGCGGCTACGACGCATCCGTCCGGTGCGCGCCCAGGGTCGACGTCCCCCTCACCTGGTGCGGCACCGGCTCCTGCCGCTCATGCTGCGCCCTCACCGGGCGATCCTGCGGCCCCCCGTGCTTCTCAGGCACGTCGCGCTGCCCCCGGCCGTCACACGGCCGCGCGTGCCGTGCGGCGTACTCCTGCGCCCCGCGCGGCTCCAGTTGCTACACCGGCACAGGCCTCTACTTCCTCGACTGCACATCACATGGTAACTCGAGCTAAGGACGGCATCATCAAACCGGTTGACCGCCTGAACCTGTCCGTTGTTCATGCCACTGTCGACCCTATCCCGGCCACCTACAAAGCTGCTCTTGCCAATTCTAATTGGCGACACGCCATGGAGGATGAGTTCCGGGCCCTCATCGACAACGGCACTTGGACACTAGTGCCTCGACCTTCCGGCGCCAACATTGTTTCGGGCAAGTGGATCTTCAAACACAAATTCAATTCTGATGGTTCTCTCTCCCGTTACAAAGCTCGTTGGGTGGTGCGCGGTTACTCACAACGCCCTGGTTTGGATTTCGACGAGACCTTCAGCCCGGTCGTCAAACCCGCCACCATTCGAGTTGTGCTGAGCATCGCTGCCTCCCATCAGTGGCCCATTCACCAACTGGATGTCAAGAACGCCTTCCTTCATGGTACTTTGGACGAGACCGTGTACTGTCAACAACCAGCTGGCTTTGTCGACGCCACTCACCCTGATCATGTCTGCCACTTGAAGAAGTCCCTCTACGGCCTCAAACAAGCTCCCCGTGCCTGGTACAAGCGATTTGCTTCACATATTCGCACCATGGGGTTTGTCTCTTCGGTCTCGGATACCTCACTGTTCATCCTCCGCAGTGCTTCAGATATTGCCTACATATTGCTATACGTGGATGACATTATATTGACGGCTTCTTCTTCCTCACTGCTGGACTCCATTACTCGGCGTCTCCGTGATGAGTTTTCTATGACGGACCTTGGTGATCTTCATTATTTCTTGGGCATTGATGTGCAGCGATCTTCTACTGGACTTCTCCTCTCACAACGGCAGTATGCAGTTGATATATTGCAGCGCGCAGGCATGGTTGAGTGCCACGCTACAACCACACCTGTCGACACAAAGGCCAAGCTCTCCGCCACTGATGGTCCTCCTGTAGCCGACCCTACCAGCTATCGCAGTCTTGCCGGTGCCTTGCAGTATTTGACACTAACCCGTCCAGATCTCGCATATGCCGTCCAGCAGGTCTGCCTCTATATGCATGATCCTCGTGAGCCTCATCTCAACTTGATCAAGCGTATTCTCCGGTACGTGAAGGGTACCCTGGATTTTGGTCTCCATCTGTCCGCCTCTTCCTCATGCTCCTCCTTGACTGCATACTCTGATGCGGACTGGGCGGGCTGCCCGGACTCTAGGCGATCAACTTCCGGATATTGTGTCTACCTGGGCGATAACTTGATCTCTTGGTCTTCCAAGCGACAAACCACCGTCTCTCGCTCTAGCGCCGAGGCGGAGTACCGGGCTGTTGCACATGCCGTTGCGGAGACCTGTTGGTTGCGACAGTTGCTACAGGAGCTTCATCAACCTCTCCATCGTGCTACTGTTGTCTATTGTGACAACGTGAGTGCGGTTTACATGACCTCCAACCCGGTTCATCATCGTCGTACAAAGCATATTGAGATCGACATTCACTTTGTGCGCGAAAAGGTTTCCTTGGGCGAGGTCCGAGTTCTACATGTCCCCTCCACGCATCAGTTCGCGGACATCATGACTAAAGGGCTACCGATACAGTTGTTTCAGGATTTCAGGTCCAGTCTTTGTGTTCGGGAGCCTCACGCTTCGACTGCGGGGGGGTGTTAACGTGTAAATATCTGTTCATTAGAGATATAGCTCGGTCTTCTTTGGATAGTCATGACCGTGCTGATTCTCCTCCATGTAAATCGGGATTTCTATCCCTTGTAACCTCTTGTACATGGCTATATATATATGAAACGGAGGCCGCCACGATTTGTGCGCTGTGCTCTCCCCAAATCTCTCTCGTCCTCTCCGTTTACACCCATCACGTGGTCAGATGCCTGACGCATCACGTACAAAAACATGGAAACGATCTAGTACTAGTATAGTATGTGCCTGAACATCAGTTTCTTTGTCGTTTGCTGGCCTGAACAATTTATAGTCACGCTCGTCGTCGTCCGTCCGTACGCTTGTCCGAATAATAAAACCGTTTACGACGTTAGATGAATGTATGTGTGTGTCCTTGTCCAGCAATATGTATGGAGAGCGAATGTGTCTACTGTTCTGATTAATATATCGTGTTTTTTAGACAGCATGAGTGCATGATCATTAGCTAGGACTTGTGCGTGATCTGCTCAAATTGTTCATCACTGCAGGTCTCCATGAGAACAGTCCTGATTGCAAGGATAGATGGAGGACTTTGGTAACATTCAGTGGCTCAGAAGAAACTTTCTCGAAGAGCTAAGACTTATCGATCATCTACTTGTTTGACATATAAAACCTGATCTTTAGGAAATTAAGTTTTGCCCGCATCCCGGCACGCTTAATCTGCACACCATCTGAACAGAGGTATGCGCAGTTCGCTGTAAAAATGAGTGACGTTGTTGAAAGAAAGGTACAATCCCAATAGGGACAAGTTAACTTATTAAACTGATGCACTCAACACCAACACCAAAGAAGAGGACCAAAACAGCCACTCAGCCAGCACGCAGACTACTGAAGAAAATCCGGCAACTGCCCAAGTGGCAGACATCCTACGACCTGAACTCCTGCCTCCCTTGGAGGCGCCTTGCTAGAATGCAAGTGGCACTGAAAAATTACAGCGATATTTGCACTTCCGTTGAATGTTGTTTAGGAACAAAGTACTGTACAATTGACATTTTGAATATTACTATTTGATCGTAGTATGAACATTTGACTATTTGGTCTCCTAATGATTTATTTGCCATTTTTCTTTCATTGTATCTAGAATCTGCAAGCATTTGTTTGATACATTAGCAGGTACGGCAGCTAGAAATGGAAAGGCTGCAACATGGATTTCATAATGCCTCAATGTTGCGGCCTTGCAGAATACATGATATTCTGCTATACCTTCTCTTCTGATGCATTCCATAGCCTTTTTCAACTGCATGCCGCATGACAAACCTTATATATTTGAGTTGTGCCCACCTTTTACCAAAATTGCCTAGCATGGATGAATAGTGGCATCGTATGCAGAGTTGGCTGAGGACATGTCAAGGATCAAGGTTGCCACCTTTTTTTTTTATCTGTTTACCTCTGTATATCTAAGAGAAATGCATTAAATTTAGGCAGAAGCGGTGGAAAAATGTAGTAGCGGAATACTAGTGCAATATCAGGTCAATCAAATCATGATCAGAAGTGATATGTCTAAACAAATAAATACATATTTATACACAATAATAAATTTTGTATAATTATTATATTTGTATAACAAGTATTTCTGCAAGGTTGTGTAGACGCGTACAAGTCCGGCCCAAAACGTTATGGGCCATCAGATATTAAAGCTTAGGCCCATTTTTCGTGCCGTTCCCAAAGGCTTTACACCGCTCGGCCTCGGCCGATGACGCATCCGCTCGATTTCGCCCCTTTCCTTTCCCCCCAATTCCCCAAATCCAACCGCCATGTCGTTGCTTCCTCAAGCGCAGAGCAGCGCAGCGAGAGTCGACCGCCTCCTCTATATAGCCTCGTCTTCCACCATGCGGAGACCCTCCCCTCCCATTCCATCTCGCTCCCGTACCTCTCCTCTCCACCACCTCGAACCTTCTCGCCTGAGTGCTCTTGGTGTCTGTTCTCGAGGGGCGTGCAAGGTGTTCGACGGGTGGTTCCACCGCGTCCGATTGCGGAGGCGAGATGTCCGAACGCAAGCGCGGCTTCGATGACGGCGCCGGGTCGTCGCAGCAAGGTTCCGCGAAGAAGGCGGCGACGCGCGCACCCGGCGAACCCTCGGTGGACACCTTCCTTTCCCTGCTCCAGCCCGGCGGAGGTTAGTACGAACAGCGAGCGCGGGTTTTCTTGGCTTCATGGACATCGATTCGAGCGCGTGTTTTCTTGAATTCTTGCGGTGTTGTGAGTTTCGATCGACTTCTTGGTTTCTTGCAGTGGAGGACGACCGGAGCAACGCGGAGCAGCTGCAATCGCAGGCAGCAGCGGGGCGGGCACAAGAGGAGGAGCGGGCGGTGGCGCCGCAAGGCCCGCAAGGACGTGGCCGCGGCGTCGAAAGGAGGACCCAGGACTTGATATCGGCGACTGATCTCCGCGGCACGAGTTCTGTGTACCGTCAAGGTCGGTGCGCGCTGGCCTATTCTTTCTGGTTCTCTCCGTTCTTGGACATCGACATGAATCGTGAGAGTTCCGCACCGCATCGTTCTTGCAGCCGGCGGGATAGCGCCGATGCTGCAGTCGCAGGGAGACAAAACGCTTGCCGCCATCAGGGATGCAATGGGCCTGACCGGGCCTTGGATCTATCCAGGTCAGTGCCGCGGGGAATCGCCCGATGTTTACTGGTTCTCTCGGTTCTTTCCTTTGCAATAGTGATGCTTGAGCTTTTGCGTTGTTCTTCTTTGCAAAATTCTTGCGGGATTTTCCAGAGCTGCCACTGCCCAGACCGCCACCAGGCCCACCACCAGCGATACCGCCGTACCCCAAGCCGAGGCCACCAGGGATGTTCGCGAGAGGGGGTGACCCGGCGAGTGTGCTCACGCCAGATCTTCTGGAACGTGCCCTCGCTGCCAATGCCGGCAAACCCTTAATCTTACCAAGTAACGCTTCTGGCTCGTCGAAGGTTCCAGGTCGGTGCTCATCGACTGCACTCGTCCTGTTTATTTCAGTTCTTGAATCGCTTGGTTACTGAAGTTTTTCCTTCCTGCAGTCACTGGGTCGGCAGAGGCACTCCGGGTTCAGAGCCAGCCAAGACTGCTGATCGGCCAATCGCATGGATCACAACCAGCAGTTGCTCCTCCTCGTCCCCCACCCAGGACTGTGGAAGTGGCTTCAGCGGCTTCGTCAGAGCAGGCACTGGCTCCAGCTTCCTCAGGTATGGTGTTGGCCGCAGGCGATCAGCAGTTCGCCCCACCTCTGTCCCAGCCCGAGCAGTGCCCGTACTGCCATGTCAGGACGGGCACTATGATGGATCGGCCAATACCTCATTGCTGTCTCTGCCCGGAGTGTCTCACCCTCGATGGCAACGCCGTGTGCCCGGTCTGCGGCGTTCGGGGCCGGATAGGATAGGAGGTGCGTAAGCTCAAAGAGTCAAAGTTCTACAAACCTATCGAGGTCCGTAGATTCTAAGAGAACACTAGTAGCCTTGTTTCTGACGTTCGTTCATACTGTAGCATATGAGAAATGCCGTCGTTTTATGATCTCATTTCTGGTGGGTTTGAGCCGTTACAACCTTTGTACTGTAGCATGCGGGAATGCTATGGTTTGTCGTATGATACTGCTATATGATGGTTGACAGTAATTGAGTAATTTTTGTTCTCTGTATTGACATCTCAATCATGGTTGACATAGGTTTGGTTCGAGAACTAATGGTTCTTGCATGCTGTATTGTGATTTGCAAATTGCAGCTTGGTCAAAATTCCCTGTGATTTGCATTGCAACATGATGCTGCATTCTCTGGTTGTCTTGTGTTTTTCTGCCGAGGAAAGCAACGCGCTTTTGATACTTTTCTAACTGATACTTGCCTTGAGTATGTTTCATGTCAACTTATTTTATGGCTATGCTAGTTTGCTTTTGCAATGTTCCTGCTGACTGAACGCGGAAGCAGTATTTGAGTTGCATGTAGTTCATGCTCTCTTCTGACATCTTGGAGATGAATTGTATGCCTTTAAAGGTGTCATAATGAAATTAGCACCTGTCATTTGACATAATTTCGTACACGAGCTCTGACTTGTACAGTACAAAGTAAGCAAGGACGTGACAACAGTGACGGTTTATTGCTCTGCTCAGACAATGGTGTGAGGAACGTTCAGAAGTTTCAAAGCCTTTTCTTTTTGAGTTCCAGAAGTTTGAGTTTTACATTAGCATATGAATTTTCAGAGTCAAGAGTATTGCATTCTCAAATTCCATCTATGAAGAATCTGGACAGCAGGATGTGGATCTAACGGCTAAGTCAAGAGATGACGGTACGGCCTTATTATTCAGTTTTTGTTGTCGCTGTTGTTTGTGTCCGCCGGTCTCTGTCCAAGCTGGTTGTTTCTTGTACCCAGTTTTTCATAAATCTTTGTTACTAAACTATGTCTGTAACTGTTAAACGGGTATTATACTAACTCGGACAGGCTTTTCTTTTACTCACACTGTAGTATATGGCAAATGCCTTCGTTTTGTGACTTCATTTCTGGTGGGTTTAAGCTTTTAAAACTTTCTGCTATAGCATGTGGAAATTCAATGGTTTGCCGTATGGTGCTACTATATGATGGCTGACAGTAACTGAGCAATTTTTGTGTTCTGTATTGATACCCCAGTAATAGTTGACATAGGTTTGATTTGGGAAGTATCGGTTCTTGCATGCTATGTATATGTGATTGTGATTTGCAAATAGCGGGCTTGTCAGTTTTCCCTCTTATTTAAATTGCAACATAGTGCTGCGTTCTCTGGTTGGCGAGGAGTTATACTATTTACATATCCAATTTTTGGGGGAAAAAAATGCTTTTAAGATATCTTTGAAATTAGCACTTGTCATTTGACGTAACTACGTACAGAAATTCTGAATTGCACATTAGTAGTACAAGGAGAGCGAGGACGTGGCAACAGTTTAGATACTCTGCTCTGACAATGGTGTGACGAACTGAATGCAAAGTGAATTCAGAAGTTTCGGTTTTTTCCCCTCCTGAAGTATCAGAGTTAGCAAAGGGTAAGGTGCAGAGAAGAAATTTGGTAGATAATTTGGAAAGAGAGAAATAGTTGTATTTTCGAACACAGAAAGCTGGTTCTTCCAAGTTGCAGCCATTGTAGCCGAAAAGCTACGGCAGTTTGAAAGGGCACATGCACTAGTGGAAAATCCTGAAACTTCTGAAAATTCAGTAGATGTGTAATTGGGGGCTGCCCTTTCCCTGTGTCGTTCTTCTATTTCTGTTAAGAATGCCTGTTGCCTCAGTTAATCCCTTTTGATTGTAGGAAATTAGGATGTAACTCCTTTTCCTTGCTCGACGCTCGTTTGCCCGAGGGGAAGGTCAACGACCGAAAAGCGAACAGAACACCTAGGAGCATACTAAAAGCACATTCCATTACAGCACTGGAACCCAAGCTTTCCATGCGAACCTCCACGACGCACCTTCTTCTGGCATTTCCCAAGAGGGGTTCAATGGCGGACGCTACCAATGGATTATATAATAGGTCTCTCCCCTTGTGTTTGCTCACTGCTCAGTGTTTGAAAGCCTGTCAATCCACCGTTCTTGGACAATTCAATCTCTTCGCCGACGCAACAGGATGGCGAACCAATCTGTTGTTTCCATTCATCAATGTGAAATACAGGCTATGCTGCTATTAGCATGACCTTCTCTTCTGACGCATCGATCTGCACTCCATAGCCTTTTTTAACTACATGCCGCATGAAAAACCTAATATCTGAGCTGTGCCTAGCTTTATCCAAATAGCCTGGCATGGATGAATAATGGCTAAATGGCATTATCTGCAGAGTTGGCTGAGTATCAAGTGATGACATAGCAAAGAATCCAGGTTCTCAACTTTTTTAAGTTTGGGCAGGAGAGCTGGAAAAATATGCTGTGATAATTGAATATTATGGAAAGATATTCAGTGCAAACCACCTGACACTTCTTTTCTGCCATCACAGTCTTGTTCTTCGCACCAGCAGAAGTTCTTCTTTTTGAATGAACGCGTCCACCAGCAGAAGTTCAAAGTTAGCCCACTGTTACGCACACTCAAGCCTTCAAGCGCCCACACAAAAATATATCGAAAGCAATTTATGATGTCAACATGAACTCTTCTGAAACAAAGACTGCAAAGTATACTTCATATTCCATACCCTGTGGGCTTTTCCGCAAGTAACATAAGAAAATTAAATTACATTTCTGTGTAGTTACCTTAATGTTTTTTTCGAGCAATGTAGTTACCTTAATGTAATACTCGGTGAAATAAATAAGAACTATATATACATGAGATTCGTGTAATTTTTCATGAATAGTAATAATAAGTTTTTTCACAAAAGATACAACTACATAACACAAGAAAAAAAACACTAAAAATCCCAGTGCAATGAGATTGGTTTATCAAACTCTACCTTATTTCGCATGCAGTCTACGCTAATATTTTTTTGAAAACTAGGCAGGAGCACTGCATTTTCATTAAGAAGAAAAGAGAAGTTTACAAAAGTTACACTTGAGTATTACATGTTTTGCTGATTACTCTCGACTTCCAGTGGAGGAAAATGTGTAGCTCCACACGCTAATATGAGGATTTACATCTTTCATGGCAAATATCTCTACTACTTAATAAGTCTCAAAGGAGTCGTCAGCCACGATTTTCAGCCGGAATTTTCAGATTCAGACCTCTCTCACCTAATAAGAATCGAGTTCGAGTCCTGTACGACAACGAATTGAATCCGACTCTGACTCTCACAGCCCTTGCAAGTTCCGCGGCGTTTTCAAGGAACGCTCGCACGGACGTCCCAAACCCGGGTGACTCTGGCCTTTTTAATCCTACCTGTGAACCCCGTAAACTTCAGGTGTATATCAGCGGCAAGCGGATGAGCAGATAGATAGATGTCATCTTCTAACCATTAGACTACGATTCAAGTTTTTATAATGAGAGATGGTGGAGGAGGCAGACAGAATTCCATTTGGCTTGTTTATAAGCGTGGCTGTTCAATCTATGCATGCCCGATCGAAGCTTGACTCGTGCTGGCAATGGCGGGCAGGTGAGGCAGCGAGAGGTTGAAGAAAGAACTATTCATTCGGTGCCTGATGACGGACAGTGGGCTTTATGGGCCATCTAAACAATTGGCAGCCCAATCAACTTTGCTCATTTCTTTTGTTTCTCTGGAAACTATGGATGATGGGAATAACGAGGGCTACTGGGCCGGATATATTTCCTTTTGAGCCCAATTTTCTTTAGCTCAAAAAAAAAATAGTGTAGTTTATGCTAATTTTGTTAGAATAGTAATGCATTTTTTTGGTTAATTGAGTACCACATAATACTTATGATTTTTTATTAATTTTGGACCTACATAATTTATAATAATCACAAAAATCATTAGCGGGCTAAAATTAACTAACTACAAGGAGATCTCTAATTGAATCATATTTTTTTCATCCCGTTGCAACGCACGGGTAATTTGCTAGTAAGGAATTAAATCATTCCAGCAAAACAGCTCATAAGCTCAGGGCCAACGCATCCTGGATTGGGTCATTCTCAAACTAATTCTTGACGGGCTGGCCAGCCTGGCCCATAATTCCTAAACGGGCTGTCCCTCTAGCAGATAGCCCAATCTGCTTCATCCCCTTTTGTCTTCCAAACCGACAGGGAGCCTTCCCTTCCGGAACCGCACGCATCGAGCGCCATCGGCAACGGCCAAGCCTAGCGCGGCATGGCCCTCTATATAAGCAGCCTCGTCTCCCTCGACGCACCGTTCCTCCCACCTCGCATTCCTTCTTCTTCCGGGAGTCTTCTTCCACACGCTCCCCTCCATCTCGTCAGGGTCTCGAGAAGCAGAGAGAGTCCTCCGGATTGCAAGGGAGGTGTTCGACTGATTGCGGACGTGAGATGGACGGCCGCGACCCGGGCAAGCGGAAGGTCGGCGAGACGTCGCAGCAGGGTGCCGCTGCGAAGAAGAAGGCCCGGGCATCTGATGATGCCGTCCTCGGCCGAGGTGAGAGGCCAAGAAAATCGAGCGCGCGTGGCTCTTGATTTCAGCTGTTCTTGCTGTTGGATTCTAAGTTGGTGGCGTCTTGCTGTCTCGCAGGGAGAGGCTGTGGCGGTGGCGCCTCCCGGACCCAGCCGCCCAGGAGATGTGAGTAAATCGAGCGCCTAATTCTCGATTCATCTTCTTGAACTGTTCCTGAATCTTGACGAGATTTCATAACACGAGTGTTATTCCTTGCACATTTCTTGCATTGCGGGATGTTCCGATTTCTAGAAACAGGCTCTGTGCTCTTGAATTTCAGATTTCATTGTACGTTTGCAGCTGCTACGGCCCAGGGTCGACGGCGTGGACGCCAGCTCGTGGCTGGGCGCTCCGCGATGAACCAGGTGGCAATCAACGCCGCCGGGCACCACCGTCCTGTTCGTCATCAGCTGGATGATCCTGATGCTGACCATGACTCCAGGAACGCTGCCGTGGTCGGCGAAGGTTGGTGGCGCGCGCCCACTTCTTGGTTCCCTCTCTTTGCAGTTGTTGCAGTGCAGTGTTCGACGATTCTGATCACTTTTGAATGTGTCTGTTGCAGACAGCGCGGATGACGTCTCAGTGACAGTTGGTGGCGACGGCGCCTCGTCTGTGGACACCTCCCTCACCCTGAACCTCGGAGGTGAGCAGATTAGGCGTGCGCGCCTAGTTCTTGGTTCTCCCTGTTCTGCTTACTGCGTTCTTGCGGTGTTCCGTTGTGGGGTCGTGTGTTCTTGATTCGGTTGTTTGGTACATGAGTTAGTTATTGATTCAATTCTTGGTTTGCGTTGCAGCTGCCGCAAGCCGGGCGTGGTGGGCGAGTTCGCAGCAGGGAGGCCAGAAGATCCGCGCTGTGGCCGGAGTGGCCGCCGCCACCTCCTCTGGGCTCATCCCCGCTGCGGCAGGATTAGCGCCAATTGTCGCCGCTGCGCCGTCCACGGTGCATGATCCAGGTCGGTGCTCAACTAAATTCGGCCTGCTTCTGTTTGATTCAGTTCTTAGATCGTTTCTGGTTGGTAACCTGAAGAACCGTGTTCCATTCTTGCAGCCATTGACGAGGTCCCTGATGACGGGCGGTGCCCGGTTTGCTTTCTCAGGATGGGGCTTCCGGAGGATGAGCCGACGTATCATTGCTGCCTCTGCAAGGAGTGCCTCAACGACAACATTGACGCTGTTTGCCCGATTTGCTTCGTCCGAGGTGGGACAGGGGGCGTGGGAGCTCTGCCGCCGAAGTCCGACGACTCTGTCCATCCATAGTCAACAGGTGGTCATCCATGAATTGGGGCATGAGTGTGCAGCGAGCAAGTATAGAAGAATGTAGTGGCCATGGTGCTATAGCAGCATTGGACATTTGTTATGCTTCTTGTTTCAGCGTTTGATGTGTCTGTATGCTATGACGTTCTATGTTTTGAATGTTGTCACAACTCACAAAGCACCATCGGCGATGTTGCTCTGAGGAGTCTGTTCTTGGATGCTATTGGTCTACATGTGGGTGATTGTGGGGTTACTTCCGTTGTGATCAACTGCCTCTGCATGCGGCTGAATTCTGCCCCAGAGCAAAGAAGCACAGTTTAGATATTTTGCCAGGTAATATAGCTGACATACAACTTAACATTTGCCATGTTATGCCACGTAGTTCTTGTGCATCTAAGCTATCCTTTTTGCTGATGACTTGCCGAACCTTATTGAGAACCGGGGAAATAAAGCCCAATTTATATATCTTTTTTTTTGAACTTTGATATACTTCCGGTGGAAGCCGATTGAGTGGTGGATGATCTCATGATGGTTGGTTGTTTTTGGCCTTCTCAACTTATGCAGCAGCATTGGCCTGCAGTTGCTAGTTGCTAGACAGCGTCAGAGCTCGCAAATGGTCCAATACATACAGGCATAAGACTCCTCCGCGTATAGTAGTACCACACATGCTTAGGACGTGTTTGGTTCGGTGAAATGTAACGCATTACGATTGCAGCGCTATCCGAAACCGTTATTTCTTGTTTGGTTACGGTGCCCCGTAATCAGAAGCCGCGGTATCCGAATACAGCTCAGTACAAAATTGATACGGCAGCAAATCGGCGTATTCGATTCCATTACTGCGTCGAGCTCGCGACCCCTCCCCTTCCTTCCGCTCGCGATTCCCCGCGCCGCCGCCGCCGCCGCCATCGCGATCTCCTCCGCTTCCTTCCGCTTGCAATTTGTATTCTCTCGCACGCCACGCCGCCGCTGCCATCGCTTGTCTTCCGCACACGATTCTTCTCCTCGATCACTCATCTCCCGCACCACCCTCTCAATCCCCAAGCGGCTCGCTGGTGCTTGCCGTGTTTAGCCACCCCACTGCTTGAACCGACTCAACGCCGGCAGGCGACGCTGCGCAGGTGCAGACAGGTGCTGACGAGATTAACAGATGTTGAGAGATGTGCAGATGTGGATCAATAGACAGCGGCCTTTGTATTTGATATTTTCAATCTCTCCGCTTTGCTTCTTTTTGGTTTTGTTTCCAACTGCCCAGATCTCGTCCAGGATCATTTTTATTTGTGGAGAAGAGACCATTTTCGATTTCAGATTACCCCAATCTAAGTTCTGATTATTTGGTGTAGACGAGACTTCTTCGATTCTACTTGTTCATGTCTTGCTCTGTTCTTATGGCTGAACATGCTTTCCATTCAATTCCCCTGTTGAACCAAACATACTCCGTATTAGCTTACCCCATTTACGTTACCGCTGCAATCCCATTCCAATTACGTTTGCGATACATTTTCTGAACCAAACACTACCTTAATCCGTTGCCTAGATTAGAACATGGGCTTTGCTAAGTTAATTCGGTTTGCTGATTTCCGCCCAATAAAAAGATGCCCAAGACGGGTCAAAAATGAAAGAACACTTGCATTGCTGCCGCTGTTGCATCCGGACGGTTACCTGAGAGGTTCAGAAGTGAAACAGGCAAACAGCATTGCAGAAGAAAAGAACCAATCCAAAGATATTTCTACGTACTCCGTTTGAAATCCTGAAAACCTGAAGCCAAATGTGGTCGATGGTGTGAGACAACAAAAGAATTGCGCCTGAATGGTATACTTCAACAACGGCAGCAGCATAAGTTTGTTTCTAGCAACCAACCAAGATGTGCACTAGTAGCACGGTAGTGTTTGAAAAAAAGAAAGGGTGTGGTTGTTTACTACTCTCACCGTTCTTAAATTGATGTCGCCGTTGACTTTTTGAGTTACGTTTGATCGTTCATTTTATTCAAAATATTAGCTCAAATATGCAAAATTATAAGTAATGTTTCAAATTTCTCTAGTGATAAAACAAATTATAACAAAATATTTGATAATTTTTATTTTTTTTGAAAAGACGAGCGGCCAAACGTACATAAAAAAGTCAACGTCGACATCATTTGAAAAACGGAGGTAGTAGCAACTTCCTACTGCCACACAATGTAAGTTCCTTTTGTACACTTTCAGTTTCAGACTAGTAACAGTAGGAACTTACATTGCCTCTGCATCGTTTCCTGAATCCTGAACTCGAGACTTGTAGCAGAACAATTCAGGGAGTGCATACATTGAGCATTGGTATGGTGTCGACGGCGATGGATGCGGCAGCATAGCACAGTACTCCTGGTCGTGCGGCGTGTCCATGGACAGGAAAGCCAGGTAACACCGGCGCACATCTACCTCATCTCAGGCTCGTCCGAACACCGCCTTCGCTCTCCTTAACACTAGTAGCACGACCACTGCCTTCGCTGTCTGCCTGCTCGCCGGCGTTAGTAAAAAGGGCGTGGGCTCGAAAGAGTGCGAGCACGGTCCGGGCAGAGGCAACCCCGCTGTGCAGCGTTCGTCCGGATTTACGATCGAGACCGTCACACCGGAACACACACTTACGCGAACACCTTACGCGAAGGCGGCCGCGCCCGCGCGCGAACGGGATTCGGTCTCCGCCTCCCCATTGTCTCGCGTGACAGCGCGTTGTCCGGCCTGTGTTGCCCGGCTGGGGCGTGGCGCAGTGTGCGTGACTGCGTGTGCTCGTCATCGTCCGCACAACAGCGTCGCGCCTGAAGCCGGCTCGAGGCCTCCGCGTGCCTCCTGCCGAGGGCGCGCAGGCTACTGGTGCCTGATCGATCACCACCCCGGCCGGGGGCGGACAGGTTCGCACCATGCCGCGGCTCGACACCGCGTTCCGGGCTGCGCCATTCTTCCGCCTCCTTCCTCCTGATAGACGAAGGGACCGGGAAGGCGCTGGAGGGCATATGCGCGCATGACGACCTGACATGGCGCCACCCAGAGCTCAGTCGTGACGGAGCTAGAGAGATCTCCTACGCGTCACGCGCCACGTCCTGCCTGGATCGACGGAACGCCGCTGCCTAGCTTCCTGGTGTCGCGACAGTCGCGTCCCTGTTCTTCCCTTTCCCAGGTCTGCGCGTCTGTGCTAGTTGTAAACGCATGCTGGTGCAAGAGAGTAGAGTGTTGGCCCAGCTCACTCGCTCACTAGCTAGAATCTCACAGGAACACACACACAAGCTCTACGAGGAAGAAGAACAGTGGCACAACTCAAGGAGAATTTTCTCTGCGCTGCACACCAGCGCACACCAACACAGCACTTCTCTGTATTTCTCTCGACACCAAGCAGTACAGACTCGATGACTCTAAATAGCCGAACGGCACCAGCTCACACAGCTGCCGATCCGGAAATCACTCCACTACTTCTGTTAACAAACTTGCATGCAACGCTTCACTCGTTTTTCTGCATGCAGATGCTAACCACTCCGAAATACCTGACTCAGTAGCACACGTTCAAGTACTTGACTGACTCCACGCTCTTGCCGCACGACTCGGCCAGACGCTCACGCGTAGCCTACTCACTAATCCAAGCACTTAACGACTAACCTGGACAGGCCACTAACTAGACACGACTAAACACTGGACACTTAAACAACTCAACGCGACACTAGAAAATGTAAAATACAAGATTAGACCCAACATAGAGATCGAGGACCGAGGAGTGATCAGCGGTGCACGGTGGCTGTGATGTATGTCGAATGTCGTCGTCGTGCCATCGTCGTCAGCGGCGTGGGGCTGGTTCATCAGTGCGGTCCGGCGTCGTCTACGGAGTTTGGTCCGTCCACCACCTGTTGCCGCCGGCGCCCCACCGCAGCTTACCATACCAAGCTCGCTTGCTCTAGCCGAGGGGAAGATCAACAACCGAAAAGGCGAACGGAACACCTTGGAACATATACTAAGCGCATGCATTCCATCACAGCACTGGCAGCATCACTCGAGTGCGATAAATGTCGCCCAAAATTTCCATGCGAACCTCCACGACGCACCTTCTTCGATCAGCTGGCATTTCCCAATAGGGGTTCAATGGCACACCGCACACGCTACCAATGGCCATGTCAGTTCTAATAGTTAGTAGTAATTAACGAGTTGTACAAACTTCCAAACGTGCTAGCTCATATAACTAATAATACCTTTTGATCAGACTCATATATATAGTCTCTTCCCTTGTCAATCCACCGTTCCTGAACACATCAATCTCTTCGCCGACACAAGAGGAAAGCGAACTAATCTTTTTGTTTCAATTCATCAATGTGAATACAGGTTATGGTGCTATATATTAGCGTGACCTTCTTTTCTGGCGCATCAGTCTGCACTCCATAGCCTTTTCTCAACTTTTTTTTTGGGAGGTGCATGTCGCATGAGCGGCGGGGGGTTCGAAGGCGAGGGTTTTCTCTCTCGAAACTGCTGCTGCGAGCGGGCGACGAGATGGCAGAAGAATGAGGCCCAAGGCACTCTCATGCCAGCCCACGTTTGTAATTCTTGACGGGCCCTGCCAGCCTGGCCTATAACTCCTAAACGGGCTGTCTCTAACCGCTAGCCCTATCTGCTCATCCTTTCGGCTTCAAAAAAGAAAAGGGAGTAGGTTCAAAAAAAAAAAAAGGGAAAAAAAAGGAAAAAAGACAGGGAGCCTTTCCTTCCGGAACCGCACCCAGCGCCATCGGCAACTGCCAGCCCAGCACCATGGCTAGCGCCTATATAAGCAGCATCGTCTCCCTCGTCGACGCATCGTTCCTCCCACCTCGCATTCCTTCTCCTTCCAGTAGTCTTCTTCCACACGCTCCCTTCCTTCTCGTCAGGGTGTCGAGAAGCAGAGAGGGTCCTCCGGATTGCAAGGGAGGTGTTCGACTGATTGCGGACGTGAGATGGACGGCCGCGACCCGGGCAAGCGGAAGGTCGGCGACACGTCGCAGCAGGGTGCCGCTGCGAAGAAGGCCCGGGCATCTGATGATGCCGTCCTCGGCAGAGGTGAGCGGCCAAGAAAATCGAGCGCGCATAGCTCTTGATTTCTGCTGTTCTTGCTGTTGGATTCTAATTTCTAAGTTGGCGGCGTCTTGCTGTCTTGCAGGGACAGGCGGTGGCGGTGGCGGTGGCGCCTCCCTGACCCAGTCCATGGAATGTGAGTAAAACGAGCGCCTTATTCTCGATTCATCTTCTTGAACTGTTCCTGAATCTTGACGAGATTTCATAACACGAGTGTTATTCCTTGCACCTTTCTTGCATTGCGGGATGTTCCGATTTCTAGAAATGGTTTGTGTTCTTGAATTCAGATTTGATTGTGCATTTGCAGCCACTACGGCCCAGGATCGAGGGCGTGGAGACCCGCTCGTGGGTGGGCGTTCTGCGATGAACCAGGCGGCAACCAACCCTGCCGGGCACCACCGTCCGGTTGACCATGACTCCAGGAACGCTGCCGTTGTCGGCGGAGGTCGGTGGCGCGCGCCCAGTTCTTGGTTCCCTCTCCTTGCAGTTGTTGCAGTGCAGTGTTCGACGATTCTGATCACTTCTTGAATGTGTCTGTTGCAGACAGCGCGGATGACGTCTCAGGGACAGTTGGTGGCGACGGCGCCTCGTCTGTGGACACCTCCCTCACCCTGAACCTCGGAGGTGAGCAGATTAGGCGTGCGTTCCTTGTTCTTGGTTCTCTCTGTTGTGCTTACTGCGTTCTTGTGGTGTTCCTGAATCCTGATACGCGCATTCTTGATACGGGTGTTTCCGTCGTGTGGGGTCGCGCGTTCTTGATTCAGTTGTTTGGTACATGAGTGTGTTATTGATTCAATTCTTGGTTTGCGTTGCAGCTACCGCAAGCCGGGCGTGGTGGACGAATAAGCAGCAGGGACGCCGGCAGATCCACGGCGAGTCTGAAGTTGCCAGCAACAGCGCCAGCGGTGGAGTGTCAGCCGCGGCTTCCTCTGACGGCCGCCACATCCCCGATGTTGCAGGATTAGCCCCAATTGTTGCCGACGCGCCGTCCACGGCTGATGATCCAGGTCGGTGCTCAACTAAATTCGGCCTGCTTCTGTTTGATTCAGTTCTTAGATCGTTTTTGGTTGGTGACCTGAAGAGCCGCGTTCCATTCTTGCAGCCATTGACGGTGCCCTGCTTGCTTTCTCAGGATGGGGCTTTCGGAGGATGAGCCAACATATCATTGCTGCCTCTGCGAGGAGTGCCTCAACCACGACGCTGAAGCTGTTTGCCCAATTTGCGGCGTCCGAGGCGGGAAAGGGGGCGTGGGAGCTCAGCCATCAAAGTCCGACGACTCTGTCCGTCCATAGTCAACAGGCGGTCATCCATGAATTGGGGCATGACCGCATGAGTGTGCAGCGAGTAAGTGTAGAAGAATGTAGTGGCCATGGTGCTGTAGCAGCATTGAGCATTTGTTATGCTTCTTGTTTCAGCCTTTGATATGTCTGTATGCTATGACATTGTTTGGGTTCTCTGTTTTGAATGTTGTCACAACTCACAAATCACCATCGGCAAATGTTGCCCTGAGGAGTATGTTCTTGGATGCTAGTATTAGTCTGCATGTGGGTGATTGTGGGGTTAATTCCGTTGTGATCAACTGCCTCTGCATGTGGCTGAATTCTGCCCCAGAACAAAGAAGCACAGTTGAGATATTTTGCCATGTAATATAGCTGACATACAACTTAACATTTGCCATGTTATGCAACGTAGTTCTTGTGCATCTAAGCTATCACTTTTGCTGAAGTTTGCCACTGTCAAACTGACATACTGCACCTTATTGAGAACCGGAGAAATAAAGCCCAATTTATATATCTTTTTCTTTTTTACTTTGATATCCTTCCGGTGAGGCAGTTTGAGTGGTGGATGATCTCATGATGGTTGGTTGTTTCTGGCCTTCTGAACTTATGCAGCAGCATTGCCTTGCAGTTGCTAATGTTGCTAGACCGCCAGAGCTCGCAAATGTTCCAATGCTAACGCGTATAGTAGTAGTACCACACATGCTTAACGCGTTACTAGAATAGAACATGGGCTTTGCTAAGTTAATTGGGCTTACCGATTTGCAAGACGGGTCAAAATGAAATAACACTTGCATTGCTGCTGCTGTTGCATCCTGACAGTTACCAATGTGCAGGAGATTCAGGGTAAATTATTGAATGTCGCACAGAAGCTTAATACTTGGGGGTACAAAACCTTCGGGCATGTATGTCGCGAGCTAAGCACATTGAAAGGAGAGTTGGACAAGCTGCAGGCAGATCCTCACCGCAATGGACCGACACAGGTGGAATTGAAAATCATCGAGCGCATTATGGAGTTAAATCATAGGGAGGAACTCATGTGGAAGCAAAGGGCTTGGATTCAATGGCTGGCATCAGGTGACAAGAACACACGTTTTTTTCATCTTCGTGCTAGTCAAAGGAGAAGAAGGAATAAAATTGTCAACCTTAAGAAACATGATGGTCAGTTTTCAGAGTGCGAAACTGAGATGGGCAACATGACAACAGCCTTTTATAAAAGCTTGTATACTTCAGAAGGAACAGTAGGTATGGAGATAGTGCTGGAGACGGTACCTGTTAAAGTGACACCAGAGATGAATGAGAAGCTCATTGCGCCTTTCTCTGAGCTGGAGATAAAGGAGGCTTTGTTCCAGATGTTCCCGACCAAGGCTCCGGGTCCTGATGGTTTCCCGGCTCATTTTTTCCAGCAGCATTGGGATATTTGTGGAACAGAAGTAACTTCAGTGGTGTTGAGAGTACTTAGGGGTGACAATGATCCATCAGTCATAAATAATACGTTTATCGTCTTGATCCCTAAGGTTGCAAGTCCGGAGGAGCTTGGCCAATTCACACCGTTAAGTCTGTGTAATGTAATCTACAAAATCGCCTCCAAGGCGGCGGCGAACAGATTAAAGGAGTGTCTTCCGGAGATAATATCAGAGGAGCAATCAGCCTTTGTACCTGGGCGACTCATTACAGACAACATCATCATAGCATATGATGTGTTTGCACTTCATGAAGCGGAAGCGCGTCCGGGATCTCAGGTGTTGTGCTCTGAAGTTGGACATGAAAAAAGCCTATGATCGCGTCGAGTGGGACTATCTTCGTGCTATTATGCTACGGTTGGGTTTTATAGGCTTTATGTGGAGATGATCATGAGGTTAGTAACTACAGTCTCTTTTTCAGTTCTTTTTAATGGTGAGAGTCTTGACAGTTTTAAACCCACCAGGGGTATTCGACAAGGAGATCCTATCTCCCCCTATCTCTTCTTATTGGCAGCGGGGGCCTTTCGTGCCTGCTAAAAGCTAGAACCAGGTCATCAGTACTCAATGGTATTAAAGTGGCACCGTCGGCTCCGATGGTGAGTCACTTACTCTTTGCGGATGACAGCCTGCTGTTTTTCAAGGCGGATAGGGAGAGTGCACAGGTGATCAACGAGGTGCTAAATATATACTGTCAAGCTTTGGGGCAGCAAATAAATGCGGAAAAAATCATCTATTCACTTTGCGAAAGGTGTCAGGCAAAGCATACAAGAGATGATCAAGACAGAGCTTAATGTACAGAATGAGGCGCTTAGCCAAAAATACTTGGGTATGCCGTCTGATGTGGGACTATCTACTAATGGTGCTTTTAAGTACCTAAAGGATAGGGTATGGGAGAAAGTTCAAGGATGGCTGGAGCAGTGTTTATCGACTGGCGGTGAAGAAGTTTTAATTAAATCTGTTGCTCAAGCTATTCCTACGTATTCGATGTCGTAATTCAGGCTACCAAGAGGTTTATGCCAGCATCTTGATGGTTTGTTGCGCAAGTTTTGGTGGGACAGTAAGGATGGTCAAAGAAAACCATGTTGGGTAGCATGGGATGAATTGATCAAGCAAAAATTCATGGGAGGTTTTGGCTTTAGAGATTTTGAGCTCTTTAATTTAACTTTGTTGGCTAAACAAGCTTGGCGCATTGTACAGGATGGAAATTCTCTGAGTTCACGGGTTCTCAAAGCAATTTACTACCCCAATGATGATTTTCTACAAGCTAGCCTTGGTGCTTCGCCGTCCAGAATTTGGCGTGCTGTAATGGATGGAAGAGATGTGCTGCAACGTGGGCTAATAAGAAGAATAGGTACAGGGGAGCAGACAGATATCTGGACAATGAATTGGCTGCCTAGGGACGGCCTCCTTAAACCAGTAACATGCATTGGCACTGACCCTCCGCAGAGTGTAAGTGAGATCATTGACTCAACTACAATGTCCTGGGATCTTCAGATGTTGGCCGGTTTCTTTACACCTATGGATAGAGTAGTGATCCTCAACATCCCATTGAGCACACGTCAACAGATGGATTTCTGGGCCTGGCATTATGAGAAGAGCGGCATCTTCTCTGGTGATTAGTAAAGAAAGAAATACATCATATATGGAGAACGTTGCGGCAAGGTCAGATTCTAGAGCTGAAGAAAAGGAATGGTCGGCTTTATGGGACGTTAAGGTGCCCTCAAAAATTAGAGTTTTCTTATGGAGACTAGCAAAGCACTCACTCCCTACTGCTGATGTTTTGCACCATCGCAACATGAAAACACAAAGCTTGTGTATGTTGTGTGGTTCTCAGGATTCTTGGAGACATTCATTGCTAGAGTGCAATATGGCAAAGTGTGTTTAGGCGCTTGAAACTGATGAAATTACAGAACATTTGTGCCAGGTTCAAGCGGTGGATGCCAGAGATTGACTAGTAAATGTGACGAGCACTCTGAAGCATGGAGACCTGACAAGGTTCTAGTCACATTATGGGCAATCTGGTATGCAAGGAGGAAGGCGATTCATGAGGATATATTTCAGAGCCCCCTCTCTACACATTGTTTTGTTCAGCGTTTTATCCAGGATCTGGAGATGGTTAGGCCACAACCAGCGCAAACAGCAATAGTCAATCATCAAATTCAGCAGCGTTGGATTCCGCCTCCGATGGGTCTCATGAAGATAAATGTGGACGCGGCAATTTCTAAAAATTCGGGTAAGGCAGCGGTGGCAGCCTGGCGAGGAACTCAGCTGGTCTATTTTTGGGCGCCTCAGCGGTTGTCACAATTGGACTGACTGAACCAGAGACGATGGAAGCTCTAGCAGTCAGGGAAGGACTCGCTCTTCCTACCGATCTTGGTCTGCGATCTTTCAGGGTGGCGAGCGACAATGTCAATGTGATTAAAAACATAGCGGGAGCTGGGCGAGGTCCTTATGGTCATATTGTCCAGGAGATCACTACGTCGGCGGCAGCCTTTGCTAAGACGGAGTTCGTGCATGAAAGACGAGCAGCTAACGGTGATGCACATAGGCTTGCTCGAGGCTCACTGTATGAAGGAACTGGTAGATTTATGTGGTTTTTGTCTCCGCCTAAAGGCGTATGTACTTCGTATTCCCAGACAAATTAATAAAGTTTGGGTCTCTCTCAAAAAAAAAATTACCTTGAGAGGTTCAGAAGGGAAACAGGCAAACAGCATTGCAGAAGAAACAGACCTGAAGGCTGAAGCCAATTGTGGTCGATGGTGTGGGACGATAGCAAAGAATCAGATAATCGCGCCTGAATGGTATACTTCAACAACGGCAGCAGTATAAGTTTGTTTCTAGCAACCAACCAAGATGTGCACTAGTAGCACGGTAGTGTTTCAAAAAAGAAATGGGTGCAGTTGTTTACTAGCAACTTCCTACTGCCACACAATGTCAAGTTCCTTGTACAATTTCAGTTTCAGACTAGAAGTAGACTCATGTTAAAAGTGTTGGCATTTTTGCCTCTGCATCTTTTCCTGAGACCTGAACTCGAGACTGGGAGCAGAACAATTCAGATTCTGACCTGAGAAACCATGTTGAGATGTGTCATAGTTCATGATGTGATGAGTAATTGACATACGGATTTGGTTTGAGTCGAACATGAGGTTCGGGTTGAAAATGCAGGATTTTGAGGGTTGCATAAGCATATGTGCATGATTATGTTTATGACTAACCGGAGTTGGTAAAGGTGTTGGGAAGAATGGAGGAGATGGAGAAATGTGTTTGTTTGTCCAATGATGTGTAGGTCAATAGAGTCAACTTGATGGTCAACGGCGAGAGGATCGGGAGAACTAAGCGGGAGGCTTGGGTTCGGGCGATCGAGAGGCCGGGTGAGGTCAAGGGTGATCCACACCATACACATGGCGGACAAGAAGCACGGAAGGTTTCGCGGTTTGGCCTCAAAACCGTGGAGGTGATGAAGACGGTGTGTTGACCAGGGTCAAGGCGAACGGGAGGCCGGTGCAAGCGAAGTATCCTGACGGGCTAGAACGAGGAGGCTTGACGGCAAGGTTCGCGGGACGAGGTGACACTCGCCGTGATGAGGACATCGTTCCTTCGAATACACATGTCACACATCCGCTGGATATACAAGGTCCAATCACTAGAGCTCGTGCACGACAGTTGAATCTGGAGGTGAGCTCGTTTCCTAAGCACTCATTTATATGAACTTGAGAATAGGAGAGAACCATGAGATGATTGGAGAGGAGCTTGGAGGCGTGGAGGGACAGCAAGGGCGTCCAAACTAAGTTGGAGGCCCAATTCAAGTCGACTTCGGATCGGTTTCGGAGTCCAGGAGCAGTCTGTACTAAAACGGTCGCCCAGGTCGCATACGGGTCGGTTCTGTACGTTCTACATATGCATGGAAAGATAATTTGATAACCTTTCCAATGGCGCCGGTATCATGTCAAAATTCATCCGGAGTCATCCAGAATCTGTCCCGGTGCTGCACTACCGTAATTTGGCCTTTAGGCTTTGTATCGTGTTGGAGCCCATTAGGGACGCGTCCAGGGAGTCTTGCACGACCCTAAGGTCTATTTCTACAGTAGCCGCCGCCCAAGTTAGGGTTGGATTTTGGTTAGATTATTCTGTCAAGAACAGTTTCGTCGTTCATCGGTTTGTGAGACCCCAACCTGTGAGCTTAATTCAGTTTTCAGCAATTTTGGTTGCAACCTACTGTGTTCTTACTTGTGTTCTTCGATTAGCAGACAAGGATAAGCCTTCTTGGCGAGGTCGACCGTGCACCGCCGGTCGATAACCTGAGGAGATGTGGTGCTGCGATGGCGGGGTTTAGAACGTGTTGTTCTGAAGCCGGATCGACGTGTGTCAAGTCTCCACCAAATCGAAAGTTATCTGAACCTTTCGGAAGATCGAAAACCCTAGTTCACATCACGCCGACATCGAGCGGCTTGCTTAAGGTGTAAGCAAGCGGTGGACGGTTTCTCGGTTTGGGTCTCAAAACTGGCAGTGGACGGTTTCTCAGTTTGGGTCTCAAAACTGACGGTGGCGGATGGTGTTGCACGTGGCACCACCGCGAAGGTTTGTCGAGGAGAAGCAAAGTCGTGAAGGGCCTGATGTCGTTCGGGCGAAGGAAAAAAGGTTGAACGGTTTTGCCTCCGGTGGTAAGTGGGTGTGTGTGTTGACTGGAGGACATTTTAATCATGTCAAAATGTCTATATAGAGGGAGTTGGCTGGTTGGAGAGGTGAGCATCTTCCACCAAGTCTTAGGTAGATCCATTTTGAGAGCTAGGAGGAGCTTCAAGGGATAGGGAGGAGAAGAGAGGCTCTGTGAGAGACACCTTTTTGTTCTTCCAAAGAGTGGGAGGATGAGGGCGGTTTCCTACCCTTGTATCCATGTAACTTATTGCCTTGAATCAATGAAATGAGGTTCATTTTCGTGCTCAAGTTGTTCTTCATCCTCTAGATCCTAAATTTATCTTTTTTCCTATTTTTAGAGCTATTTTCGTGGGATTTTTCGATCTCCTTTTTGGTTGTTTTGGGATGAATTTCTTGGATGGATTCGGTGCTAGGATGTGTGGGAACATGCCTTGAGTGATCTTGTATAAGATCTTTCTACGAGCACTTCGAATTTGTGGATTTCGTCTAAATTCATCCAAACCCTAGTTCTTCACTTCGATTTGAAATCCGAGGAGATTTTGTTAGGTTTTTGGTATGGATCCACTTGGAGGAGGTTCCCCATCTTGTCATGCATATGTGGGCAAGTTTGATGATTTTTGGAGGTCGTTTGGTCAGATTCGGGATTAAAGCTCAATCATTTTCGCGAGTTCGTCCGCGCTGTTGACTCTACCGAAGTGTCCAGCAGACCATCGGACTGTCCGGCACCGGATGATTCGGCACTTTACCGGAGTGTTCGGTAAAGTACCAGTACCGGAGCATTCTGCATACTACTGGAGTGTCCGGTGAGTTTCCAGGTCTGGAGTATCCGGTCACTCATCGGAGTATCCGACACTACTTTCCAGGTCTGAAGTATCCGGCAGCTTACCGGATTATTCGGTGGAAGCTCTTGGTTGGATTTTCTCCGGCTCATCTCGTGAAGTGTGTCATTGCTTGTTTTGCTTTGCTAGTGTTCTTACATCATCTTTGATTATTCCTATAGTCAGCACAACATTTCTCATGTGTGTGTGATCTTGATAATTAATCTTGAGTCGAGTCAGGGGCATAAATCGAATTCTTTGAGAAAAATTTTTATCGACTCCCATTCACCCCCTGGTCGCTTTCTCGGTTCTTCATGACCATTTACCGGAATTACAACGAATCAACGATAGAACTGGTCATGCCTCCCAGCCTTGTTCGTCCGCCTTAAGGCCTCGCCGCCACGTGCATCCATGTGTCGACGGCGATGGATGCGGCACCGAGGCAGCGTAGCGCCTGGCCGAATCAATTCTTCTTGGGGACCGGGCCGGGACGCGTCCTTGTGCATGACAGATGACGGTGTCTTGAACCTTCTTTGCCGCGAGTGACAGGGAACCTGCGGCCACGTACGGCCTCTGCCGGCGTCGGAGAGGAGGAAACCGGCCGCCACGAACGATGCCATCGTCCGGCGGTTGCCCTGGTTTTGCGATATAAGTTCGGCCGGAGTTGCTGTATGCATTTTTCCGGACCGAGTCACTGCAATCTGAAGAGGACGAACGGAACGGGTGCAGTCGTCCGAGGGAGAAATCAACATGCTCTAATGGGCCGAAAACCGAACCGAAATCCAAACCAAACCATCCTACATACCACATTTAGCCCGGTCCAAATAACCGGTCCATTTGTGCCATTGCGTAGGGCAAATATAGCGATTTATTGGATCTAAAAAAAAAATAGCGATTATTCTACAATTCTACTCAACGGTATCACAGTCAAAAAAGGAAAATCAACGGTATCACAAAAAAGCCCAAAAAAAATAAATAAACAAACGGTGGTAGTACTCCATATTTCTTAGGGACTTCACAGAGAGAGAAAAAAACATAAATGGGCATTTTAATACTATAATCACGACCATTAAGCTTGCTCCTTCCTGTCGTTACGGGCGCTATCTACGTAACTCGACGTATTTCGATGACGTACATATGTATAGTGTGAGGGACGGTGTTAGCTGTTTGAAGATCACTTTCAATGGCGATGTTTTTAGAGCTGCCAGCGGTAAAAAGCAGAATGAATGTTTCGAAATGGGAAGGCGGTTCATGTTCTAGAGTTTTTTTTTTTTGAACCTCTCAAATCTGAATATAAATGTAGTATCTGTTCGTACACGTAAAACACGCCGACTCACACCGACGCACTCCAACGCACACGAACACCCCTACATCTATACCCAGCAAAGCAAATCGCGTCCATCGAGAGCTCATCAGGACCATCAGGCCTGATGCGCGACGAGGGACGTCGCATTCCCTTTGTGTCTCCACGCGGTAAGAGGTATCTGAATATCAACGCTGGCGAATTCAAAAGAATCGCCGACGAACTCCCCTGACCAAGGGATCCCCGGGGACCCCACCTCCACAAGCACCACAACGGCGCCGGAGAGTAGACGCTGTCACAGACGGGGAAGCCCGGGAGACTTTATTCCAACAGACGCGCCGATACCGCCGCTCACCGACGTTCCTGGACACAGAGACCGCCGCCGGCTCGAAACTGCCGCAGAAAACCAGTCACCACCCCGCTCCGGCGCAGATAGGGAACCCGCCGGCGCTCCGGCTCAGACAGGGAACCCGCCGGAGAAGTCGAAGAAGCTCCCATTGAAACTCAGCCCGAAGCCGTCCTCGACACTTCGGCGTCGCCCGCCACCGGATCTGGATCAGGGACAAAAGGACACCACGGATAGCGACACATCGCCGTTCATGGCCACTTTATTGTCCTCAGGCCTCCACTGAAAAGCAGGCCACCGGCTTCGCCGACTCCGCCAGCACCTTCAACTCCGCCGTCAGCCCGAAGAAACAAAAGACGCAGCGCATATCTCACCGGCGCCACAAAGACCTAAACCTAGCAACTAGGAAACCTAGAAAGCAAGGAAGGACAACTGGTTCCACCGCCGATTCAATCAGTCCCCCTCCTCCTTCGACGCCGGCAAGGGCATCGGAGGTGAGGGCGACGACGAATCGGCGGCGAAATCGCGTTTCGCCCTTGGGTCGCCGCTCTGGACTGTAGCAAGGGGAAAGAAGGCTCGAGAGTTGGTGACACAGCTGGGACGTTGTTTCGGGTTGATGTAGTTGCTCGCCAAAACTCTAGGCGAAGGGACATTGAGAGAGATATCAGATGATCATGGGGCTCATCCGCGTGTTTGCGTGCCTCGCATTTTTCATAGTACTTACACCCTATGCTTTATGAAGAGGTAGGTAGGGCGATTTAATTTGTTGTTGTGCTTTTAACATGCATATACAGGTAAAGTCAAATCATGTAATCATTCCTGTATAGATGTACTCTAAGCAATAAGCTCTAAGTTATTATAGATTATTTAGCGTTACAGTGCATTTTGATGAATATATTCATATGTTAAATCATCACGGTTCTAACATTTGAAGAGAAAGGTGTAGTATCTGTTAATGTATAAGAATTTGCAGATCACATGATGCCGGCAAACAAAGCCACAATTTTCGCAAATACATTCCTTAGAGACAGAACATGCTAAGTAGAGATGAATTTGTTGTAATGAAACTACCAGGCTGCTTGCCTCCTTTCACAAAATTGGGCCGTGTATCAGAAGCCAACCGAAGAACTGGATTGTAGACACGCTTTTCATTAGGTACAGAAGATGCTTACTCTAACTTTGATTCCGCAATGATTCCACTTGAACTAAGTATAGTTTAACTTTCTTTGAAAATGTATTTTAGAATTTCCCAAAGACCTAAGTGCCATCATCTCTATTCCCTCTTATTATGGACACATCTATCTCTTGATCCGGGCTCGCCTCGTGCCGACTCGCCGTTTGACACAACATATATTCTACAATCAAGTGAGGAGCCACCAAACATACGTGCGTGGCGACAACACTAGCTAGCTCCACCATGGCAGCGACGACGACCACCCGTGCAAGTGGAACGTCGTCTTCGACGGAGCCGCCGCACCCGCGCATCGTGCTGCTCGCGAGCCCCGGCGCGGGCCACCTCATCCCGCTGGTGGAGCTCGCGCGCCGGCTCGCCGACGACCACGGCTTCGCGATCACCGGCCTCTCCGACCCGGCCAACAACGCCGCGGTGCTCTCCTCCCTGCCGGCATCCGTCGCGACCGCGGTCATGTTCGAGCTCGTCCGCCGCTCGCTCCCGCACCTCCGCGAGCTCATGGCGGCGCTGGTGTGCGACTTCTTCGGCACCGCGGAGCTCGGCGTGCCGGGCTACGTCTTCCTCCCCAACAGCTTCGCCATGGTCGTGGAGAGGTCCACGCCGACGCCGACCCCGGCGAGTACCGTGGCCTGCCGGACTCGCTCCCGTTCCCGGGTGGCCCGCTGCTGCGCCACGCCGACGTCCCCGACGGGTTCCGCGAGTGGACCGACTTGAGGAGGCGCGGAGGTACGGCGGCGCCGACGGATTCTTGGTCAACAGCTTCGAGGAGGAGATGGAGACGGCCATGGCGGAATCGTTCAGGCGCGCGGGACGCGGAGGACGGCGTGTTCCCGCCGGTGTATCCGGTTGGGCCGTTCGTCCGGTCAAGCTGCTCTGGCGAAGAAGAAGATGACTCGGCGTGTTTGGAGTGGCTGGACCGCCAGCCGGAGGGCTCGGTGGTGTACGTCTCTTTTGGCACCGGGGGAGCGCTGTCCGTGGAGCTCGCCGCCGGGCTGGAGTCGAGCGGCCACAGGTTTCTCTGGGTCGTGCGGATGCCCATTGCCCTGCCTCGACGGCGTGGCTTCCCGAGGGGTTCTTGGAGAGGACGAAGGGCCGTGGCCTCGCCGCAGGTGCGCGTGCTGTCCCACCCGGCGACGGCGGCGTTCGTGTCGCACTGCGGGTGGAACTCGACGCTGGAGAGTGTGGCGGCCGGCATGCCGATCGTCGCGTGGCCGCTGTACGCGGAGCAGAAGATGAACGCGGCCATCCTCGCCGACGACGGCCTCGTGACGCGGGAGGAGGTTTCCGCGGCGGTGAGGGAGATCATGGACGGGGAGAAGGGAAGTGCCGTGCGCGCCAGGGCGACAGAGCTGCAGGAGGCGGCGTCGCGGGCGTGCTCACCCGAGGGGTCGTCGCGACGGGCGCTGGGGGACGTGGCCGCCAAGTGGAAGGCGACACTTCTCAACGGGAACGGAGCGGCCGGGTGCACGACTTTTTCTTCCAATATTTTTGTTCTTGACTTCTTGTCACTATGTCGTAAGTGTTGGTTTGGGTAGGCAGAGATTAGCAATAATCTTTTCCAATTGGTAGGGAAATGAATAAAATTTGCTTGGCAATTGACTGGATTAGAACAAGCCAACTATGAAGGCCATTCCGGTCCCATGCTAACTTGTTCAGGTTCTCTTCTCCTATCCTACCATTTTTTTACTCTCTTTCTGGTTATCATTTTTTTTTTTTTGCGATGGCTCTTTCTGGTTATCTAAGGAATATCCTATGTCCTTGTTCATGCAGATGTGCTTGTCTAGACTTTAAAACCTCAAATGACGTGCAATCAGCATCTAGTAGGATTAATGCAAACCCAACTTCGCTGGAATGGATGGAAATGTACTTAGTCTCGCTGCGAGAGCACCACAAGATTTACAAACCAATTATACAGTAGATTCTGCTTCGACTTCGCAGCTAATGAAGCCCCGAACAGCTTCATTCAGTCCAAAACTACTCCCCCGGTTTTGAATATATGATGTTAGGACATCATTTCTTAATTCAGTTTAAAGCGGGAGTAAATTTTATGCTGTCCCCAAATTCATTCTTTGCCCAAGCAACAATGATGCGAAAGTCACACATGATTTGCGTATCTTCACATATGGTAAAAGGAAATAACTGAACACATCACAGTTGAAAGGGAACTTGCAAAAACTATCCACAGGTTCAAGCATGTTTATTAGTACTTGTTGCTATTTTACATCCGCAAAGATGACCACATAATAGGAAACAAGAAATGTAAAGATGTATAAGCCGGGCCAGCTTGCTGCCTCCAAACCGCTGTACAGACTAGAGGCAGGAAGACTCAACATAAGGTGTGCTCCAGTGCTCGCAATCAAGCAGACGGGTGAGGATATCCTGGCAGCTTGGTCGCTTCTCCGGTTCTTTCCAGCAATCTATCAAAAACAAAAGATGCAGCACAGACTAGAAGGACCGAGAAGGCGACCAGAGGAGGGGTGAATGGAAGCCGATAAAAATTCTTACAAAGAGTTCGGCCTATGTCCCGACCTGCCTCAAGATTGATCACCAAGATCACACACACACACATAAGGAGTGTTGTGCTGATCCTAGGTGTGATCAAGGATGGTGTAAGAACTCCTGCGGAAGCAAATCAAGCGAAATCAAACTCCTTAAGACGATCTGAAAGTTCAAGTTCAGAAACCCCCTATCAGATAGTCCGGTATCGGGTCGGATACTCCGGCGCCGGATACTCCGGTGGCTATCAGATACTCCGGTCGGATACCGTACCGAGTACAGAAACCCCCACCGGATAGTCCGGCAATGTGTCGGATACTCCGGTCGAGTACTTCAATCAGATACCAGAGCCGGATACTCCGGTAAGGTGTCAGATAGTCCGGTGAGTATCAGGCCCGGATACTCCGGTAATGTGCCCCGGATAGTCCGGTCGGGTACCAGGTCCGGATACTCCGGTACTCGGTCGGATAGTCCGGTAGACGATGAACAGCAAGAACAAAAACGCGCGACCGGTTGCTCCAAAATCCAAAATCCAATCAAACGACCTCCAAAAATCTCCAAACTTTAACCCTAGGTGCGTGACAAGATTAGGAACCTCATCCAAGTGGATCCATACCAAAAACCCAACCAAATCCCCTCGAATTTCATATCACGTGCAAGAACAAGGGTTTGGTCAAACTTAGACGAAATCCACAAATTCGAGGTACTCGTGGGGAGATCTTGAACGAGATCACTCAAGGCATGTTCCCACACATCTTAGCACCGAATCCATCCAAGAAAACCAACCCAAATCGCAGCCAAAAGAAAGATCGAAAAATCACCCGAAAATAGCTCCGAAAATAAGGAAAAAGATGAATTCGGGAATAAGATGGGGAGGAAGAACAAGAGCACGAGATTGATTCAAACAAACATCATTCTACTGATTCAATCACGAGATTCATAGGTACAAGGTTAGGGCGCCGCCCACTTCCTCCCTCTATTGTTGAAAGTTGAAGATACAAGCTCTCACCTTGTTCCCTCTCCTCTCATCTCTCTCTAGCTCATCCCTAGCTAGTTCTATCCCTAGATGCAAAATGACTTGGTCCCTCAAGGCTCAAGGTGGCCAGCCAACTCCACCTCCTTATATGGGCATTTTCGCTTTCCCAACAAACCACTAAAGTATTACATACTCCCACCTACCACTAGGGGCAAAAACGTCGAACTCTTTTTCTTCGCCCGAACGTCATCGGGCCCTTCACGACTTCGCTTCGCCTCGACGCAACCTTCGCGATGGTGCCACGTACACCACCATGCGTCGCCGCCGCCGGTTTTGAGGCCCAAACCGGGAAACCGTCCGCCCGCCGGTTTTGAGGCATAAACCGGAAAACCACCTCGATGTCGACGCGTGTCACCTCGTCCCGCGAACCTTGCCGTCAAGTCTTCTCGTCCCAGCCCGTCGGGACCCTTCACTTGACTCGGCCTCCCGTTCGCCTCTTGACTTGGTTAACCCGCTGTCTTCATCACCTCCACGGTTTTGAGGCCAAACCGCGAAACCCTCTGTGCTTCTTGTCCGCCACGTGTACGGTGTGGATCACCCTTGACCTCACCCGGCCTCTCGATCGCCCAGACCCAAGCCTCCCGCTTGTTCCTCCCGATCCTCTCGCCGTTGACCATCAAGTTGACTCCATTGACCTACCCATCATTAGACAAGAAAACACATTTCTCCATCTCCTCCATTCTTCCCATCACCTTCACCAACTCCGGTTAGCTATAAACATAATCAATATACATGCTCATGCAACCCTCAAAATCCCGCAATTCAAACCCGAACCTAAAGATCAACTCAAACTCGCTCGTTGTCAATTATTCATCACATTATGAACCATGACACATCTCAACATGGTTCCTCAGTATTGTTGAATACAGCAAAAGAGAACAGATTCGGCAATCAGATGTATGTGCTATAAGGAGGAGAAGGAAAACATATGTAATATAATGTCTGCCTGCGTAAAGATAAGGGAGGGTTCGACAAGATAAGGGACTTCTTTGTAATTTCCTTTTCTTTGAGGACTTTCCTGTAAAAGTGCCCAGGGGCTTTTATGTAAAGGGTGTGGTTGTATGTTACAAGTATAATATAATCCCCTCCTTTCGCAAAAAAAAAAAAAAGGATTTTGCTATCTAATCATTTTTGAAACAGCCAACAATATATATTCAACGAGTTCCAATCAGTTGCATCTATTTCTCCAATAAATGGTTTCACTTAAGTTTTGTACGATCAGGAAATTGTCAATTGACATATCTGAGGCTTAGAATTTTAAATCAATACGTCCGTTTTCATTGTAAACTACTTTGTATCCTGACAAACTACAATGGAAGTTCTAATTAATCTAGGATATACAACCAAATATCTTTCTATTAAAGGAACAGAAAATCATACCTGCTATCAAGGTTCTAAGAGGTCCATCTGGTATTTCTAATCTAGCCCCTTCGTTTGCAACAGAGTAAACAACCTAACATTATGTCAACAGAAGACATGAATTGGTTTACTTCAGAGACAGTTTATAGAGCCCATGGAAAAAGTATGGTGGTTACCTGAACTGATGGTATTCCTTCCCAAGGTCTACTAAGAGTGCAAAGTTCCCACATGATCACCCCAAAGCTGAAGATATCACACTCCTCTGTAAATGGCTCATTGCGAATGAGCTCAGGGGCCATCCACTCTGGTGTTCCTGCAGATGAGTTGTCATTGATTGCAGAAGTCGACATTACTCGGGAGAGCCCAAAATCACATATCTTGACTGTTAAGTGCTTGTTAACAAGGCAATTTGCACTCTTTTGATCGCGATGAACTATCTTCAACCGGTGCATGCACATGAGACCCCTTGCCCATGAAATCATTCATAATGGTGCTATGTTTCATGTATATCTTGATGTTGTGATCCAAACATTTTATTTACCTTGTACATGTGGTGCTATTCTAAAAATGAGGAGTCTCATAATTCTCTTAATCCTGCCAAAGGATGCATTTTTAGACACGTGCGTGGCGCACGTGCATTTGTACTAGTAGGAACTAGTGCAAGAAAATAATTCCTAGAAAAAGTTCAAATCATTTCCTTTCCCTCCCCTTCCCCTGGGCTGCTTCCCTCCCTGGCCCATCTTTCTTTCTCCACGATCTCCCGGCCCAGCACGCCACACAAGCGTCACGTCGCATCTGCCCCTCGCAGCAGCTCCACGCCGAGCGGCTGAGCCGCCGCTCCAACGTCGCCTCCACCTGCCGCCGTGCGCCCCACCGCCATGAACGGTGTTCCCGCCAAAACGAGCCACCGTGCGGCTATAAATCCCACTATACGCTTCTCCTTATCCCCAGAGCCCTCCGCCACTGTGAGCTTCGCCCTCCACAGCCCCAGGGTCGCCGTTTTTCCCCCTTCTTCCCTACTCGAAGTAGATGTAGGAAAAGTGGAAAACAGGCGCAGTGTTTGCTCGGCTAGCTTGTCCCATACGAGTATACGACGACTGGCAATGTGACCGAAGTAGAGATGAGAGAATGTCAAAGAGGTGACGGTTGACTTGCTCACGATCATTGGCGACACAGGTTTCCAGCTCGAACACGCTCAATGATGTCTCACTGTTCACTGATGATGCAAAATCTAATGAAGGACGCGTGGCGAAGAATTTCCTTTGTGAGTTGTGACCTTGACTGGTTCGTGTGTACAGGTATCTGTGACTGTGAGGCAAGCGAATCAAAATCACTGTTGGCCGGTTGAGTTAAGCGGAATCAAGCTGGGAGATCGTGCATGCTGCCATTGCTTAGCCGCCGGCGCTGGCCAACGTAGCAGTGCCAACATATCCTGTCAACAAAGTGCATTTCTCGCAACCATATGCGTTAGCTTACCTTATCATCCGATAATGCATCTCCGCAACCGCATGCGGCCGCACACATTATCATCCACCGCACGACTTGCATTGAGATTCGGACTCCTGGTCCCACCAGTTGCATGCATGTTGACTGCTTTTCTGCGTCCTCTGCACTCTGATGCTGTGTTACAGCTATGGGACCCATCAAAAGTGCACGAATGGAGAAGCAGGAGAGAGAATTGGTCCCGCTGGTTGCATGCTAGTATATTCACTTGGAACTCGAGGACCTCGGCACGGAGTACCTGGAGGAGCTCCTCCGGGTGTCCTGCGAGGCCCGGGCTGCAACGATGTGTGATCAAGGATTTACTATAGGAGAGATTTTACGGTGTTTGTGATGTGCTCATGTACTTACTGTCAACGTGGCTATATGCATGTTCCTTAGGTTTTCTAAACAAATCGAAAGAGTTTGAGAGATCCAACACGATTTGCATTGCTCCATTGATAGAGTCTCTATACTTTTTTTTTTTGGGAATTGAGTCTCTATACTATTTGTTTACGTCAGTTCGTGTTCGTCTCCGACGCCATCACGGATTCGTGTATCGTGTTCGTTTCGTCTCGTTTACGTACGTGCGTTCGTGTTTGGCAAGCACGGCAGGGGCAGGGGCAGGTTTGGCAAGCACGGCAGGGGCAGGGGCAGCGCCGGCTCCGACGTCGACGTCCGCGCGGCGTGTTGAGCTGAGCATCGACGTTCAGCAGCACATCAACGAGCTCCAACACCTTGGCCTTCTCGATGTCCATGGTGCCGCGGAGTGACCCTGTCCTCGTGGCGCCGAGGGGCAGGTCGAACATGCTCCATCCACCGACGAGTTGATCACGGGGGCACCACTCGATCGGAAGCGTCGCCAGCGACGAGGAGTCGATTGGAATTCGGCGCTTGTACGTGCGCGTTCGTCGCAGGTTGGAGGAGTTGCAGCGCTGGCGGCGGCGGCCTTGTGTGCCTGTACGTGCATCCCTTGGCCATGAGCTCCTCATGCGGGCCCATCTCTGAAACGGCGACGAGCCAACGAGATCGGCCTTGTGGATGGTTGAAACTGGAGAGGTGGTGGGCAATCACCAAGCTGTCGAGCACCTCTCCTGCGACAGGTTCTCGGACGGGGAGTTCAGCACGCTGGTGGTCTCCGCGTCCAGGATTCTTGAGCATGGCGCGTGCGATGGCGATGTGCTGATTCTGATTGCTCACCAACCTGCAGTCCACGTTGACTCATTAGCATTGCCATGAACTAATAATCATGATCTATTCCATTCATCTCTAAATTGCATTAGTAGATCTATTCATCATTTCTTTCACCTGTTGATCACCTAGCTAGCTACGAACCTTTAGTTAAATCTTCCAGGGACCATAGTTATAGTCAAAACACGTACGAAATCACTTGACAAAGTAGGATGCGGAGTATTTCATATAACTTTTTGTCAAACTTGCTTCATCTGACCTCCCACTTTGTTCTAACATGCCATGTCATTACTTGACAGATATATAACTTTTGTGAACGCTTCAACATTCACAAGGCACTTAAAGCAAATATCAGCACCAATCAAAGTCAAAGAAGGAGAAGGAAAGCACGGGGTTACTAGAGATGGAAGAAGCTGCAGGAGAATGGGATTAGGCAGCGACACGTGGTGGATCCTAGCAAGCCCTATAGAAGCGGGCCGGGAAATTGTCACTTGAGTTTAATATTTGACCTGTCCGTTCAAGTTGTTCATGTAAACTTTTGACATCCGTTGCAGTGTGCGTTCCTGACCATGGCAACTTTGTCGCAATAAAATGGGTCAGGGGGGGTTCAGCTGCTGCAACAGAGTGCCAGGTCGAAGCTGATTCTTCAAACCGGGAGAATTAATGGCGGCTCCAAATTTTCAGTCAACCGAACCATTTTCTACCTATATCTTGAAGGGAGAAGGTACATAATTGATATGAGAATTTTATTTTGTGCAATGTAATAGCAACAGTAGTGCAATACTTCTTAGTCAAACGGTTTCTCAAAATATTTGGAGATATATGCTGTTGTAATATGATGCATAATTAACTTTCTTCCTGGATGCAAGTGTTATGAATCTTGAAAGAAAAAAGCAGAGTCAACACTAGTGGATGCAGCGGAGCTTGACGCCGGGGAGCCAAGGTCTGTGCTCACATTCTAGATGCCGATGCACTCGCGTGTGATCGCTGCGGCACTGGGAGTAGGCAGCGATCAGGGCCACGTAGTGTAGCAGCAGGAGCCCGTCGACGCGTCTTTGGCCCCGTGACGCGACGCGACGGCAATGCGTGGAGAGGAGTCGCGTCCACGGACGGAAAAAAGATCCCGATGATGGTCGCAACTCGCAACAAGCGGCAACAGGATACACCAGGCAATGCAGGGCGCGATAGTCGCGTGGCAGCTAGCGACGCGCCCTCTTCCCACCAACCGTGCTGGCGGCGGCAAAAAAATCAAAAACACTGTACTAGCATCTTCAGGTTTGGTTGACCGCGCCGGGTAGCAGACATGTGTCGCAAGCAAAGCGATCGACCGGTAGAAGCCGGCTCATGCATGTTGCGAGGACTCACGCAAGTGCTGTTTGATTGGAAACGGCGTTCCGGTGTAAAACCAACAGGTGCCTTTGAGAGCACGCGGCTGCTCTCGAAGTGCGAGTGTGCGACCAGCACGCCAACGCTCCTGAACCACATGAACAAAAGGCACTGTGCTGAGTGAGACAGGAGGATATCTTCAAAACCGCGTCCCGCATGGCCGTGGGTGTATAAATAGACACACTTTCCGTTCGCCAAACCATTCTGCATCGCTCGCCGCTATCGCGTGCACAGACCAGGAGGGGCGCGAGGAGGAGGCGGCGGCGGCGCAGGTTTCTATGCCTCAGGAGCGGTAGGTTTCCACGTTCAGGTACAAGCTGCTGGAGGCGGCGACGGAGTCGACTTTTTCAGAGAGCCAGATTCTGGGGCGGGGCGGCTTCGGCACGGTGTACCGCGGGCGCCTCGACGACAGGCGCCACGTTGCCGTGAAGCGGCTCAACTTGCCGACGGCAGCGTGGCAATTCGAGAACGAGGCCCGTCTTTTGTCACGCGTCAGGCACCGGAACCTCGTCAGCATCCTCGGGTTCTGCACCCACGGAGACAGCGAGAAGCTCCTGGTCTACTAGTACGTGGCCAAGCAGAGCTTGGCGAAGGTTCTGTCCTCCGGTAAGTGCTTCTTTCTTTGTGTTTTCCTTTGTACCACCTATAGAAAAGCAGCCGCATAGAATTAAAACAATAAGGCGGACAATCCTTTCATAGGGCCTGTTTGGATTGCTAAGTTAGAGTTAGAATGAGTTAGTTTAGGCAAAACTAACTCTTGAATTGCCAAACAGGAAGGTTAGATTGGGTTAGATGCCTCTAAACCCCCAAAAAAAAACTATCCCGACGGAGGGGTGCTTATTAGAGTTAGTTTCGGTGGGACCCACTCAAACCTTATCCAGGCCGGCGCACCCGATCCCCTCCCCACCTCCCATTCTCCCTCTGGGCCGCCGCCATCCCGGCCGCCGCCGCCGCCCTCCATCGCGGCACCCCCCCATCCCGGCCGCCGCCGCCCCCCTCCATCGCGGCCGCCGCCCTCACGCCGGCCGATTCGCCTCCACCAAGCGCCAGCGCGCCGCCGCCCCCAAGCCCCAGCGCCGCCGCCGATTCGCCGCCCCCAAGCCCCAGCGCCGCCGCCGATTCGCCCCCAAGCCCCAGCGCCGCCGCGAAGCCGCCGTCCATCCCGGCCGCCGCCCTCCATCGCGGCCGCCGCGCTCCATCCAGCCGGTGTCGCTGTTCACGCGCGAGAACAGCTCGCGCACCTCCGACGCGGTCCAGGCCGCGCCGCCCCAGGACGCGTCTGCGGCGGCGATCAGCGCGGAGGAGCGGCGGTTCGCGAAGGAGGTGGTGCTCAAGTACCTGAACAAGATCAAGCCGCTGTACGTGAAGGTCTCCCGGCGGTACGGCGAGCGCCTCCGGTTCCCCGGCGCCAGCGAGGGCGAGGAGACGGACGCCGAGCCGGACCCGTCCCCGGCGCCGTCCCAGGCGACTCCGTCCGCGGCCCCTGCTGTGCCGCAGCCGGTGGTGGTGGCGTGCGGCGTGCGCGCCCCGCGCGCCAGCGTGCCGGCCGGTCTGAAGTTACATTGCTTATAAATGATTGCGTAGACAAATATCAATAGGTAATGGTGCTTGTCAACTTCTAACTGAATATAACTTTTCTTGATCAATTGAAAGGCACAATGTGCTGGTTGGTTTCACCTAAGACTGCATGATAATTCCTTTCATAATCTGCATCAATGACTATAGTACTATTGCATAAGAAACTACATGAACTTTAGTTTAGTACTGCACTTCGTTTACACTTCATCTTGTATTATGCCTTATTAAGGATTAAGTTAAGTTCTTAATGGCTGAGGTGGGACCCGATTCTGTTGAGGAAAGTGTACTGAGCTGGCTGTTTGCAAAGACATTGCCTTGCGAATGTGAGTTCCCAGTGAATTGTGCGATGCTAATGAAACACAGAAGTAGTCTCTATGTATGTGCTTTAGTGGGAGCATGGATGCCGATATTGATTCAGTGTGAAGTTTCTGTTTGGGAGGTATCTCGTCACTTAATCAGTTAAGGGTACAGCAGAGGTCGACCGGACAACCTGATAGTGATCTTTCGATACTTTTGAGAACTTAGAGATATAATTTTACTGATCATAATACAAGTCTTGGCACATTCTTTATGCCTGTTTTCAAATGTATTCGCTATAGAAAACCATTGTGTCCCACATACTTAAACACATGTTACCCTGTAATTCACGTACAGGTCGCCATGGATTTGTAGATTCTTATCATAAAAACAAATGGTTGTTATGGATCCCTCTTTTACATTTAATTTTCCTTGATATGCAGGATATATCACGTCGCGTTCATCCTCGATGGACGGAGACGGCTTCGACGCATGGGATTCGCAGCCCTCGGCAACCAACCACGGTGGCCGCGCCGGGCTGGACCTCAACTCGCAAGCGGCGGCGGCGGAGGGTTTCCCGGGGCTTAGCCTCTACGGAGCCTTCCTCCAGGGGGACGACGACGAGCTCGTACCTGCCGGCGTCAGGGGCTCCCGGCTTCCTCCCTATCGCCCACCGCGTGCCGGATCTGGAGATGGATGGGTGCCTCCGCCGCCACCAACACGGCAACTGAACTTCGGTGGCTCCTCGTCAGAGGCAGTAGGTCGCGGAAGAGGAAACGATGGCCTGTCCATTGGCGGGTCGTCGTCGCAGGGAGGTGGCGGCGCTCGGCAGCGCGCGAAGTCGGCCGCTGCGGCAACCGGCCGCCGTAGCCGTGCAGTGCCGCCGCGTCCCCGTGCACCGAGGGCACGGACGAGTGCCGTCCGTGGGCAAGCATCCGGCCCGGGCGCTCCCTTCGACAATGGTGACGATGACGAGGAGGATGATGTCGAGGAGTTAGCGAGCTCCGGAGGTCCTCCGGTGAGACTATCCAACCGAGCCCACTGGAATGATGCTATTAATGCTTGTTTGTTACAATTGTGCATAGAGCAACGTGAATCAGGAATGTATAATGGTACACAAATGAGTGCTGAAGGGTACGAAGCCGTTATCGACGGCTTACTTGCTAGAAAGGGGTTGGTGTATAGCCGTCTACAGGTGAAGAACCAAATAATCGTACTCAAAAACACCTACTCTTTCTGGCGATACCTGCAAAGTCACACAGGGTTGGGGAGGAAGGCAGATGGAACCATTGATGCCGAGTCTGATTTCTGGACCAGACACACAGAGGTAAATATTTGCTCAATAAATATATACTTGTTACAGAGCTTCACTCAAGGAAAAGATCTCCTCTAGAAGTAGAATATTTTTCGACATTCTTTTTTAATTGATGCTGTAAGGGTTAGAAGTATTCTCTATTTTGGAGAATTTCAGGAAGATACATACCTACCCTATTAGTAAGTACCACAACTTTGAAGATGGTGATTTTATGATGCTCTCTCTGATTCTAAATTGATATCGTTTTAGGAACTGTGCTGGTCAAACTTTATAGTATCTGACCATCAATACTGAATTAACAATATGGATTGAGAGCATACACTGATACATATATATTTATCATTTTCAATAGTTCCATCTTATATACTTTATCTCATGTCAATTAATTTATTTAGGTATAATAAATCAATAGTGAAATTGCATTTCGAAACCATTTTAATGTGGAATCAGAGGGATTGTGAATGAATTAAATTTAATGTCGATTTAGAACAGAGATACAAAGTCATTATATTTGTTGAGAAAAAATTGCTAATAATGCTATTTCAACTTGCATTTCGATAAATTGCTGAACAATTTTTTTGACAATCTTATGCTGCAGAAGAAACCATACCTAAAGAAGCTGCAGTGGGGTCCTCCAGCAAACGAGGACCTGCTTGATGAACTCTTCAGAGGCTACACTATGGATGGAAGCACAGCCTTTGTGCCTGGAGATGATTATGGTCTGAACCAGGAGCAAGAAGAGGAGGAGGAGTTTCAGGCAACACCTACAAGTTCAAACAGCCAGTGCAACAAGAGGTTGAGGAAGGGCAAGATGTCATTTTCCAGCACTACAAGCACTTGCACTAGTCCAACGAAGAAGAGCAAGAGCCCAATGGTGAAGATTATGAAGGACATAGCCACTACGTACAAGGAGTCTGTCGCGTTCAACACTAAGCAAGTGCAGAGTCGAGCAAAAGACAAGGCTACATTTTCTGTCAAGAGATGTCAGGAGTTGGCATTTGAGTGTGGCATTGAGAAAACAGTTGACTCTGTCTTTGCTATGTCCAAGCTATTTGAAACAGAGTACCAAAGGGAATTCTTCTGTGGGTTAGATAGTCCAGAGCTTAGGTTGGGTTACTTCAAGAAATGGTGCAGGGAGAAGAACATGGAGTGTTAGGATGAGTGTGTCTGATGTGCTGAACCTTTTTATTTATGTGTTGGGTGTTGAACTATTGTATGTCTGTGATGTGCTGAACTTTTTTATTTATATATTAGGTGTTGAACTGATGTATGTCTGTGATGAGCTGAACCTTTCATTTATGTGTTAGGTGTTGAACTATTTTATCTGTATGTGATGTCTTGAAACTATTTTATCTATGTGCTTACTAATTGTACATTATCTGTGGGCTTACACTAATTTCATTCGTTTAATGTGAACCAGGAAGAAGATAAGGGGGGAACCACAAGTGAGGATGAGATTGTATCCATGTGTCGGAACAATTTGGAGCAGGACCAGAACTTGATCTTGCAATTGGTTCCTATCTTGGGTATGTACTCTGATAAATACTTTGCGAAACTGCCTAGGAGGGTCGATGGAGAATCTGGTTTAGATTGGGTCAGAAGAACACTAGCCAACGATACCCAATGCTACAACATGTTCAGAGTTGAGAGACCTTTGTTTAACAGGCTACATAATACTTTGGTCGAGTCATATGGGTTGAAGTCTACTAGACAAATGTCATCTGTAGAGGCTCTTGCTATGTTTTTACGGATTGTTGGTGCACCACAGTCAGTTAGACAGGTTGACAACCGTTTTAGGAGGTCCTTGGAGACAGTAAGCAGGACATTTGACAGAGTTTTGACATGCCTCCTTAGGTTAGCACAGGACATAATTGTACCCAAGGACCCAACATTTTCAGAGGTGCACCCAAACTTGGAAAATCCAGCATTTTGGCCACACTTCAACAACTGTATAGGAGCTATAGATGGGACACATGTGAAGGTTTTGGTGCCTAAGAGTAAGAGGGTTCCATACTTGAACAGGCACAATGAAACCAGTCAGAATGTGCTTGCTGTTTGTGATTTCGACATGAGATTTACCTTTGTGTTGTCGGGATGGCCGGGTTCGGCACATGACATGAGAGTTTTCAAAGATGCTATGACTACTTATTCTCACAAATTTCCACATCCACCCCCAGGTTTGCTACTTCAACTGTCTTGCAACAATTTTTATTCTACACCACTTGTTCATTTAAGTGTGTCTGGCTTTCACAATATGTAGGGAAGTTTTATGTGGTTGATGCGGGCTACTCAAACCGGACGGGCTATCTTTCACCATACAGATGTACAAGGTACCATGTCGAGCAATGGCAGAATGGACCGCCGCCACGAGGTATGAAAGAAACATTCAACCATGCACACGCCAAAGTTAGGAATGTCATAGAGCGAACTTTTGGAGTGTGGAAGATGAAATTTAGGATCTTGTTGAACATGCCATCATTTCCAGAGGAAAAGCAAACTAGAATTATTGTTGCTTGTATGGCTCTTCATAACTTCATTCGAGAAAGCAGAATTGCGGATAGGGAATTTGATGCTTGTGATGCTGATGAAAATTATAACCCAATGCCTATTCCTCCTGCATCCGCATGGCCACAAGATGAACCTCTTGTTGAAGATTTCGACATGAATAACTTCCGTGATGAGATAGCTCATGCTTTGTTTCATGGACTGTAACTTTTTTTTGTTATGTTTTACTGAGGACTCATATGTTTAAGTGGGACTTCTTATTTGTATGGACAAAATAAAATTTATTATGTTTTGGATGCTTCATTTGTATACATGATTTATTTGTGTCATTTGAGAGCGAGAGGAGGCCACACAAGAGCCGGTCACACCAAATCCTGCTGGAAATAAGCTTTAAATGAGCCAAATGATTGAAAAAGTGTATTTATTGTCAATCTAACCCTCTCATCCAAACACCTCTTTGGTTAGAGTTAGTTTAGGAATTGAGTTAGAGTTAGTTTGTAACTCTAACTCTAACCGAGTTAGAGTATCCAAACATGGCCATAGCACGTTCTTCATAGCCGTTTTGCTGTTACCTGTTCGTCCCCAGAACCCCTGCTATAAACGGAAGGCTCTATGGCCGAACAAAGCTAGTAGCACGATGATATCTGCGTGTGAATCTATTCATTGTCCCCCTCTACTGTTGGTGTTAGGGACGAGTGAGTGCTGACATTGACAGCTGCCAAATGCGCCGAAACGAGTGTCTGAAAAAGCTTTAGACCCGTGGTTTGAAAATCCAAGAGGAACCCTTCTCTTGACTGAAATGGTTGGGAAAAGCCAAGAGTGAATGGATGGTAATCCTGATATCTCCCCCCAAGTGTGCAGATGCAATCTTGTTGTAATTGATGAGCACAAATTCTTCATTGCTCTGATGCTAAAGCTGAGTGGCTTCACTCTGTTCTTGCTGTCAAAACTGATACACGAGTGGGACACGTCTAATTTCTTCACAAGATATTCTCCATGTTCTTTATATGCTGTGGAAAATTTGGTAAGCAAAGAGCGATAAGTGGTTTAATGCAAATGGCTGGGTCAGTTATATATAGTAAGCAAAAGCTGTCTAATCCATATAATGGTTTCCAGGTCGAGGAGGTAACTGAACTGAACGACCCTACATACCATGCTTTTGCTTTATTCTTTGCATCTACTACCATGACGATGACATTACTTGGTCAATTAATATTCAAGCTAAAACTTACGAGGCTTCTTCTGCTACTCGTACATAGACTCTTCTGAGGCCCTATCTTTCAATTATTCTATAGTTTCTTATGTCAGGGAGAACGTCCAATCATCAGTGAGCTTTGTGCTTTCAGTTTAGCAAAACTCTGAGAAAACTACTTGCACCTAAAAATTATCAGCCCAACACGGCGTTTAATATCTTCGTATTAAAAGCGAAGCAAGTGGGACTTGAATCCCTGTCCTGTCTATATATCCAGCAGGATCTATTAGAGGCAACCAGACGGGCACATGTCAGCCATCAGTTGTGCATCACCTCATGTTTCGTTTCATCAACACGATGGAAGCCAATCAAATGTTGTGAATCAGAGAGTTCATGCCGCGAGCATTTCCTAGTTGCAGAAAGCAGAGCTGAAGTCCTCCTCCTCGATCACCATGGGGTTGGTTGAGCGACACTGGCGAGACGGTCGTTGTAGTCCTCCTCACGATCCTCCTCGTTTCCCTCCTCGTCGGTACGATTTGCAGCGATCACCTACTTCTGCTGCAAGTGTTGTCGCTGGATCAAGGAGGGGCGCGAGGAGGCGGCGGCGGCGGCGTCGGCGCAGGTTTCCATGCCTCAGGAGCAGGAGGTTTCCACGTTCAGGTACGAGCTGCTGGAGGCGGCGACAGAGTCTTTTTCAGGGAGCCAGATTCTGGGGCGGGGCGGCTTCGGAACGGTGTACCGCGTGCGCCTCGATGACGGGCGTTGCCGTGAAGCGGCTCAACTTGCCGACGGCAGCGTGGCAATTCGAGAACGAGGCCCGTCTTTTGTCACGCGTCAGGCACCGGAACCTTGTCAGCCTCCTCGGGTTCTGCACCCACAGAGACAGCGAGAAGCTCCTGGTCTACGAGTACGTGGCCAAGCAGAGCTTGGCGAAGGTTCTGTCCTCTGGCAAGTGCTTCTTTCTGTGTGTTTTCCTCTGTACCACCTATAGAAAAGCAGGCGCATAGAATTAAAACAATAAGGCGGAAAATCCTTTCACAGCACGTTCTTCATAGCCATTTTGCTGTCACCTGTTCGTCCCCAGAACCCCTGCTATAAACGGAAGGCTCTATGGCCGGAGAAAGCTAGTAGCATGATGATATCTGCGTGTGAATCTATTCATTGTCCCCCTCTACTGTTGGTGTTAGGAACGAGTGAGTGCTGACATTGACAGCTGCCAAATGCGCCTAAACGGGTGTCTGAAAAAGCTTCAGACCCGTGGTTTGAAAATCAAAGAGGAACCTTCTCTTGACTGAAATGGTTGGGAAAAGCCAAGAGTGAATGGATGTTTATCTTGATATCTCCCCCCAAGTGTGCAGATGCAATCTCGTTGTAATTGATGAGCACAAATTCTTCATTGCTCTGATGCTAAAGCTGAGTGGCTTCACTCTGTTCTTGCTGTCAAAACTGATACACGAGTGGGACACGTCTAATTTCTTCACAAGATATTCTCCATGTTCTTTATATGCTGTGGCAAATCTGGTAAGCAAAGAGCGATAAGTGGTTTAATGCAAATGGCTGGCCCATTTTGTCAGTTATATATAGTAAGCAAAAGCTGCCTAATCCATATAATGGTTTCCAGGTCGAGGAGATAACTGAACGGAACGACCCTACATACCATGCTTTTGCTTTATTCTTTGCATCTACGACCATGATAACGACATTACTTGGTCAATTAATATTCAAGCTAAAACTTACGAGGCTTCTTCTGCTACTCATACATAGACTCTTCTGAGGCCCTATCTTTCAATTATTCTATAGTTTCTTTTGTCAGGGAGAACGTCCAATCATCAGTGAGCTTTGTGCTTTCGGTTTAGCAAAACTCTGAGAAAACTACTTGCACCTAAAATTATCAGCCCAACAGGGCGTTTAATATCTTCGTGTTAAAAGCAAAGCACGTGGGACTTGAATCCCTTGTCCTGTCTATATATCCAGCAGGATCTATTAGAGGCAACCAGACGGGCACATGTCAGCCATCAGTTGTGCATCACCTCATGTTTCGTTTCATCAACACGATGGAAACCAATCAAATGTTGTGAATCACAGAGTTCATGCCGCGAGCTCGCATGCATTTCCTAGTTGCAGAAAGCAGAGCTGAAGTCTCAGAACCTGCTTTCCTTTTAAACCCCTGCCCTGGCACTTGCTTCTGGCGCCTCCAACACCATGCCTTGCCCCCCACCATCTCCATCACCAATGGCTCCTGTTAGTCCTCCTCCTCGATCACCATGGGGGTGGTTGAGCGACACTGGCGAGACGGTCGTTGTAGTCCTCCTCACGATCCTCCTCGTTTCCCTCCTCGTCGGCACGATTGCAGCGATCACCTACTTCTGCTGCAAGTGTTGTCGCTGGATCAAGGAGGGGCGCCAGGAGGCGGCGTCGGCGTCGGCGCAGGTTTCCATGCCTCAGGAGCAGGAGGTTTCCACGTTCAGGTACGAGCTGCTGGAGGCGGCGACAGAGTCTTTTCCAGAGAGCCAGATTCTGGGCCGGGACGGCTTCGGCACGGTGTACCGCGGGCACCTCGACAACGGGCGCCACGTTGCCGTGAAGCGGCTCAACTTGCCGACGGCAGCGTGGCAATTCGAGAACGAGGCCCGTCTTTTGTCACGCGTGAGGCACCGGAACCTCGTCAGCCTCCTCGGGTTCTGCACCCACGGAGACAGCGAGAAGCTCCTAGTCTACGAGTACGTGGCCAAGCAGAGCTTGGCGAAGGTTCTGTCCTCCGGTAAGTGCTTACTCTACTTGTGTTTTTTACTACCAGTACGAGCACCACTTACTTTCCGTAAAAAGAAAAGAACACTAGTGCTGTTCAAATACTGGAGTACTTCAACATCAGGGGACTGTAGCTTTAATTGGAGTGTGCACGTGCCTCACGAGCTAGCTGCGTTAGGGCCTACAAAATTCATCTCATGCTACAAATTCGATCAGATTTGACCACTCATGCTACAAATTCACTAGTACTCCTAACCAAACTTGTCCCGTACTCTACTACGTACGTGCTTATGCAGCGGACGGTCGGGCCGACCTGAGCTGGCCACGACGCCACGCGGTGGTGATAGGCGTGGCGCGCGGGCTCGTGTACCTTCACGGGGATGCCCCCGTCCGGATCATCCACCGCGACATCAAGGCGGCCAACGTGCTACTGGACGACCGGTGGGTTCCCAAAATTGCGGATTTCGGCATTGCACGGCTCTTCCCCGGAGCCAGCGAGGGCTGCTCCACCGTGAAGACCGCCGCCATGGGCACCAAGGGGTACATGGCGCCCGAATACTTGATCCACCACCACCTCTCCCCCAAAGCTGATGTCTACAGCTTTGGCGTCCTGATGCTTGAAGTTATCGCCGGCAGCAAGAGCCACACTTTCGTGCCGCCTCCGGACGCGGAGTCCGATAACCTCCTCCTACACGTATGTATCATCTTCTTCCCTCTCGTCCAAAAATTGCTTTGGTGTTCCATTTATTTGACTGTAAGACATGTTCAGGCATGGACGCTGTACAAGAAGGGACGGAGCCTGGAGTTGCTTGACCCCGCAGCACAATCCTCGGCGACGCCAGAACAGGTGGAACTGTTTGTGCAATTGGGCTCCTGTGCGTGCAGGTCGAACCGCATCAGAGGCCGGACACCAAGAAGCTCCTGTTCATGCTGTCCACGAATCATGGCACGCTCGAGGAGCCAACGCGGCCAGAGTTCCCCATGTTGCAGTACATGCTGCGGAGGGGCTCCGTGGCGTTCCACACGTCGGCCTCCACATTCAACTCGCCGAGAGCGTTACAAGCGTCGTCGTCGTCGGGAGTCATCCGGCCATCGCCATCATCCATGGCGTCAACGCGGCCCCCTGCCTCCTCTTCACGCCGCCAAGGATGATCTTTTGCCCGCTCAGTTAGAAATGGGATGTTAAAGAGTCAACTACTACTCTCGTATATATATATATATATATATATATATATATATTGAAGACTTCAGATCGTGTGAACCTCTTACAAGTTTTATATCAAACAAAACAGAATTACTATGTGTTTTTTCATACATTCAGTTGACCAAAATTAATGTAACTAGTATGCTTAATTTGTTATCTCATCGATCAGCGTCCAATATTTTTCCTGGAAATGCTAATTAATCAGCATGGTGCTAAAATCACACTTACTTAGCAGGTACTTAATGTCCTATTTTTAGTTCCGTATGCATTATTTGATGCTGTGTCGGCAGCCATGCCCACTTTTTTCATGATACGTCAGAGAGCTCGAGCTTAGTATGATATCAAAGCTGCCTACCTTGTGCTGAAAAGCTGAAGCTAGCCTTGTCCGTGATGGGATTTAGGGCAAAGCTAGGTTGAGGGCGGTGAGCTGGAGTGCAGCACATAGCTAGGAGCCGCGTGGCACATTTAGCTAGGGGTTTGGTTAGAGATTTCTCAGAGAGAAGGCAAGAAGAGAAAGGTTGGAGCCATCAAAAGGTATTCCATGTAACATCCAAGTCAAGCATGTCCACGTGTGGTAAACAACAACCGTACAAACCACTGATCAGTGGCCATAAGCAACCGGTACTGAGATTTAGTACAAGAGATAAGGGACAAAGATTAAGAGACTAGTTGTTGTGTAGCTCTGGCCCTTCCGCACATGTTATGTCAGCGATGATGATTAGTGAGACCTCGCGATGGCAACCACACTTGTATCAAAGCCTCAAACAGTTATGCACGTACGTACACACCATGCTCGTCACCACACGCATTAAGATGCTTCTTCTCCAAACATCAGTTGGGACATCCAGCGTATCACCCTCTTGCTCTGCTTGGCAAATATAGCATACACAACAACGTTGGGACGATATATTATCAACTGTTCCTCACGGGCGAGATCCGGCAATGTGCTGCCTCGAAGACCAGGTCAACAGACACCAGTTTCGATATGCTTGTTGCCTTGATCTCCTAGACCACGACATCTGCTTGCTTAGCATCCAACGGAATCATTGTAGCCTTTTATGGCGGACAGATCGCTCTTGCACTTCGGTGCCTTTGAAATCTTGAACTCTTGCATTTTGTTTAGCTGTAATCTCCATGCCAACTGCCTCTTGTACCTAATCAACACGGAGTTGATCCAAGTTTACCAAGCATCAGAAATATAGAAATTGTGTTGTGTGAAGCTAATACTATCGAAAGAAAGAAAAAAATTGCTAATATATATCTTTTTCAATGCATCAGTAGCCATATATGGAACAGCTAATTGCATAGGACTACTAATATATTTTTTTCTATTCTCAGGCGACACAGAAGGCATCCAAACATCTAAAAATAAAGAAAAAATAAGTGCAAATGACAATTCACATGAACAGCCCCAGCAATAGTAATTTAAATCCATCAATCACATAGTAACACCTAATATTCATTTATCTCTGTGTGCGGAAACGCAGAGGCGGGAAACTATTTCTATTTTCTAAAAAAAGTTATTCATTTATCTTACTCAAATCAACCAATTACGCATCAGATGCAGAGGTCGCAAGAATGTATAATCTTGTGATCAAGCAAGTAGAATGCACATGTATTCAGTGATAGGATCCACAATCATATTCACCTGGTTCTTTTATCTATTCTTGTACTGACTTGAGACAAAAAATTCCATGACCCATCCATGTCCATCCCTGTAATTTGACGAGAACACATTTTATGGCTATATTCTGATCAATGCATATTTTGCTATAGTATAATACAAATTCCCAACCAGCATGGTCCAATCATGCAAATCTACCGGCACACAAGTAACAAATAGTTTACCAACTAGTAATGGTGCAAACATCAATTCATAAAGATGATTTTCTAAGACCTGGGATTATTGGTTTGCAACACAGAAAGAATCAAACAAACTGGAAAGCTGGCATGCCAACCATTGGACAACAAATGAAAAAGAACAAAGGCAGGGAAGGGTTTACCAATTGTGAGAGTCCATTAGAAAACGAAAGGTGATCAAATGTGATGTCAGCAATTCCTTACAAAACTGGGACTTACAAAACTGGGACTTACAAAAAGGCCCTAAAATACACAGGAATGCATACAGATTTGGGTAAATTCGACCATTCAGTAAATCACACAAAAAATCAATTGTTTCAAAAAAAAAAAGGAGCTTCAACAATGCCAACATGGTTAAAAGAATACTACAATCATGAGGATCGAAAACCATTTAGTAAAATGCTTAAACACGTAGGCAATTAAGAAGTACAACCAACTCTGGTATAACATTAAGGAACGGCCCAGGACAAAAAAGGCAATAGAATTGCAGCAAAACATTAATCACTTTACGGTCAGATTAGTAAACCAGGCACTTTTACACAAAATCAGTCGATACGTCAATCCCTCCAACATGAACAAAAGCTCATATGACCATATGAGTAACCCCAGTTGTGGACACTTTCTTTGGAAGGACTTACACTACGAAGAACTGAAGAAAGAGAGCAGCAGCACTGTTAGGTGTGCCATTCTAGTGGCTAGGATAGGCGCTATAGTAGTTAGGATTTGTGTGTGGCGCTGGGCACATCAGTTAGGTTGATTCAGTTGCGATCTTCGGTTATCGTCAGGTTGTTAGTTGGTTTGTTAGTCAAGATTATGTTAGCCTCTGGCTATATAATGGAGGCTTCATTATCAAAAAAAGCAAGCAAGAGTAGATCTAATACTCAGAGCCTCTTCGAAGGTCGAGTGCTAATCTTGCTCTACTCCATTCACCCCATATCTCCATATTTGGAGGCATATCTAATATGGAATAGCATGATTTACTAACAGAAAGGTAGAAGTTTCGGGCATTGTGCTTTAAAAAAAAAATGGAATCATCCAATATGGGCGTAATCTGAGAACCCAATCATAAACAAACAAATTAAAAATCACCCCCGCAAACTCACCTCAGAGCACTGATAAATACCGTCGCACTGATGCTATTTAAGATCTAGTGCTCGAACTTCATCCAATGAACCTGCAAAAAAAAAACGTGGAAACTTATGTTTATGTATTGTGTTGCTGATTCATGGATGCAAACCATAGAGTATCAATCGTTGATACAATATCAGTGCTTTCTTTTCACACTATACTACCCAGATGTTTGTAGTAATGTATCTAGACCATGAGCACAAAAGGTATCTCAACATTGGGCTAAAAGTGAATAATAGTTCCCTAAATAAAACGATTAAGTGTATAAATATTGTGTAACTTGCTGATTCATAGGATGCAAACCATAGAGTATCAATTGTTGGTATAATATCAGCGCATTCTTTTCACACAGTGCTACTCAGATGTTTCTAGTAATGAACATGAGCACAAACATATCTCAGCATTGAGCTAAAAGTGAATAATAGTTCCTGATTAAGTGTGTTAATATTGTGTAACCTATATCACCAGAAATCAAAATAACTAACCTATAAATCAGGCCTGTGAACTTTCTCTGCCATTATACTGAAACTGGAATGCATGGTGTGACACTCTGTTTTTGAGGGAAATTTTTTTTTTTCGAAATACTTCATTTGCTTTCTTCTCATTCATTTTAGTTTGTGGGAATTTTTCTGGTTTTATTTGGTTTGCTTGCTATTTATTTTCTTCACATAAGTTATTTTCCTAGCAGAAAGCCTAATGACCCTTTAGCAAGTCCAGTAGTAACCTTAGAAAATGATCTAACACCCTATGGGCCGGCCTGCTACTTTTCAAGCTGTGAACTGACGACCTAACTGCAGTAGCGTGTGGTCTTTTTCCGTAGCTGCTTGCTAGTGCCCTCCAGAAGCATTGTGCCTTGCCGTTCAGTTAGCCACCGCTTAATCGTACGGCAAAGAACGTCGCAGCTCCCCAGCTTAAAAGCCTCTGCCTATCTTTTCCTTCTTATCCGGTTCCCCATCCCTATCATAAGCTCATGAACTAGCAAGTATAGTAGCTGAAGCTCTGTTCTTTCTGGAAGCTCACGGTGAGCACAAGACTTCCCAAATCGTCACTAGTATTTCTGAAATTAATCATTCCATCAGCTTGTTTAGTTCCTCACGGTTTTTCCTGTGGCATCACTGCAAATTAGAAGCTGCTCAATCCTCTAGCGAACCCCCAATTTTTTTAGCTAGTTGCTGGAGCGAGCAGCTGCAGACAGCTCCTCGCACTTCGTGGTCGCGCCGTCGCCGTCCGCCGTTGGTCGCATGCTAGCGCCGCGCCGCCGTCCTTTTCGCCTGGATACCCTGCACAGCCTCCCGCCGCCGCTTCGCCGTTTCCGCCGTCGGCGAGCCGTGCCGTCGAGCCGCTCGTCGCGCTGCCTTGCCGCGTCGCCGCTAGCCTTTTGCCGTAGCACGCGCCGCTCGGGAGCCCTACAAATAGATTCCCCATAGCACTAGGATCCTTTTGCCGGCTCCAATCGCAGCTACGGTAGTCAAGTTGCAGGGGCTCTGTTCCCCGCCGCCGCCGCCGGCAGCGATGCTGCTGTGCGTTCGAGCTCCTGTCTGGAATAAGTGGACGACGCCCCTGTACTTGTTTAGTTGGGCCAGCTGCTACGCCACCAACCCAAAAGCCCATTGACCATTAGTTGGTTCAGGCCTCCATTGCAAATGGCCAACGAGAGCAGATAGTTAGGAATTCAGTGAAAGGGGTCTTGGCCTAGTGGTTAAGGCATCCGAGTAACATCTCTCAGGTCCTGGGTTTGACTCCTCGTGAGAGCGAATTTTCAAGGATTTAACGGCATTTGTGCTTTCAGTGGTAGGCGACGCTCCCGTCGACAGCGAGGCGCCAGTGGTGACTTCGTATCTCTAGATTTGCCGGCTCAGTTTTCGAAGATGCTCATAGAGGTAGGGTTTGCGTACGTGTGTTCATAGGGGTGAGTGTGCGTGCGTTGTGAGTGTCTGAGTTGTACTGTGTAATCTCAAAAAAAAAAAGGTTAGGAATTCAAATAAATTAGTTTGTTTGCTGTAAGCTTCCTCCCGCCTAGTGACCAGGTTATAGCATATATGTTTTACTTAGAGCTGTAGCCTTGTTTTGTTTTGGACCTCTAACATAATACTAACAGGGAATGTTGCCGAACAACTTTTTGTACCCATTTAAGCTATCCTGTGCTTACCCATAGAAATGTGACGGCCTACTAAATTCTTTTAGTCTTAACCCATGGAATTTACCAAGCTTAGGTGCTAGCACATTCCTATATGAGCAACAATAGTTCCTGGAACCCAAGCCTAAAGTCTACTTCTTTTTGGAGTTCTTCTTTCTATTTATTTATTGATTTATTCTTTTATTTCTGTTTGAGTACTTTAGCCTTATTGGCTATTTGTTCTTCGCGATAGAGTACGAGGGAGTCGCACCGGGAGGTCAGGAAGATTGGGAGGAGAACGTCGACGCCGCTGAGCAGGAAGGCAAGTCACACTCCGATCGATCATGTAGCACCTATGGTTACTTTTATTATTATTTGCATTGTGTGTTTTCCTTGAATTAGTTGTGGTCATAGGATCATGGATATGAATATGATAGAGGATTCCAAACCTAGAATACATGAGATAGCCGACCTATCCACACCGACCAAATAACCGAGAAGTGAACCTAGCTCGAAGTGCAACTATTAGCTAGATGGAATAAACATGGTTAGGTTAAGGTTAATTTGGAGCTATCACTGAGGTTACATTTATCTGGATTGATGGGAGGTGAATGGTGGTATGGTTGGTGGCAGGATTATCCTTGATGGTGATTGTGTGCACGTCGACCAACTTCGGTCATGTGGCCAATCGCTAATGATGGGTGTTCTGTTCATATGGATTGAGGAATGGTGGGCTAAGTTGTGATAAAAACATAGTTTCGTCCAGCCATAAGGACCGACTCGACGGACATGGTTGGTAACAGTCCTACAACAGTGTACCCGGGACGGCCCATGTAAGCTCGAATCAGCAGACAGGTCTGGGTCTGCATTCGTGTCTAAGATGGGGTTTAAGGCGGGTCCCATGAGAGAGGAAAGTATATTGAGGAAGAGATGGGTAACTTGTTGTACCTCTGCCTACCGACATGTTATTCCTTGATGATTGCAAGTTGGGGAATATCCTATGGGTAACGATGGACAGGCTCTGCAGAGTTTATTTGAACCATTCGAATGTGCCGTGCTTCCGGTTATTGAAGCTATGTTTATGGGTGATTCCAGTTTCATGGCTATGTTTACTTATTCCTCATGATGGTAATGCATTGGGAGGTTGGATGGTATAATGTTACTGAAGTGATGCTCATATTCATTTATTATTCATGATGTTGATACTTTAATGAAGTTACGCGTCTCCTTCATCATATTGTATAGTAGATGAATGCATGTGACCTGTATATTATTATTTCCTTGCAATTTTTACCCTTTCCGTGTGGCTTGCTGAGTACGAAAGTACTCACTCTTGCTCAATTTTAATATCAGTTGGTAGTTGGGCTCAGGAGTACTATGCTGACGATCCTACGTTCTAGGGCGATCCTGCACTCGAGCCTTATGTGTTTGGTGGTTCTTTTGGACTTTTCCGCTGTTATGCTTGTGTAATCTAGAAAGTTGTGGAACTCTAATAAGGTTGGTTTGTATAATAGTTTTGTAATGACCCTTGTTTGAATCTATGTGTAATAAAGTGTGCCGGTTTGCCTAATTATCATCTTGTGTGCAACCTTCATTTCTGGAAAGTTGCTTTTATATGGTTCACAAGGTGGGCCCGTCACACATGGGTCATAATAGTTGCATATAATTGACCTCAGACAAAATGTTATATTAAGTTGCAGTTTAGGATGGCGACCAATTCGACTAGCGTTGGCGAAATCGCGGCGGTAAGGGATTCTTATCATCTAACCTTTTAGAACAGTGAGAGAGGCAACTGCGCATAAGCACCAATTGGTATACCAGCTAAAGCAGATGGTTTACGGCAGAAGCAAAGAAAACCATGCGAATTGGCAATCCAAAAGGGGAAAGTTACTAAAGTTCCTCTCCAGTGGCTTTCCTGAACTAAGATGATTTAGAATGGCATATTTACATGGACCAGAGTCATTTAGAATTTGTTCCGATGTTTCGCAATTGTGTATCCACAGTTCCCAACTTTTATATTTGTAGCATCAATACAATTTCCCTTCTGGTATCAGTGCATATAACTCTATATACACCTTGTGATGTGTGAGCTCATGTTTTTAGTAGGAACACCTTAATGTATATAGACCTTGTCTGTCACAGGTTCTGCTTCTGCAGAACCCTGCTGGTGAAAGTCAACTTCTTTTTGCTTGGTTCAATCTTAGATCCTGCTTTCTAGTCAGCTCTGTTGAAGAATCCTACCATTTGCCAAGAACTTATGTTTTTTTCCCTATGGAAAAGCTGTAGCAGAAGCTCGTGCCACACAGGGCCGTGTTTTTCTTTTTCATGCTCTTTTAATCTTTTGACACATTTTATTTAATTATCAATCAATTCGTGTTCATAGTTTTTTTTATCCAACAAGTTCTATGTTTCTATCCAATACCTGCAATGTTCATTTGAATTCTTAAACTCTTAGTTTTGCAGCTAACAATATTGTATTCGATTCCACATGATACATAGGAATCAGTTGGTGATTCATATGACAAGGAAGTATCTGCAAGAGGACCAAATGCACTGGAGGGTCTGAGAAGACAGATTAATGTTCAGAAGGCAGTGTCATTACCTTCGTCACCTCATAGGTCAGGTATTCATGGTTCTGACCTCGGAGGCCCAGCTGACTTTTCCGCTGAAGAACTGATGTCAACCTGGAATAAGGTGCTGCAGTCCTCACCATTTCTCAACAAGCCTTTATTGCCATATGAAGAATGGCACATTGAGTTTTCAGAGATCACTGTTGACACTCGTGTCGGAATAGGCAAGTATTGGCTCTCTGTTTTCTGTTGTTTATGTTCTGCTATACTAAGGAAGTAATGCATCATCAGTAGTTTTTTATGATATGCTTCTAGTAAGAATACACTTATTTGTGATCCTCCTTATGTGACTGTTATTCCTATAATATAAAGAATTTAAACTATCATAACATTTGGGTTGCGATCCTCAAGGAAATAAGCTTGACTCTTTCCTTTATTACTATGTTTGGAATCTTTAGAAAAATAAAATGAATCTGAAGCAATTGATGTTATACGCTGGTGTTTGCCTCTTATAAGAATCTTGAGACAGTTTTGATTTACATGCCATCCTATTAAAGCTAGGAGCTCGTCTAATTGTTTCTTTAGGGTTCTTCGGAGAAGTCTTCCGTGGCACTTGGAATGGAACAGAAGTGGCTATTAAAGTATTCTTGGAGCAAGATTTGACAACTGAGAATATGGAAGATTTCTGCAACGAGATCTCAATACTTAGGTTTTGCATATTGTTATGGCTCTTAATGTGGTTATGAATTATTGACAAGATTGTGCTCTTATTCTTTTTTTTTTCTCCTTTTTGTTTTGCAGCCGACTTCGACATCCTAATAGTATTAACTGACCTGTTAAACGTATTCATTACAGTTGTTTCAATTCCCTTTTTTATTTTGATTTCAGTATATGTCATGATCTAGTGGGTCTTGCTGTTTAGATGGCTATTCCTATTTCAGCAGGACAAGAACTTACGACATTTTGCTTTGATCTGCAGTCATACTCTTCCTTGGTGCATGTATGAAGCCTCCTCACTTATCCCTAGTCACGGAGTATATGGAAATGAGTTCTTTATATAATTTGATTCATTCACGAGCACAGAGAAGTAAAGCTGCATTGGAGGAGACTAAAGATGCTCCGTGATTTTCGCAAAAAAAAAAAAGATGCTCCGTGATATCTGCAGGTGAGCTTACTGTTCAATGCCTTTCGTTTTTTCGGACAGTTCACTCCCTGATGCATCTCCTTTCTTGCTTGCTGCCGTGCCTAACCCCTTGGTCTGATCATTTGTACTGGATCATTAATGGACTGGTGTAATAGTATAACCATGCCCTTTACATCATATGCATTAACCTTCTTGCTACTATGCACTTATCAATCTCCCTGGCAAATTACAAGATATATCAAACTTATTGCATGAATAACTGGATATAGGCAACATAAGATATAGCTTTGAATTCAGATGAAATGAATTTAAAGTACTGTTGAAGCTTGACCGGCGAGCACAATCGAAGCTCTCTGATTGGCAAAAAAAAGGATGCAAAATTGCTTCCCAGAAACGTAAATAAATAAATGTGGCAGGAAAAAAGGTCTACATAAAAGGCATTTGCACAGAAAAATTACTATTCATTCACTCGTTGATTCGTTATCTTTTCAGAAGGAAAAAAAAACGTAAGACAAAAAGAAAAGGATATATTTTGATTAAGTGTTTGAAAATCAATAGTCATGTAACACACATGTGTGTGGTTGTTGCAACTGTTACCTAAAAAAGACATTATTACCATTATTTAGTATCACCTCGGATTTCATACATATCCCCAAAAAATTTCCGAGACACAAGAATTCAGGAGCGCAATATTTTACGCTTGAGAACCAATCATTCATTTCCCATAAGGAAAAAGTTGTAAATTAATGTCAATTGAGTGTCTTTCTGTCTGACATGTCTCATCTGAAATAAATAAAAAACCAGGTCCACTTAAGTCTGCCAAAGCTTCATCAACCAAAGCAGCAAACTGGTCCACACGATTACTTGGCATGCCAGGGCACACAAGGCACGACAATGCTCCTTGAGCATAGCATGTGCTTCCTCAGATTCCTTCTAGTGTTTGAGGTCACCTAAGCACTTCATGAAAATATACCTTGCATCTGAATCTGCAACATCGGTATTGCATACACAATGAACCCCCATTTCTCGCTCGCAAAAATAAAAAATAAAAAAATAACCCATTTCTAGAATTCTTGAGTACAATACCGATGTTGTACAACCCCATTTCTAGAATTCTTGAGTACAACCCCATTTCTAGAATTCTGAATACAGCAGGTAAATGAATAGAACCTGTATTTCCAAAGGATCTCAAACATGCTGAAAATATCAGAATTACTGGGTCCTCTCAAACATCATGCAACCATTTTCCCCAAGGGCCATAATACAAATTTTGCACGAGGGTACTGCAGAAGGATCTCTAGTAGTGCAGAGGGTATGAATGGGATCGATGTACACTTCTATAAATATGAAAATCACCGTGGTTACTGATTAGTTTGTTGGGGGAAAAAAAACAATGCAATTTCATGAAAACCTGATACAATTTTAAAAAACAACATTGATGCCTCTTGAAATGTCTCATGATTATGACCTCAAAATAGTAGTACCTCTGTAAATTTCGACAGAATTTTATAGAGAAAACAAATACTAAAGGATAACAAACAAGTCCTATCTCCCGGCTGTTATGAAGCTTCCATCGGAATCGGATAGCTCACCTTGGATGCACAGGGGTTTCCGAAACTTTGATTAGTAAAAGGCCTAATCATATCAAAATGTGTATTCACTACAGGAGTTCCAAGAACAAATGCTATCTCATTGGTACATCCACCAATCACTCGAACAACCTGAATAAATTAATCTCCCCACGAGAATAATTGATCCCAAGTGCCAATCACTCAGTAACTGGGGACCTCTTTAACACCCAAAAAATGGAACTATATGTAGCCTACAATCCCATCTCAATCCACCAAATAAATCTGAAAAGAGAATATAACTCGCATCCAAACAGGTTAAATTTCTTAGCTACTCCCAAATGAAACGGCAGGAGCACGCTCATCTAGCAGCTAATTAACCGGATCAACAAAACTCTGATCTAGGTGGCGGGATTGCAAGTGGAAGATTAAAAGGAAGCATCACCTGTCATTGCATCCGGCAGAGGTAGACATACGAGAAATAACTAAATCAGATCCTCCCCCCGATTTTTTGCTGCTCAGATCCAGCTGCAGGTTGGGAATGGGAGCCAACCGTCCCTCCTCCTTCCAATCATCACCCTGTAATCAAGGAACAAGACCAAACACTTTCCGAGTTCGTCCAAATTTCACAGCTAACTTACCATTCCAAGCTCGTCGTCCTACTCTTGACCATTCCAAGGTCATGGCGATGGCGAGCCTACAGAGGGCCGGGGGCACCTGACAACGGCGTTCGCTCATGCCTGGGACAGAAGCGGCAACGGCGGCGGCCGCTGCTCTGGCCTGCGACGGAGGCGGCAAAGGTCTCCATCGCGATCTCGATCTGGCCTGCGAAGGAGGCGGCGGCCGCTGCTCTGTCCTGCTCTGGCATGTTAGGGGCATCGATCCCAATTATGTTCATCGATACGGCAACCTGAAGCGCTTCATTAAACGACTGCAAGCAGAAATCTCACCATGATCCGACGGCGTCGAGGATCCTGATCACCCACGACTCTTCCTGGACGAGGAATGAATCCCTGAACGCGCACCGCGTGCAATTGCAGACCTGGACGCGCGCTGCGCGCAGTTGCAGACGCCGTGCGGACTGCGGAGCTCGATCTTGAATCAGCACAAACGATTGCGCCCGAGGAAATCAGCTACTCTGTTTCATCTTGAATCAGCCGACGATTGCACCTGCCACCGCGAGATAAGACGATGATCGTGGAACAGATGGACTCGGTTTTGCAATGGAATTCAAAATTGCCGACAAAAACGGGAGGCAATTGGAGTAATTCGGGGAGGTGGGATTTGCCGGGGGTGAAAACAACGCCGGGTGAAAAAAGTCACCGCTATGTCACGTTTTTTGGCCTGCTAATGACGCCGGCCATTACATTTTGTAATGGCCCCACCGATTAGAATTTTTGAGGCAAGATCTAAGGGTGATTTAGATAGGGTTAATTTTGATCAACGGCAGATACATAGGTAGGGTAGAGTATGACAGGTCAAAAATGTATTTCTCCCAACTGGTTCTTTATTGGTTTAGATTAGTTCAGTGTTTAAAAAAGCGGCGATGAGGCGCTGCGCGGTGGTCGAGCGTCGCTTTCACGTAATCGGTAGAGAAAGGCGCTGAACCGCCTACGCGCAGCAAAAGCGGTGGAAAGCGGCGCCTTTTTCCGCTTTCTTGTGTGGGTCAGCGCCGATTCCCCGGACAAACAACGCTCCTCGTCACTCCTGCTGCTTTTCCCCTCCTGCTCGCCCACCTGCGACGCTGCCGTCATCCAGATCCCGTCCAGGCGCAGCGTTGTTTCCCACCGGCGGCCATCAAGCAGCGCGGCCGCCGATCGTCAAGCAGCGGCGCGCCGGACTGGCCTGTCCCCACCGGATCTAGCACTTGTGGCCTGGGCAAGACCTCCTTCGGTCAGCTGTGGTGGCTGATTTGGAAATAGGAGTGGAAGAAGCAGGGGAGGACGAGGAGCGATAGCGGAGTCGTCGAGAAGACGAGATGCATTATCTGCTATAGGCCTCCTGGTGGGCTGGGCTAGCCCAGAATATTTCCTATCCCTTTTCTCTTTTTTCTCTCTTTTTTTCTTTTCTTTTTCTTTTTCAGGTGTTATACATGATAATTATATACTGATATATATGTGGGGCCACCGCTTTTTTGGGAACGCCTAGGCGCTAGGCAGTGCCTCACCGCCCGCTTTCGTATACCGCTTTTTAAAACATTGTATTAGTTTAGTTACATTTATTTTTAAAAAAAAACTCATGAATGGTAAGAGTCGGATAAAAAAATTAAATTTGAGTGATTTTTATTTGATTTCAAATTTTATGGTGTTACAAGTATGATAACGTGGATCCCTTTTATAAGAGCACTTTTACGGTGCCCTATACTACTAGTATAATACTAGCGGTATTGAGATCCGATAGGTCCAGATTAATTTACTTCCTACCACCAATACTACTAGTATTTAAGGGTGACATTAATAGTACGAGGGCAATTTGGGAAAAAAGAGATTGACGAATTTAATTTATAATTTTCAAAAGAGGTCTAATTGTTAATACTACAATTGAATCGGCCACTCTCATCATTTTCGTTAGATAATGTTTGGGTTCATATGCTAATATCTTCGTGTATTTTCGGCGGCAATCTTAGTTGTGAAACTGCAGATCTTCGAGGTGTGCGTGAGTGTAGGCGACTTGCCGTCCCGGAGCAGCTAGCCTCATCACATCTCTCCATGTTAATTTCCGTGTTGGTCAATTAAGACAAGGGCACTACCAAAGAACACGAAGCAATTCGTATATTTTGCTCGCCGGCGTCACTCGGCAGGCAACAAAAAGGGGAAGTGCGAGCCCGGTCCGGGCCGAGGCAACCCCGCTGTGCTGCATCGTCTGGACTTACGATCCATCTGCAGGGAGACCGTCGGGTTGTCAGCCCTGTCGACTGTAAGCGAACGGTTCTGCTCAACTGTACTGTACGTGACCGATTCTATAGGATCTTAGCTGATCTTTAGGTGATTGAGTCAATTCTGTTGTAGCCTAACGGCCTATGTTGTACGTGTATATTTATACACCACCACACTGATGAATAGAATGTGTGTTGCGTCAGTTCTTCCTCTCTCGTTCTACTCGTTCTACATGGTATCAGCGACCTCTCGTTCCCAGGCTTCCGCTGCCCTCTCCGGCGACGCCGCTGCCTTCTCCAACGACTTCGCCGCCATGAGCAATTCCTCCTCTTCTTCCTCATCTCCGGCGAGTTCGCCGCCCGGCTCTCCTCGAGTCGTCACCAACCCACCCCCTTCTTCTCAAATCCAACTGATCAACATCAAGTCTGCACATCCCCACTGTCCTTGATCTGCAGGAGGCCAACTACGGGCTCTGGCGGCAGATGTTCATGGTCGTCCTCACCAAGTTCGGCCTCATGGACCACATCGACGGACGGGTGTGGGACTACGATGAAACATTCAGTCCAGTCGTCAAACCAGCGACGATACGCACGGTGCTCACCATTGCTTCGTCGCGCCATTGGCCAGTGAATCAGTTAGATGTCAAAAACGCCTTCCTCCATGGTGTGCTTGATGAAGAAGTGTTCTGTCTCCAGCCTGCAGGTTTTGTTGATAAATCCAAGCCGGATCATGTGTGTCGTCTGTCGAAATCTTTGTACGGGTTAAAACAGGCTCCCGGGGCCTGGTTTCAGAGATTTGCTGCTGTTGCAACGCAGATTGGTTTCAGTGCTTCAAAGTCTGATGCATCGCTGTTCATCTACCGACACAATGGTGCCACTGCTCTGCTGTTGTTGTATGTCGACGACATTGTCCTTACAGCGTCATCCAGTCAGCTACTTCACTCCATCGTTGCTCGTCTGCAAGCTGAATTCGCCATGAAAGATCTTGGACCCCTTCACTACTTTTCTGGGCATGCAAGTGACTCGTTCAGAAGCTGGTTTCTTTCTATCTCAGAAGGCTTATGCTGAAGACCTGCTGGCTCGTGCAGGCATGACTGAATGCAAGCCGGCTTCAACTCCAATTGACAGCAGGCCCAAAGTTTCTTCAGCAGAAGATACTCGCATTGACAATGCATCTGAATACAGAAGCTTAGCAGGAGCTCTTCAGTATCTGACGATGACTCGACCTGATCTCACATATGCTGTTCAACAAGCCTGCTTACACATGCATGATCCGAGAGATGTGCACTTGTCGCTGATCAAGAGGATTCTTCGTTATGTTCGCGGGACTACTTCATTTGGTTTGCAACTCCGCTCCGCCAACACTAGCACTATCTGTGCATATTCAGACGCAGATTGGGCTGGCTGCCCGGATACAAGGAGATCAACCTCAGGGTTCTGTGTTTATTTTGGAGACTCCATCGTTTCATGGTCATCAAAGCGCCAACCCACAGTCTCACGTTAGCGCCGAAGCAGAGTATCGAGCAGTGGCAAATGTGGTGGCAGAGTGCTGCTGGTTGCGGCAATTGCTTGGTGAAATTGGCTGTGACATTCCTTCAGCAACAATTGTGTACTTCTATGTTTTCAAGGCGTCGCCTTGGCGTCAAGGCGTAAAAAATGTTAGGGTGTCCTGGTCGCCTTACTAAGATTTAACCAAGGCGGGGGAGAGATGGAGCAGAATGGAAAAACTGGACGGGGAACCAACAAGCAAAGCCGCCGCCGCCATCCCCGTCTGATTCCGCGCCGCTGGCTGGCAGAGCTCCGGCGGCCGGCGATCTGGGAGGCAGATCGGCAGCAGGGAGGAGAGGCGGTGCCGGAACAGCAACGTCGGAGCTCTGCCAGTAGCAGGGAAGAGGAAGAGAAGATGCGGCACGAGCAGAGGATTGGAAGAGTCGATTGGATCGACAGTAGGACACCTAAAACCTATCTGGGGAACGACCTGGGCCACTAGTGGGCTGGGCCAAGTGCCCTTCTTTCTCTCTTTCCCTTTTCTCCCTTCCTTTTTTCCTTTTTTCCCCTCCAGCCTTCTTCTGTTTTCCAGTTTTTTCCTGATAGTATGGCGTCTCCTTGCCTCGCCTTAAGAACGCCTAGGCGTCGCCTAGGCGATTGGAGGGGGGTCAGCAGAGGCGGAGCCACCTTGGTGCACGGGTGTGCAAGTGCACACCCAATATTTTTTTTGCAAGAAATTCGATTTTCAATAGGTGTCATATATATGTATACTAGTACTTGGGTTCAAATAGCCATGATGCATGAATTTGGTGAAGAACAAGCTTAGAAATAGCATGAGAGATCAATATTTGAATAATTTTTCAAAATTATGAGACAAAGGTTCGACTGCTTTGCACACCTAATTTGAAAATCCTGCCTCCGCCACTGGGGTCAGTCGCCTCGCCTCGCCTTACCGCCTTAAAAACATAGGTGTACAACATTTCAGCAGTATACATGACAGCTAATCTGGTCATCATCGGCGAACTAAACATATTGAACATATTGAGTTGGATATTCACTTCGTGCGAGAGCGAGTTGCCCTTGGGGAAATCCGAGTGCTCCATGTTCCAACCGATCAGCAGTTTGCAGATATAATGACCAAAGGATTGTCATCGAGCCATTTCAGTTCCTTTCGTTCCAATAGACACCACCACACTGATGAATAGAATGTGTGTTGCGTCAGTTCTTCCTCTCTCGTTCTACTCGTTCTCTCGCTCTACATCGACGAATGTGCTCCGACCACCCCGTCGAACTCACCCTTTGCCCAAAAATAAGCTTGGGATGACGTGGGCCACCGCTACGAGGTCCGGCGACTGATGCTCCCGTGGCCCTGCTTTTGTGCGGCGCCGTTCTCCGTGGATCGAGCGGTGTGGTACTAAACCTAATTAGCCCCTGCGCGGCGCGGTAACGGAACAGGCCGCGCCGCCATGCGTACACCTTACGAGAAGACGTACGGCCTCGAGCCGGCTGGGATTCATGCAGGGTCCGAAAACGGAGTTCGGTCTCTGCCTCCCACTTGTCTCGCGCGGCAGCCGGCGGCAGCGAGTAGCGACGGCGCTGTCTGTGTCAGTCGACCGACGGTGCTTGCTAGCTTTATGGGCTTTCGTTCTAGCAGCGTCAAGTAGGCCCAAAGATACTACGACATGTGAAGCAAGCCCAACTGCCCAACAACAAAAGAGGCTGCAGCTAACCAGGGCCGCACAAGCCGGATCGAACGGTTTAGAGGACCCGGGGGGCGGTCGCCATTTCAAATGGCGACCACCCTGGGAGCGGACACGCCGGCCTCTCCACCGCGTCGGCGCGTCATGCCGTGGGTCGCCGGAGCGGCACCACGCTCCGGGCCGACGGTTGCCTCCATCTCCTTCCTCCCAGAATCCTCGGCGGCGCGCCTCTTGCTTTCTCATCTGTGCAGGGCCACGGCAGAGAAGCTGGTGGCAGCTGGTGCCTGGAGGCCGGCGAACGAAGGGACCGGTTGAGTGCGTACGTGCTGGCGTGTTGCGAGAGCACGCGCGCATGGCCACATGGAAGACATGGCGCCCGCCCCTCCAGTGATCCTCCGCGTTACGCCACCACCACCTGGATCGTCGGAACGCCGCCGCCTAGTGCGGCGGCAATCGCGTCTCCGCTCTCCGCTCTAGCTCGCGCGCGTGCGCGTCGACCAAAGGCTCCGCGGCGTCTGCGCCAGTTGAAAACTCATGCTGGTGCAGGAGCAGCGAGGACTCAGGGGTGACCAGCAGCAAAGGAACTGCAGAGAGAGACGTTGCACGGCGAGAGCGACGGTTACCGTTATTACAGATTGGCCGGTTGGCTGTGGTGTACGTCGTGCCATCGTGAGGGGCGCGGGGTTAGTTCGTCAGAGCGGTCGTAAAACGGTGTCGTGCCGATGCAGGGGATTGATTCTTCGTGGCTTCTCCACTCAGAAGTGCATGCAGTGTTGTGCCGTCCATCACCTGATCCGTCCACCACCTGCTGCCGCCGGCGCCGCGCCGCGCAGCGCAGCTCACCAAGTCCCGCTTGGTCGACGCTCGTCTAGCTAGCCGAGGGGAACTGAAGGTCATCATCAACGACTGGAAAGAGAACGGAACACCGTGGAACGTAAGCACATTCCGTTTCAGCACTGGCAACACATTTTAGTGCGATGAATGTGACCCAAAATTTCCATGCGAGCCGAGCCTCCACACGCACCTTCTTCTGGCATTTTTCCAAGAGGGGTTCAATATAATGGCAGTCGAGGCCATGCCAGTCCCAATAATTAATAATTAGTAATAAACGAAGTTTCTCTCCTTCAAAACCTGCTAGACTCATATATAGTCTCTTCTCAGCCCAGTGTGTTTGCTCACTGTTTACCGCTTGTCAATCCACCATTTCCTGAACACATCAATCTCATTCGCTGACGCAGTATCACAGAAGAGGATAGCGAACTAGATTTTTTTTTTCCCGATTGAGCAATGTGCTAATATAGGTGATGATGCTATAAGCGTGACCTTCTCTTCTGATGCATTCCGTAACCTTTTCAACTGCATGCACGTTGCATGGCAACCCTATATTTGAGTTGTGCCTAACATTTTCCAAATAGCTTGAGAACCAGGTTCCACCCAGGTGGCTTTCGGCGACCGTGTACGCGCTGCCCGCACGAGTTCGAGTCCCAAGGACTGAACTCCCGTGTCTCACCAGGGGTCTTCCCAGAGGAAAAGAAACTTCCTCACTTATTCCCACTCAAAGCATAAGTATATGAAACAAGACGCCAAACCGATCTCACACGGTAAACGGATATGAATGTAAGGGTTGGCACAGGAGTTTGGAAATTTTCTCGGCATATGTAAAGAAGGTCTTCATCTTAGCAAAATGTCCAGAGTGGCTTACCCCCACCAGGGTTTTTTTTTCTCCAAGTAGCCTGACACGGATGAATAGCATTATAAACAGAGTTGGCTGAGTATTAACTGTCGACACGGGGTATGCTTGCCGGCAAGAGAAATGCGTTCGCCAAAAAAAAAATCTAAGAGAAATGTACTAAGTGCAATCTAAGGTCATCAATCAAATCATGACCAGCGACGTGATATGTCATAACAGATTAACAGTAATATAAGAAGTTTTCTAGGGTTCATTACCATAATGGATTTGCGTAAGGCTTTGTATTAACAAGATACTCCTACGTTTTTTTTAATCACTCCTACGTATTTCTTTTTTTATTTTTTTTTGAGTATCACTCCTACGTATTTCTGCAAGGTGGTGGTTTAGACGCGTAGAAATACGGTCAAGCGGTCAAGCCCGTGCGACAGGTTCGGCCTGACCCAATCTTCATTTCTTGCATCAACTCGCCAAACATGTCCAGCCCATGAACTTTGGGCCGCAGGAATTAAAGCTTAGCCGAACACTTCAGGCCCATTCTTCCTGCTGTTCCCAACAACGGCTTTACACCGCTCGGCCGACCCGAGTCACGCGACGACACATCCGTTCTGTTTCTTCCCTTCCCCCACCCAAAATCCCACCGCCATGTCGTCGCTTCCTCAGGAGCAGAGCAGCGCAGCGAGAGCCGAGCGCCTCTATATAGCCTCGTCTTCCACCATGCGGAGATCCTCCCCTCCCCTCACGTTCCATCTTGCTCATCTACCTCTCCCCCACAACCTCGAACCTTCTCGCCTGGGTGCAATTGGTGTTTGTTCTCGAGGGGCGTGCAAGGAAGGTGTTCGACGTGTGGTTCCACCGCGTCCGATTGCGGAGGCGAGATGTCCGAACGCAAGCGCGGCTTCGATGAAGGCGCCGAGTCGTCGCAGCAAGGTTCCGCGAAGAAGGCGGCGACGCGCGCACCCGGCGATCCCTCCGTGGACACCTCCCTTTCCCTGCTCCAGCCCGGCGGAGGTTAGTAAGAACAACGGGCGCGGGTTTTCTTGGCTTCTTGGACGTCGAGCGCGTGTTTTCTTGGCTTCTTGCGGTGTTGTGAGTTTCGATCGGATTCTTGGTTTCTTGCAGTGGCGGACGACCGGAGCGACACGGAGCAGCTGCAGTCGCAGGCAGCAGCGGGGCGAACGCAAGAGGAGGAGCAGACGGTGGCGCCCCAAGGTCGTGGCCGCGGCGTCGAACGGAGGACCCAGAATTTGATTTCGCTGATCGATCTCCGCGACACGAGCTCTGTGAACCGTCAAGGTCAGTGCGCGCTGGCCTAATTCTTTCTTGTTCTCTCCGTTCTTGGACTTCGACATGAGTCGTGAGAGTTCCGCATCGTTCTTGCAGCCAGCGGGAGCGACGGCGCGGGTCGCGGGAGAGCGCCGGTGCTGCAGTCGCAGGGAGGTGAAACGCTTGCCGGCGAGGATGCAAGGGGCATCACCGGGCCTTGGAGCTATCCAGGTCAGTGCCGCGGGGAAGCGCCCCCCAATGTTTTACTGGTTCTCTCGGTTCTTTATTTGGCAATAGTGATGCAATGCTTTTGCGTTGTTCTTGCAGGCAGTGCCACTGGGATGGGGACGCCAATTCCTGGGGTCACTGCGCTGCTGCCGTCAAGGCCATTGATGGAGGCGGCGATGCGGCAAGTAATCCGGAGAGAGGTCGAGCAGTGCATGTCCCAGCCCGCAATCCGGCAGCGGCTTGCGGACATTGGAATGCAGCAATGCCTCAGAACCACTCCTCGTCCCGGCGTCCCTGCGGCGCTGGCCCAGCACCTGAACCCGGTCGCCAACCAGCGTGGCGAATCCTCCAGAGGGACCGCCTTCACTCATCACGATGGAAGTCTCTCCGACCTTCATGGGCTGGCGCGAGCCTCGGCCCCCGGTGGCCAACTCGTGGCGGCGACTAAGCTAGCCTCGGGATCCAAGCAACCTCAGGAGCGCCAGGCCAATTTCCATGCGACCGTCCCGTCCCCGGCAACGACGGGAATCTGGAGATCCTGGCGACCTCAGCAAAACCAGGCCGGTGTCCGTGCGGCAGTCCCGCCTCCGGCAACGACAGCAGCCTCGGTATCCAGGCAACCTCAGCAGCGCCCGGCCTATGTTCGTGTGGCCGTCCCGTGCCCGGATTGTCACAACATTTTTCCTAACTTGGCGTGCCGGATCTGCGCCAATGTGGCTGTCGAGCTCGTCATAGGCCCTCATCGAAAGCATCCTCATCGTTCCCACGGACAACTTCCAAGCTTAAGTGAGATGGACCTTCGGCGGCTTGTAGAGGTCACCATGGCGAACCAGCCCGGCCCCCCGATGGGACCCAACCTGCCCCGGCCCAATCCACTGCCCGGGTCGTGCCCCGGTTGCCATCAAAATCCGGGGAGTTTCCACCCAGGTCTGCTTGATCGGGGTGTGCCACTGCATGTCTGCCTGTGCAGTGTCTGCCAGTACGATGCTTGGGTGATGTGCCCAGTTTGCAGCGCTGTGGAGAACGCCGCCAAGCGTCGCGCCCATCTAGGTCTATAGATACGTGTTTGTTCTTTCAGATTGTAGTATGTGAGAAATGCCGTCATCTTGTGACCTCATTTCTTTTGGGTTTAAGCTGTTACAACCTTTCTGCTGTAGCTTGTGGGAATTTGCCGTATGATGCTACTATATGATGGTTGGCAGTAATTGAGTAATTTTTGCCCTCTGTAGGAATGCAATGGTTCTTGCATGCTGTAATGCTATGTATATGTGATTGTGATTTTAAAATCGTGGCTGATTTGCTTTGCAACATGGTGCTGCATTCTCTGGTTGTCTTATGTTTCTTTGCTGAGAAAAGCAACACGCTTTTGACACTTGCCTATGCACTTGTCTAACTGATGATTTGCTCGGGTATATTTCATGTCAACTTATTTTATGGCTATGCTTGTATATTATGCAATGTTTTCTGACTGAATGCGGAAGCATAACGGAGGTGAAATATAAGTTACTTGCAGTATTTGAGTTGCATGGAGGCCATGCTCTCTTCTGATGTCTATGGAGAGGAGTCATATATTGTAGACGAAATTTATGCTTTTTAAAGATGTCAATTAGAACCTGTTATTTGACACAACTACAGACAGGAGCTCTGACTTTACGATACAAAGCAAGCATGGACGTGACAATTGAATGCTTGATGCTCTGCTGTGACAATGGTTTGACAGGAACTGAAAATACAAAGGAAAGTCCAGAAGTTTCAGAGTGTTTTTTTTTTGTGTGTGTGTGTGTGTGTGTGTGTGTGTGTGTGTGTGTGTGTGTGTGTGTGTGTGTGTGTGTGTGTGTGGGAGTTCCAGAAATTGACAGTTTTGTTCAGTGTATGAAGTTTCAGAGTTACCAAAGGGCAAGGTGTGGAGAAGAAATCGGTGTCAAGAGTATTGCATTCTCAATTCGGACATTTTCCCTAAAAAGAAAAATAATTTGGACCGCAGGATGTGGATATAACGGCTACAGTCGAGATGACCCTTATTAGTCTGTTGTGGCTTTTCTTTGTGTCCGTCAGCCTCTGTCCAAGCTGCTGTTTCTTTTAACCATTTTTACAGTAACCTTTGTTGTCTGTAACTGTTAATCTCGACAGACTTTTCTGTTAATCTTAGCATATAGTGCATGAGTAGGATAAGTTGCTTCTTCATTAAATCATCTCTGTTCATCACAGATTTTATCCCCAACATTTCCCCAAACCCTACCAAAATGTTCCCTATTGGATCCTGCACTCCTAACACAGGACACTGTTCAACCGTAACCTTTGTTGCAGCTCTGCAACTGCAACTCTCTACACTCGGTCTTCATCTTGCCACACCATTCAACCTTCAGATTTGGCTGCCAGCTGAAACACTGTTGTTTATCTCCTTCCGAATTTGCTAGCTCGCCAAGAGCACAAGATGAGCAATGTTGGATCAGAGCCTCTTGTTCTATGTTAACTCATTTTTTATACTTGTATACATCCACCATTCCTGAAATTAATCTCGTATGGTTAACAAAGCAGCCATACCGTAGGAGGATGGCAAACAATTCTTGCTTGCAGCTCACAAAAGGAGTTCATTTTGATAGCATAACTCTGCTAGCAACTTCAGCTCTACGTGACGTGTAAAATTGTATGTAATTGTACAATATTTGAACTTGCAGTTCAGAAAAGGAGTTTCTGTTGATAGGATCCACCGGTTTAGACGCGTAGAAATATCCCCGTGATGAGACAGTCAAGCGGTCAAGCTCGTGCGACAGGTTCAGCCTGACCCAATCTTCTTCATTTTTTTCTTTTAGGAACAATCTTCTGCATTTCTTGCCTCAACTCGCCAAACATGTCCAGCCCATGAACTATGGGCCAGCAGGAATAAAGCTTAGACGAACACTTCCCATTGTTCCTGCTGTTCCCAAAAACGGCTTTACACCGCTCGGCCGACCCGAGTCACGCGACGACGCATGCCTTCTGTTTCTTCCCTTTTCCCCCCAAATCCCACCGCCATGTCGTCGCTTCCTCAGGAGCAGCGCAGCGCAGCGAGAGCCGAGCGCCTCTATATAGCCTCGTCTTCCACCATGCGGAGATCCTCCCCTCCCCTCCCGTTCCATCTTGCTCATCTTCCTCTCCACCACAACCTCGAACCTTCTCGCCTGGGTGCAATTGGTGTTGGTTCTCAAGGGGCGTGCAAGGTGTTCGACGGGTGGTTCCACCGCGTCCGATTGCGGAGGCGAGATGTCCGAACGCAAGCGCGGCTTCGATGAAGGCGCTGAGTCGTCGAAGCAAGGCTCCGCAAAGAAGGCGGCGAGGCGCGCGCCCGGCGTCCCCTCCGTGGACACCTCCCTTTCCCTGCTCCCGCCCCGCGGAGGTTAGTAAGAACAACGGGCGCGGGTTTTCTTGGCTTCTTGGACGTCGAGTGCGTGTTTTCTTGGCTTCTTGGACGTCGAGCGCGTCTTTTCTTGGCTTCTTGCGGTGTTGTCGAGGTTTTAGGGCCTCGATAGATTATAATGGGTAGCGAAGGAACCAAGAATACGATGGTGAACACGAGACACAAGGTTTAGACAGGTTCGGGCCTCCCGGAGGATAATAACCCTACGTCCTGTATGTCGTGGTATTGGATTGATTGTCTTTAGATGGAGCCCCTGCCCGTCTTATATATCCGGGGGATCAGGGTTACATGGAAAGTATCCTAGTTGGTTACAACTCGGAATTACTTGGAGTATAAGACAAGAGTCCTGATCTATCCTGCCGACTAGCCGCACCTTCCTTTTAGAGTCATGGGCTACTCGGTTTCTTCTGGGCCGGACCGACTACCCTTGTCAGGCTACTCGGCCCTGCTGGTCATGAGGGTACCCGGGGGTCATGGTAACGACAGTAGCCCCCAAGTGCTTTTTGATTGATCCTGATTGCTTCCCAACTAGGCTCCTCTCCATGTACGAGTGAATCTTCAGGTTGACTGATGAATTAAAAAGGACTTCACCTGAATCAAGCCTGTTGTAAATTGAGATACCTGGCCCCGAGTGACTCAGGGGCAGCAGGGCCTTGAATTAGGCATAATAGCGATTGACACCCAATACTGAACTGAGTCAGAGAATTGAATGAATCTGAAAATAATGGCCGACTCAGTCGGTTGCAGGTTCATAAGAGATCCATAAAGGAATGTTGATAAAAAGTCAGTTCTCAGAACTAACTAGATCCATAAAGGAATTAGTGAATGAAATGCAGCATCTGACTCAGTCAGCTAGGGCTGTAAAAAGCATGCTAACAAATCAAATGATGAATGCACGTAAGTGCATCATATAGATGTAGCCCCCGAGTTACTGTGTAATTCATAGAATTGGACAGAAACTCAGAGCAATTATAACCAAGATATACTGTCCTGATCCGAGTGAATAAGAGCATCATATAGATGTGACGAAAAATTGCATCCATAAGATGTTGAACTCCCGATCTCATGAGCACAAGACTGCTTAAACAATCGATCAAGGTGAGTCTTAGCCAAGAACTTGTCATTCCGGACTAGTAGTCTGGGTCCATCTGTCTCAGCTCAGCTGAGGATGATTACAACCCGTATGTCTATCTGATGATTCAGACGTAGCCCCCAAGCATTTTCTCAACGAAAACAATTGAGAAAAGGATGAGGAAATTTCTAGGTAATCATCCGACAAAAAGTCAAGGACGAAGCAACCCGTGTGCCTAGCATAAAGCTAAATAATATAATGGAACTCACGCAAGTGAGTCCATATGGACTAGCCCCCGAGTCTGTGGACAATTGGAACAATCGTGTACAGACTCAAAAGAGACTAGAAAAGCTGGAACGTAGAAAACAAAGCCAAAAAAGCCTGACTGATAAACAGCCGAGTAGATTTGTTGGACTCACGCAAGTGAGTCCATATGGACTAGCCCCCGAGTCTGTGTATAATTAGAATAATTATGTACAGACTCCAAGGAAAGAAAGTCATTGTGTGAAAAAATTGTATGTAGGCAGAAATCAACTCCACACATCATTACCGAGTGATGAAAGGGAGGATTAAGTGCCACAGTTTCCGAGTCAGCCGGAGATTATACACCGAGTCACAAGAACACTGTGCAACCGAATCGATTCCATCAGTATTGTCTTTACGCCACAGAGGGAATATGACCAGTTGCTTTTTCAGGCGCAGCACCGCAATCGTCAGGCACCCCGTGACCATCCGGATTCCAGCGCCTCGGCCTTAAAAAGACCGCAACTGGATTGGAGCAATCGCGAGCTTACCACCATGGCAGGCAAGAAAGTGAGCAAGAGAGGTTCCTCCTCCGCGCCAGCACCACCTGGAGAGCTAATCCCCCCTCCACCAGCAGCCCCCGAGCTGCTATTGCTGCCGCCGCCGGTAGAGATGCCGCCGGTGATGGATCTGGTGCCGTACGGCGCACCACCGCTGGCGATGATGCCGCCTCCACCAACGGCGCCGGCGTTGCCAGAGCTCATCGTCATCACCTCCTCGGATGAGGAGGACGGTGAGAACCGCCGGAGGTGGCCACCGGGTCGGCATGACCGCCTGGACAAGCCATCGCGTGTGGCGGACCGCACCAGGAGCCGTCGTGGAGGGTGAAGCCGCAAGGGAGCGCGGGGAAGATGCCGGGCGCCCAGATCCAGGGGAGGTCTGCTGCGGATGGTGCCCGAAGAGGAGTCGCATGTCTGCATCTTGTGTTGTGTTATTGTAGTCGTGTTGTAGTTCTTGCATCAGGTCTTGTCATGCATTGTAACTCATCCTGTTCAGTGGAATAAGAGACTCCAGCATTCATGTGTGCCGAAAATGATCTTTTGCCGACTGAACTTGATTTGTAGATATCGGCCGAGTCAATCAAAGAGACTGGCCGAGTAGTCACGCCCGAGTAGTGACGCTCGAGTAGTCGAAGGGACGCCAGTTTTCCCGCGTTCGGAAACCCTAGCGAGGTTCCGTACCGGGGAAGCCAAACGTTTAGGCTTGATCTGAGCCGTAGAGGCAAGATAAGATGAATCTCAGCCGTGAAGGCGCGTTCAGTTTGGAAATAAAAGGAACTACCTCGCCGCCGTTAAACCATTTCGTATTACAATCGTATTCCAATCCTCAGATCCCTCATTCCCCGACACCAAATCAATCCATGAGGAGTACTGAAATGGCTCGCGTAAAGCGTACCGCCGCTCCGGTCGCCGGCACAAGCAGTGCGGGTGGAGGAAATGCTGCGGGAGAGCAAGGGAGAGGTGCTGCAGATGCTATGGTTGTGGCCGCCAGAGGCGCGGGTGCAGAAGTTGTCGCCGAAGAAGAGTATGCAGTCGCGTGGCCACAATCCGTTACCACGGACACCCGGCTCCAAACTTTGGTGGATTTGGGTCTGCTTCCGCCAAAGGAAATCATCGGGTGGAGAGCAGCAGAAGGTGAAATCTACCCGTCCCCTGGTCCAGGTGAAACAGTTGTCTTTGAATCATTCTTTCGCCGTGGATTGGGGTTGCCAACGAGCAGATTCTTGAGATCGCTGCTTTTCTTCTACGGCATTGAGTTATGCCATCTGAATCCAAATGGGATCCTGCACTTGTCAATGTTTGTGACATTGTGCGAGGTGTATCTGGGGATTGAGCCCCATTTTGACTTGTTCAGGCATCTGTTCTTCCTGAAGCCGCATCCATCAGCCGATAGCCCAGCCACCGTTGGAGGAGCTGGGATTCAACTCCGCAGGAAGGACAGATTCTTTGACTACGAGTTGCGGACCTCGAACAAGGGCTGGCACCATGAATGGTTTTACTGTGCAAATGTCATACCAGCCCTGCCGAAGTTTGTTGGCAAGGCTCCGACTATATATCTGGAAGAGTAAGCCAGAGAAGAACATGACGTCCGAGTTGGATGCCTTAGTGAGGACTATTGCTGAACTGAAGACCCCTGACTTTGGAGTTACTGGTCCAGCTATCGCCATCAACTTTTGCATCAGAAAGTTTCAGCCTTTGAAGGCAAGAGTTCGACCTGCTTGGACCTGGAAAGGTCCAGGAGACAAGGATCAAGAACCCATCCCTGGAGGATATCAGGAAGCACAAAGGTTCCGAGTGATGGCTCGAGGTCAAGAATTCTTCACCGCCAACTGCAATGTGACCATGTTGAAGCCGGACGGATCAATGCAATGGGTAGGCTACTGGAGAAAGATCCCCAGACCTGCGGTAAGCGATTCTGCCGAGTTAAATATTGAGATACACAGCTTAGCATAATAGCTAAATACTATCCTTCTCTTTCCTTGTGCAGGAAATGGAGAGGTACAAGAGTCAGGGACTGGAGCCCCCAGTAAACGATGACGGCTCTTTGAGAGCCCTGCCGGCAAGGGACCAAGATTTAGTCTTAGCCGAGGACGATAAGACGGACAGTGACCTGAGCGCCCTTTTCGCTTCACTTCCTGACTCGGATGATGAGGCAGCGGAGAGTGACGGAAGGGCAGATGACGAAGAAGCCCCCGAGAATGAAGGGAACTCGGCTGCCGAGTCCGACATTCCGAAGGAGCCCACGCCCAACCCAGCCGGTGAGTCACTTCGTTCCCGAGAACGGCGAAGCAAAACCAACCAGGACCGTGACGCTCGTCGTTTGGGCTTGGAGCATGCTGCAGGTCAATCTTCTCAAGGCAAGCGGTCGCCGAGAAGTGGTGCCTCTCAGAAGAGGAAGAGAGCTTTAATTCTCTCCAGCTCTGAGAGTGAGGGCGAGGCTCTCAACCCACCGATAGGGAGGAGCAAGTCGCCTGAGAAACTGGCGGAGCCAGAACCCAAAAAGGTCAAGAAGACCAAGGATCAGGTCCGGCGTCCGGGGTTATATCCCCAAAGAGTAGAAAAAGTACTCAGTGTGAATATAGAACTTCTTTTATGCACATTATTCACCACTAAGGGTTCTTGTTTACTCGCAGGAAGCCACTCCGAGTCATTCGGACATCAATCCTGAAGTTGCGCCGACTGGCGGTGGGGATGCGATTCCCATGGAGACAGAAAATGTCTCGGTCGTCTCTGGTTCAGCCGATGCTGGTGGCGCTGAAGTGCCAAATCCTGAGAAGGACACGACAGCTAGCCATGAAGGCAATATGTCTCCTCCTCCTCCGCCTTCACCTCCAAAGGAGATACATAAGAAGAAGAAGCAGCCCGTGATCAGAATCCGGGTATCTGACGTGTAAGTATTGATACACTCGGCAATGTTGATGAATATCGGCAATGCGATAATGACTGTTATGTTGATGGCTTTTGCAGCCCTCCATCTCAGACGCTGCCTGTGGAGAAAACTGATACTGCGGCGCCGAGTGACAAGTCGGCCGAGGAGACTACTTCAACGCCACAAGCCCCCGCGACTGAAGACACTCAAGCAGCGGTGCAGCAGAAGGCTCCGGCGAGCGAGTCGACTCCTCGGCAGGCTGAGGGGACACAGGGCCCGAGTCAACAGCAGTCCATAGCAGATCCTGAGTCGGTCGCTACAGAACCTGAGACTCAGCTTGTCACCGGTCCGAGTCATCCTCCTTCATCTCCAGAAGAAGAGATCCAGCGGGGCCAGTACAGCTTTGAGAGGAGAACTCCTAAGGGCTCCTTTTCTTTCAACTTCAAAGGAACTCAAGTGGAGATCAACGAGAAGGAAGAGGAAGAGCAGCAAGACACGCTGGAGGGCATGATGTTCGACATGATGGAACTTCAGCGTGTAAGTTATGTTCTTGTGCTTTCCGTCAATCCATAAGTAAATACTGATAACATGTGGTTTCTGTCAGAAAATTACTGACGCCAATAAGGCCAAGACGAAGTTCCTGAAAGTGCTGAATCCAGCCGCCGAGTCAGTGTACAATGCCTTAGCAAGCAAGAGTGCACTGATTGGGAGTCAACAAGACAGTATTGATCAGCTGAATCTTCAGCTGGCCGCACTCAAGGAGGAGAATGCGACACTCGAGAAGACCATAGCAGGTACAAATCGAGTCAAAAACTGTCATGTTTGTCCTTGATGTCTCTGACAGACGTTTGATATTGTTTCCAGCCCAACCCAAGATGACTCAGGCGGACATAGAGGAGCTGGCTTCTTTGAGGAAGAATGAGCCACTACTGAGGGGCAAACTTGAGGAGCTGAGAGCTCAGGCGGCCGAGAGACAGAAGGAGACGCAGGCCATCGTTGAGGAACGAGACCGGCTACAATCTGAATCAGCTGCACTCAAGTCCGAGTCAGATAGGTTAACAAAGTTGGAGGCAGAACTCAAAGGTAAGTGTCTCCATACTTTGCAAAAAACTTGTTGTTGTTTAGCCGGGAGAATCCGTCTTATTGTTGTTCTGCAGGTGAGCTCGGCACCTTGAAGACTGAAAATGCGGCCCTGTACCAGAGTTCAAATGAAGTGTTCCAGTACGTGTGGCCTGATCTTGAAGACAGACCTAAGGGTTCCGTGGCTGAGACGCTGAGTCAGGTGCCACGGGCCATGAAGGCTCACTGCAAGCAACTGGCAGAAACTGCTTCTCGCCATACCCTGAGTGTGGTCAAGTCGCACTTCCCATTGATGGACCTGTCGAGCTTGCAGCAAGGGTTTGCCCTTGGGACTACTCAAGAGAAGGCACTGGAGCTGATGAATGAAGCCACAAGGTGTGGTGAAGAACTGGTAAAGGATCTCTCTCTGTCACCCTGAGGCTGGACTGAGTGAAACTCCTGTAAAGATACAATATAATGTACATAAGTAGGAATATATGATAATCGACAAACGAACCTATGGGTCCTTTGTGAATATGATATTTTGTTGAGTCGGCTCAGCCGCTCTCGTTCGATCTCAAGAAAAGAATGGCGTCTTATGTTTATGCACTCAGTGTTGTCAGCCAGCCGAGTAGTGTTGGACTGTGAGTCGGCAGACACGTTCGGGCGATGGCATTAACGTTTGAGCTTCACAATCAGAGCAACCATCTTAACTCGGGGATCTATGAGATTGACGTAAGTCAAGGAATTAAAGGTGAGTGACAGTCGGACGAGTCTCTTTGGACTGTTTTCAGAGACCAGTTGTCGCCTTATGTTTATGCACTCTCGGTGGAGCTTCACAATCAGGACAGACAAGGCTTACTTAGTCGGCCAGAAGAACTCGTGACATAACTCGTTAATTATGAGTGATATTTAGCCCCCTGGCTCTGTAAGCAGTAAGGCTGTTACTGGTTACAGAGTCAAGAAAAACTTGTAGGGAGGAAAAAGGCACTTTATTGCGATGAGATACACAAGGTAATTACAATATAATATAAAAATTAAACAAAGAAGCGACGTAGCTGAGTTATGTTCCACGTATTTGGAAGGAGTTCTCCGCTCTCACGCCGCAGGCGATACGATCCAGGACGAGTGACTTCGTGGACGATAAATGGTCCTTCCCAGATAGGCGACAGCTTGTGTCGGCCTTCTGTCGTCTGGATCTTCTTGAGTACTAAATCCCCGGCCTGAAAAGCCCGGTCACGTACCCGACGCTGGTGATAGCGCCGTAGTGCTTGGAGGTATCTCGCCGACTTCCTCCGCGCGTCATCCCTCATCTCCTCGAGCTGATCGATGGACTGCAGGCGCTGATCTTCTGATGACTCGGCCTGGTATGCCGTGACTCGCGGAGAGCCATACTCGAGTTCAGAGGGAAGAACTGCTTCGGCGCCGTAGACGAGAAAAAATGGCGTTTGTCCCATGGGTCGAGTGGGAGTTGTCCTAAGCGCCCATAGGACGGAAGGTAACTCGTCGACCCACCGGGAAGCATATGATTTGAGCCTGTTGAAGAGACGTGGTTTAAGTCCTTGGAGAACCATGCCATTGGCTCGTTCAACAGATCCATTGCTCTCTGGGTGGTACGCAGAGGCGTGGCAAAGCTTGATGCCGACGTCGTCGCACAAGGCGGCGACTTCCTTGTTCTTGAAATTGGTGCCGTTGTCAGTGATGATCCTGTTAGGCACGCCAAACCTGAAGATGATGTCCCGGATGAACTGGACTGTACGACCAGCTGTCTGGTCTCGAATGGGTACAGCCTCAATCCATTTGGTGAACTTGTCCACCATGACGAGTAGATGAGTGAATCCACCTTTGGCCTTCGTGAGAGGGCCAACCATGTCAAGCCCCCAGACAGCAAACGGCCAAGTCGGAGGTATGGTCTGGAGGGCTTGAGCCGGCATGTGTATCTGCCGTGCGTAAAACTGACAACCTTCACAGGTGCGAACGATATGCTCAGCATCAGTGACGGCTGTGGGCCAGAAGAAGCCTTGGCGATAGGCTTTTCCGACGAGGGAACGAGATGCTGCGTGATTGCCGCAAACGCCCGAGTGAATGTCCTGGAGAAGTTGCTGGCCTTCTTTCCGAGTAATGCATTTCATGTAGACGCCGAGTCCTATGATGTCTCTTCTGTCGGCGCTTTTTCGGAGGAGTTGCCCGTCAACGACCTTGTATGACTTGCTCTTTCTGTGGATGGCTTCGAAGTCTTCCTTCTTGTCCGGGAGCTTGCCATGTACAATGAAGTCGATGTAGGGAACTCGCCAGTCTTCTTCTTCCGGGGTCCCGGGGTTGTCTACGACCATGGCTTCTAAAGCGTCAGGCCGCGGCTGCAGTGACTCGGCCGGTTGAGGGCCGGGTTGTTCCTTTTTGATGAAGGGTGCAGAGACAATTTCCATGAAAACGCCGGGTGGTACGACGCTTCTGCTGGAGCCCAGATTGGCCAGCATGTCGGCTTTCTTGTTAAAGTCGCGGTGGATGTGGAAGTAATCCAGACCATCGAACTTTTCCTCAAGCTTGCTGGCTGCTTGGACATATGCGATCATGTCTTCATGGACACAGGACCACTCTTTCTTCAGCTGGTTGATGACGAGTTGAGAATCGCCTCGCACGATAAGATGCTTGATGCCGAGTGACACGGCAATGCGTAGGCCGTGTAGGAGTGCTTCGTACTCGGCCGCGTTGTTGGAAGCCTTGAAGTGTAGCTGTAGTACATAACTCAATTCATCACCACGAGGGGAGACGAGTAGGATGCCAGCGCCGGCACCTGAGAGTTGAAGAGAACCATCAAAGTACATGACCCACTCTTCAAACTTCTCGGGCTCGGGAGGGACCTGTGTTTCTGTGTACTCAGCGACGAAGTCGGCCAGAGCTTTAGCCTTAATAGCCGTTTGTGGCTTAAAGGTGAGATTGTAGGTACTCAGCTCGATGGCCCATTTTGATATTTTGCCGGTGGATTGCCGGTTATGCAGAATCTCGCCGAGGCCATAAGATGTCACCACGATGATCGGGTGGTCTTGGAAGTAGTGAATCAGCTTGCGTGATGCCATGAGCAGGCCGTAGACGATCTTCTGGATATGGGAGTATCCGATCTTGGATTTGGTCAGCACCTCGCTGACGAAATAAACTGGGCGCTGAACTTTCTGTATCTGGCCCGGCTCTTGTCTCTCAACTACAAGGGCGGCGCTGACCACATGAGTGGTGGCTGCGATGTAGAGGAGAAGAGGTTCTGTTGGCTCTGGAGGAACCAACGTGGGGGGTGAGCTAAGAAACTCTTTAAGCTGAACGAAAGCTTTTTGAGCTTCCTCGTCCCACACGAACTTGTCTTGCTTCTTGAGTAGCTTGAAAAACGGTAGGCCCTTCTCGCCGAGTCGTGAGATGAAGCGGCTGAGGGCTGCCATGCATCCCGAGAGCTTCTGAACGTCGCGCTGACACTTCGGGATTGGCATCTTCAGGATTGTTTCGACTTTTTCTGGGTTAGCCTCGATTCCACGGTGGGTGAGGATATACCCGAGTAGTTTGCCAGAGGGTACGCCAAACACGCACTTGTCCGGGTTGAGCTTCATGCTGAAATTGCGTAAGCAATCAAACGTAGCTCGGATGTCGTCAATAAGGTCGTCCTTATTTTTGGTCTTGATGACCACGTCGTCGATGTAAGCCTCGACTTTCCGCTTCTTAAGAAGGCTTTCCAAACACTTCTGGATGCAACGCTGATACGTTGCTGCAGCGTTCTTAAGGCCGAAAGGCATTGTTAGATAACAATAAGCGCCGAAAGGAGTAATGAAAGAAGTTTTGAGACAATCCTCCTCTTTGAGTCGGATCTGATGGTAGCCGGAGTAACAATCAAGAAAACTTAATAATTGACAACCGGCAGTAGAGTCTACAACTTGATCAATCCTAGGGAGCCCGAAAGGATCTTTCGGACAAAACCTATTGAGATCTGTGTAATCGACGCACATGCGCCACTGCTTATTCTTTTTCTGAACAAGAACGGGGTTAGCCAACCAGTCGGGGTAGAAGACCTCCTTGATGAAACCAGCGGCTAACAGTTTTGTTACATCAGCCCTAATGGCCTCCCGACGATCCGGGGTAAAGCGACGAAGCCTTTGCTTGATAGGTTTGGCTGTCGGGTCGACACGTAGAGCGTGCTCGGCAAGATTCCTGGGAATACCAGGCATGTCGGAGGGTTTCCAGGCGAAAATGTCCCGGTTTTCCCGAAGAAACTTGACGAGCGCGAGTTCCTATTTGTCGTCCAGGTCGGTCCCGATGTTGGCCGTCTTGGACGGCTCAGCCGGGTCCAGTGTGATCTTCTTGATCTCGGGGTCAAGGTGCTTGACCCGGAGCTTGTACTGCTTCTTCTGCGGAGCGAGGTCATCGTCTTGAGCGGCGTCCTCCTCGATCTCCAGCATGGACTTGCCTTCTGCAGCTTCTTGGAGCTGAGCAAGCTCAAGGCTCTCGGTCTCGCAAGCATAGGATTGCTTGACGTCTGCCCGGAGCGTGAGGACTCCCTTAGGAGCTGGCATCTTCAGAACTAGGTAGGTGTAGTTCGGAATAGCCATAAACTTGGCCAATCCTGGCCGGCCGATGATGGCATGGTACGCCGACTCGAAGTCAGCGACTTGAAAGCAGACATACTCCTTGCGATAGTTGTTGGCGTCGCCGAAGGTAACTTGCAGGGAGATCTGGCCGAGTGGAAGAGCAGAGCGGCCGGGAATAACACCATGGAAGGGAGAGTTACTCGGCTGGATGCTCGACCTCGGTATCTTCATCTTGTCAAGTGTCTTGACGAAGAGAATGTTGAGAGCGCTACCGCCATCGATGAAGACCTTGCTGAGTCGGACCTCATCAATGATGGGCGAGAGGATCAGTGGGTACCGACCCGGCTTGGCGATGAAGTCGGGGTGGTCATTGCGATCAAAAGTGATGGGCACTTCTGACCATGGGAGGTAGTGAGGAGCGTCGACCGAGACGGCGTTGACTTCTCGGAAGGTCAGCTTCTGCTTCCTCTTTGACTCGTACGCGTCGGGGCCACCGAAGATGTGAAGGACAGCTTTGGGCTCGCGGTAGTCGTCCTGGTCCTTGTCGTCCTCCGGCTTCTTGGGCTCTTCTTGCTTCTTGGACGTGTATGTCATGAGGCCTTTGAGGCGCATACAGTCGCGGAGCTTGTGAGTAGCTGACGGTCCGCCATGGAAGATGCAGGGTTCATCGAGCATTTGCTCGTAGTTGGCCGGCGCCCTGGGGCCACGCTGTTGTTTCCTGAACTTGGACTTGTCGGCGAGGGCGACCATGTTGTCACCCTTGCGCTTCTTGTCTTTGGAGCCCGAGTTGTCGTTCTCCTTGGACTTGCCCTTGTCTTGCCGTTGGCGGTACGCGTCGCGGTTCTGCTCGGCGCAAAGCTCGTTGCCAGCTGCAAACTGGTCGGCGAGCGCCAGCATTTCTCGGACAGTGGCCGGGTACTCCTGGCCGAGTCGGTGGACGAGGTTACGGTCGGTGCATCCTTCGATGAAAGCTGCGATCACTTCGGAGTCCGACACGCTTGGAATCTCATTCTTCTTCCGAGAGAAGCGTTGAATGAAATCCCGGAGGGACTCGTTGTCCCGTTGTCTGACCTGTTTGAGGTCTCTGCTCTTTGCAGGTCGGTCGGCAGTTGGCCGATAAGTGTCAATGACTGTGCGGGTGAGTTGATCCCAGGAGTCGATTGACTCGGCAGGAAGGTTGGTTAACCAGCGCCGAAGTGGAGATGACAGCATGAGGGGGAGGTAACAGGCCATGACAGCTCTGTCGCCACCAGCGATTTTGACGGCGAGCGCGTAGGACTCTAGCCACTCAGCTGGGTCAGTCTTGCCGTCGTATTTCTCGATGTTTGTCAAGCGCATTGACTCGGGGAAGCGTGCCGAGTTGCGGAGACGTCGAGTGAACGAGCGAAGGCCATCTATTGAAGATGGATCTCCGTCGAAGTTGTGATCTCTCGGGGGAACACCGGGGTGTTCGGGCCGATCGAAGTGGCGGTCGTGGTGACGATCGTTGTCGCGGCGAGGAGGAGTGCGGCGACGGTCGTTGTCACGGTCACGCCGGTAGTCGTCGTGGTGACGCCGTTCTTCGTCACGGCGCCTGTCGTCATGTTGACGTCTGTCGTCTTCATGACGCCTGTCGTCGTTGCGACGCCTGTCATCATCGCGACGCCTGTCGCCATCACGGCGGCGATCGCGGTCGTCTTCATGGTTCTGGTTTGCTCGGGGCGGTGACGGCGGTGGTGACCCGCCTGGAGGAGTCCGCCGTGGAGGAGTACGTCTCGGAGGAGACCTTGACGGACGGCGCGGAGAACGGTGGCGTTCAGGCGAGCCGCGTCGTGGTGGAGATCTCGAGGGTCTTCGGGGAGAGCGTGAGCGCCTGGGCGAGTTGCGCCGATGTGGGGATCCCACACCGAAGCGATCCCAGTCATCCCGTCGGGCACGTTCCTGGTCTTCCCGTCTCTCACGGCGCAGAGACTCGATGTGGCGCCGTGCGTCGTAGTCAGGCCATGGGTTAGCCTGTCTGTTGACGTCCGTGGGACGGTTGGCCGGGTCTACCTGCCTGTCAGGGGAACGCTGACCAGTCGGGCGGTCGGCGATGGCCGGAGTCGGCCGCCGGGGATGGTCGCGATCCCGAGAGGGGGCATGAGAGCGACGGCCGCGTCTGTTGGACGAAGATGAGCTGGCCGTTCGGGCAGAGGAATAACTCTTCTGCAGAGCTGCTGCCTCGGCATATCCTTTGGCTCGCTGGATGAGGGCCGCAAGGGCATCTGTGGTGACTCGGGGGTCACGCATCGCAACCTCGACTTCATCGAGGATGGTGCGATTGGCCACCATGTTCTGTTCAGGAGTCCTGAACGCTTGGAGGCCGTTGACGTCGACAAAAAGACTGCGTTGAGTCGGTTGTCTCCGTCGGTGAGGCCGGCTGGCGTCATGGGCGTCTTGAGGTACGTCTTCTCCCTCCGGGATGGTGGAGAGGTGGCCAGCGCGGTTGCGCTGCTCTTGAAGGGTCCGGCGTGCACCAGCCGCTGACGACTCGGCGAAGCCGGCGCCGACTGGTGTAGTGACCGCCGCCGCGTCGGCGATCGCCGCCGCTGTTGTTGGCGTAGGAGCGACGGCGTCTGCCCCTGGAAGAGGCGGTGGCGGAGGCGGAAGATGAGCCGGAAGTGGTGGTGGTGGAGGCAGCTCTCCGTCGTTCTGCTCCTGGAGGAGGGCAAAACACTCGTACCGCTCCGGCGATGATGAGCCGCCAGAGCAGTAACCAGCTTCTTGCTCCAGGATGTGGTGCAGGGAGTCGAGATCTGACTGGCTGTCTTGGAGACAGGCCACCAGATTGAAGGACTCATCGCCTGGAGCCGCTAGCAGATCCTGCATGTCCCGTTGGCAGATAGCAGATGCGTTGTTGAAACCATAAGGGAACATACCAGGAGGCCGAGTTGTATAACTCGGGTGGACGGGGTAAAGACGAACGTTGTCCAGGGCAGATCGGATCTCGGCTAGTGAGTAGTCCGAGTAGGATCTGACCCGGAGTCTGGAGAAGCCGAGCTCCAACTCGGCGAGAGCAGAGTCCGGCTCAATCTCAACCGCATGACTCGGCGAGTCGGCGAGGGCGAGATTGCTAGCGATGTCAGCGACGAACTCCAGGCTCCCGAAGCGGATCCGAGTGCCTGGAGCGAAGTTGTTGATGAAGCGATCCATCGTACTCGACGAACAGGATCCCGACGCTCCCCCTACCTGGCGCGCCACTGTCGAGGTTTTAGGGCCTCGATAGATTATAATGGGTAGCGAAGGAACCAAGAATACGATGGTGAACACGAGACACAAGGTTTAGACAGGTTCGGGCCTCCCGGAGGATAATAACCCTACGTCCTGTATGTCGTGGTATTGGATTGATTGTCTTTAGATGGAGCCCCTGCCCGCCTTATATATCCGGGGGATCAGGGTTACATGGAAAGTATCCTAGTTGGTTACAACTCGGAATTACTTGGAGTATAAGACAAGAGTCCTGATCTATCCTGCCGACTAGCCGCACCTTCCTTTTAGAGTCATGGGCTACTCGGTTTCTTCTGGGCCGGACCGACTACCCTTGTCAGGCTACTCGGCCCTGCTGGTCATGAGGGTACCCGGGGGTCATGGTAACGACAGGTGTTGTGAGTTTCGATTGGATTCTTGGTTTCTTGCAGTGGCGGACGACCGGAGCGACACGGAGCAGCTGCAATCGCAGGCAGCGGCGGCGCGAACGCAAGAGGAGGAGCAGGCGGTGGCGCCCCAAGGTCGTGGCCGCGGCGTCGATCGGAGGACCCAGAATTTGATTTCGATGATCGATCTCCGCGGCACGAGCTCTGTGAACCGTCAAGGTCAGTGCGCGCTGGCCTAATTCTTTCTGGTTCTCTCCGTTCTTGTACATCGACATGAGTCGTGAGAGTTCCGCATCGTTCTTGCAGCCGGCAGGAGCGAAGGCGCGGGTCGCGGTAGAGCGCAGGCGCTGCAGTCGCAGGGAGACGGAACGCTTGCCGGCGTCAGGGGTGCAATGGTCATGACCGGGCCTTGGAGCTTTCCAGGTCAGTGCCGCGGGGAAGCGCCCAATGTTTACTGGTTCTCTCGGTTCTTTCTTTGGCAAGAGTGATGCTTGAGCTTTTGCGTTGTTCTTGCAGGCAATGCCACCGGGATGGGGGGGGCCGATTCATGTGTTTGGTGCGCCGCCGCCGCCAAGGCCACTGACGGAGGCGGCGATGCGGCAAGTAATCCTGGGAGAGGTCGGCCGGTTCATGTCCCATCCCGTGATCCGGCAGCAGCTTCCGGCCATTGGAATGCAGCAACGTCCCGGCGTCCCTCCGCAGCTGCCCCAGGCCCAGCGCCTGAACCCTTTCGCCAACCAGCGGGGCGAAGCCTCCGGAGGGATCACCTTCACCCGTCGTCACGATGCAAGTCCCTCCAACCTTCATGGGCCTGCGCGAGCCTCGGCCTCCAGCGGCCAACTCGTGGCGGCGACTACGGTAGCCTCGGGGTCCAGCCAACCTCAGGAGCGCCAGCCCAATGTCCGTTTGCTCCCGCAAACGCCGGGAATCTGGGTATCCTGGCCACCTCAGCAAAGCCAGGCCGATGTCCGTGCGGCAGTCCCGCCACCGGCAACGACGGCAGCCTCGGGATCCAGTCAACCTCCGCAGCGCCAGGTCTATGTTCATGTGAACATCCCGTGCCCGTATTGCCACAGCATTTTTCCGAACTTGGCGTGCTGGGTCTGCGCCAATGTGGCTGCCGACTTCGGCATAGTCCCTCATCGACAGCATCCTCATCGTTCCTCTGGAGAACTTCCAAGCTTAAGTGAGACGGAGCTTCGGCGGCTTGTCGAGATCACCATGGCGAACCAGCCCGGTCCCCCGGTAAGGCCTAACATGCCCCCGCCAGATCCACTGCCCGGGTCGTGCCCCGGTTGCCATCAACAGCCGGGGAGTTCCCACCCAGGTCAGCTTGAGCGGGGTGTGCCACTGCATGTCTGCCTGTGCAGTGTCTGCCAGTACAATGCATGGGTGACGTGCCCAGTTTGCGGCGCTGTGGCGAGGGCCGCCGAGCATAGTCGCGCCTCTCGAGGTCCATAGATTCTAAGAGAATAGCAACCTCGTTTCTACGTGTTTGGTTCTTTCAGACTTTAGCATGTGAGAAATGCCGTCGTTTTATGACCTCATTTCTTGTGGGTTTAAGCTTTAAGCTGTTATAGCCTTTCTGTTGTAGCGTGTGGGAATTTGCAGTATGATGCTACTATATGATGGTTGGCAGTAATTGAGTAATTTTTGCCATCTGTAGGAATGGAATCGTTCTTGCATGCTGTAATGCTATGCGTATGTGATTGCGATTTGCAAATTGCGGCCTGGTCGATTTTCCCTGTTATTTGCATTGCAACATGGTGCTGCATTCTCTAGTTCTCTTATTGTTTTTTTTTGCTGAGGAAAGCAACACGCTTTTGACACTTGCCTATGCACTTATCTAACTGATGCTTTGCTCGGGTATGTTTCATGTCAACTTTTTTTATGGCTATGCTTGTATGATATGCAATGTTGCTGCTGACTGAATGCGGAAGCATAAACGGAGGTGAAATATATGTTAATTGCAGTATTTGAGTTTCATGAAGGCCATGCTCTCTTATGATGTCTTTGGAGAGGAGTCCTAGTTTGTAGAAGAAATTCATGTATTTAAGATATTAATTAGAACCTGTGATTTGACATAACTACGTACAGGATCTCTGATTTTACAATGCAAAGCAAGGAAGGACTTGACAAGTTAATGTTTGATGCTCTGCTCTGACAATGGTTTGACAGGAACTGAAAATGCAAAGGAAAGTTCAGAAGTTTCAGAGTTTTTTTTTTAAAAAAAAAATGAGTTCCAGTAGTTAAGAGTTTTTGGGTCAGTATTGTATGAAGTTTCAGAGTTAGCAAAGGGTAAGGTGCGGAGAAGAAATCGGTGTCAGAGTAAAATTTTCATCTATCAAGAATCTGGACCACAGAATGTGGATTTAACGGCTACAGAAAGATGACGATACGGCCTTATTATTCAGTCTGTTGTGGCTGTTCTTTGTTTCCGTAAGTCTCTGTCCAAGCTGGCTGTTTCTTTTACCTACAATAACCTTTGTTAATAAACTTTATCTGTAACTGTTAAAACGAGTACTCTACTAACCGTGACCGACTTTTCTGTTAATCTTAGCATATAGCAAATGAGTATGATAGGTTGCATTCTTCACCAAGTCATCGCTGTTCATCACATATTTTATCCCCAACATCCCCCCAAACCCTACCAAAATGTTCCCTATTGGATCCTGCATTCCTAACCCATGTCACTGTTCAACCGTAAGCTTTGTTGCAGCTCTACAACTGCAACTCTCGACACTCGACCTTGATCTTGCCACACCACTCGACCTGCCAGCTGAAACGTTTTTGTTTCTCTCCTTCCGAATTCACTAGCTCACCAAGTGTCCAAGATGACTAATGTCGGATCAGAGCCTCTTGTTCTATGTTAACCCATTTTTTATGCTTGTATAGATCCACCGTTCCTGAAATTAATCTCATATGTCAACATAACAGCCAGACCGTAGGAGGATGGCAAACAAGATTTGCACGCTGAAAACGCTTTTAAGCATGTTCTGCTTGCTGTTCACGAAAGGAATTCATTTTGGTATCATAACTCTGTTAACAACTTCAGCTCTACGCGACCTGTAAAATTGAATGTAATTGTATAATATTTGAACTTGCAGTTCAGAAAAGGAGATCTTGTTCATAGCAAAACTCTGTCAGCAGCTCCAGCTCTGCGTGACATATAAAATTCAAGGTAATGCAAACTGTACAATTTATGAATCCGCATCGGTGTTAATAAATGGGTAGAAACCATACGAGTTCTTTGAAAATAGCTGTGCAATGTCAGGTCGATCAAAACGAAATTAAGAATCTCTTGTGAAACCAAAGAAAACGATAGCACAGCAACAAATTGTCAAAGGTTTCATTTGCTTAAGAACCAACTACACAAGGTACTTTTTACATCATAGATCATTCATAGAAATTCTTCATTAAGAGGATAGACTGACAGAAACAAAACAAAAGTCCAGGTGGACTACAAGTCTACAACTGTACCGTTCAACCAAATTCCTCAGATGCCCATAACCAGACTGTGATATGCAGCTCCTAATTTCACCCTTTGAGCCCCAATTTAGCTAATGAATCATGAAAAACTTTGCTTACATATGTATAAGGCTGAAATGGGGTTTATTTGCTGAAATATACAACTTCGGGGGGTTTTCTGTAAAACTGCCAAACCAGCCCAAAAGCAACCCGAAGCTGCTCTGTTTCCTCACTTGTTCATTGTTGGAGAAGAGCTAGGGTTAGGGTAAAAAGAGGAGAGTATTGAGTGGCACCAAATCCACAAATTTGAGAGAGTGATTTGGGGATTTGGAGCCTCCCCATGCTTGTTGGCTCCCACCTCTTGTATTCTTCATCTTCATAGTGGATCGATTGCTCGCCGCCGCCCGTGGTTTTTCCCCGCAAGGGGTTTCCACGTAAATCCCGTGTCTACTTGTGATTTGGTATTTTCTTTGCCATATGTGTTGATTGGGTCACATCTTGCTTGCTATTGGTTCATATATCAAGTGGTTGCTTGTATGGATATGTTGGCATGAGAGGCATTCATGTGTTCTTGGATGTGTGGCTGATTTGTTGATGGGGCTGATGTTCTAGTGAGCTAATTGATGCAAGTATATTGTCGTTGATCTATTGAATAGCCTGTGTTGTTGGGATTTCAAGCATAATTGCTGTTTTGATGCTGTCTCATTTTCTGCACACACGGTGTTCGGTGAAATGCTTGTGAGGGATTAGCTTGCTAATTGTTGTGCTTCCGCTGCCCCTTACACTTACAATTGGTATCAGAGCTTAATTACATCAAAGGCACTTGGTTAATTGCTATTTTGCTTCAGAAATGTCACATTTGGAAGTAAGCAAGTTTGATGGTAGTGGTGACTTTCGGTTATGGCAAGTGAAAATACAATCGGTGTTGGTTGACAAGGGTTTGGACAGCGCTATAGAAGATGCTGATTCTGATTTGGTAGCAACATCCAGAGATGAGGCGAAGAATATTGATAAGAAAGCTTTGGCGGTGCTCCGTTTGGCTCTTGCAGATAATGTGCTAAGGCAAGTTTGTGAGGAGAAAACTGCTATGGCTCTTTGGAAGAAATTGGAAGCTCTCTATTTGGACAAGTCACTCTCAAGTCGTTTCTACCTCATGATGCGCTTGTTTAGGATGCGTATGCAAGAAGGCACTCCTATCAAGCAATATATTGATGAGTTCAATAAGGCGGTGCTTGATTATCAAAATGTGGGCAGCTCTATGGATAATGATCATTTGGCCATTTTGTTCTTGTGTTCACTCCCAGATTCATATGATGGCATTAGGGACCAGATCCTTTATGGTACAGATTCTATCTCCATGGATGATATTACTACTATCCTTTTGTCAAAGGATTTGCTGAAGAAGACACGTTTGGAGAATCATGGTGAAGGTGAGGGTCTTGTTGTGAACCGTGGGAGGTCCATAGAGCGTGGTCATAGTGGTGGTGATTCTTCTAACAGCGGTAGAAGAAAATCAAAGGGCCGTTCAAAGTCACGTTTGGGCAAGAAAGAATTGCGTTGCCATTATTGCAAGGATCTTGGCCATTTCAAATGGGATTGTCCTAAGTTGAAGAAAAAGGGGAACAAACCAAATGATGGCAGCAAGGGTGAGAATTCTTCTTCAGCTAGTGTGGCAGTAGCAGATGGTGATTTAGTTGAGTGTGGTGATTTACTTGTTGTCAGTGCAGATGGTTCATCAGTTGGGCAGTGTGCTTCCAGTGCATCAGCTGATTGTGATATGAATTTCAGCACTGGTTGGGTTCTTGATTCTGCTTGCTCTTACCATATGTGTCCGCACCGAGAGTGGTTTGCCACTTATGAGCCTTTGGATGGTGGTTTAGTTTCTATGGGCAACAACACAAAGTGCAAAGTTGTTGGTATTGGCACAGTCAGATTCAAGATGTTTGATGGTATTGTTCGCACACTCACAGATGTTCGCCATGTGGTTGGGCTGACCAAGAATTTGATCTCTTTTAAGGCACTTGATCGGACAGGCTACAAGTTTGTGACTCACAAATATCAGATCAAAGTGTTCAGGGGTTCTTTGTGTGTGATGAAGGCTCTTACTACTCCTGATACAGATGATTTGTATTTCTTGCAGGGTAGTTTGCTTACTGGGACAGCTGCAGCAGCTTCTAGTTCGTCTCAGGTCGATGATGACACTATGACTACTTTGTGGCATATGAGATTGGGGCACATGTCAGAGCGAGGTATGGTTGAATTGAGTCGTCGTGGTCTGTTGGGCAGTCGAAAGACAGGTAGTTTGCAGTTCTGTGAGCATTGTGTTTTTGGGAAGCAAACTCGTTTGAGGTTCAGCAGGTCTGTGCACACGACGAGGGGTATTCTTGACTATGTGCATACTGATCTTTGGGGTGATGCACCGGTTATTTCTAATGGAGGTGGAAAATATTTGCTAACCTTTGTCGATGATTTCAGCAGGAAGGTTTGGGTCTACATCCTAAAGTCCAAGGATGAGACATTTGCTCGTTTCCGTCAGTGGAAGGCTATGGTGGAAACACAGACAGAGAGGAAGGTCAAATACTTGAGATCAGACAACGGCACTGAGTTCCGCTCGGGAGAGTTTGAGAAGTATTGTCGGGACGCTGGCATTACAAGACACTACACCACAGTTGGTACTCCACAGCAGAATGGAGTAGCGGAACGTATGAACAGGACATTGTTGGAGAGGACCCAGTGTATGCTCTCTCATGCCGGGTTACCACAGAGTCTTTGGGCAGAGGCAGTTACCACAGCATGCTATCTAGTCAACCGCTCGCCATCGACAGCTATTGAGTGCAAGACACCAGAGGAGGTATGGTCTGGCAAGCCTCCTCAATATGATCACTTGAGGGTATTTGGTTGTCCGGCGTATGCTCACATTCGCCAGAACAAGTTGGAACCTCGAGCATTGAAATGTATCTTTCTTGGTTATGGTGATGGAGTGAAGGGGTATCGTTTGTGGTGTAAAGACTATAGACCCCCTAAGGTGATCGTCAGCAGAGATGTGACCTTCGATGAGATGGCGATCGTTACTCCAGGTTGTCGACAGTTGGGAGAGGCTTCCACTTCAGGTGGAGCTTCTACAGGTGGTGGTTCTGAGGCAGAGCGGGTAGCACAGAGGGTAACATTTGAGGTGGGGACTCCAGTTACCGAGTCTACCGCAGCTGATAGTCAGCAGCAGCAGGATGAGCAGCCATTGTTGTCAGAGTCTGCAGATGGTGTTCATGATGACTCAGTTGAGGCAGATCATGAGTCAGGTGCAGCTGATAGTCAGTCAGAGGATGCAGTTTCAGGTGGAGCTTCACAGGCTTCAGATTCTCCTATTGCACCTCGTATTCAGAGACAGAGGAAACCACCACAGCTTTATGGAGATTGGGTCAGACCTGTTGCAAGAGGCAGAGGTGCAGCTGCATTTGCTTTGACAGTTGCAGAGGATATTGAGCATGATGAGCCTAGTACTTACAGAGAGGCAGTTAGTAGTCCTCAGGCAGCTAGTTGGGTCCAGGCTATGACAGAGGAGATGGAATCATTGCAGAAAAATCAGACTTGGGATTTGGTGTTGCCGCCCAAAGGGCGCAAAATTGTTGGTTGTAAATGGGTGTTTAAGCTCAAGGATGCTTCTTCAGAAAATAATGCTCCGAGATACAAAGCTAGATTGGTAGCAAAGGGTTTCAGTCAGAAGGAGGGAATTGACTACCATGAGGTATTCTCTCCAGTTGTGAAGCACACTTCCATTCGGGTTTTATTGTCTTTGGTTGCTCTATTTGGTTTGGAATTAGAGCAAATGGATGTGAAGACAGCGTTTCTTCACGGTGAGCTTGAGGAGGAGATCTTTATGGCACAACCAGAGGGATTTGTGGTTGAAGGCAAAGAAAACCACGTTTGTTTGCTTAGGAAGTCATTGTATGGCTTGAAGCAATCTCCAAGGCAATGGTACCATCGTTTTGATTCTTATGTAGGCAGCCATGGATTTGAGAGGAGTCCATATGATGCTTGTGTATTTCAGAAAGTACTTGCAGATGGCTCAAGGGTGTATATGTTGCTTTATGTTGATGACATCCTTATTGCAGGGAAGAGTCGTTCTGCTATTGATGAAACAAAGGCCATGCTCAAGAGTGAGTTTGAGATGAAGGATTTGGGTGCAGCTAGGAGGTTGTTGGGTATGGATATTCGTCGTGACAGATCAGAAGGCAAACTTTGGCTTTCTCAGAGTCAGTACATTGAGAAGGTTTTGCAAAGATTTCATATGTCACAAGCAAAATCTGTTTCTACTCCTTTGGCTGCACATTTCAGGCTTTCTTCTTCATCGGGGCCATTAGATGCGGAGGAGAAAAAGTATATGTCAAGAGTTCCTTATGCCTGCGCAGTTGGCAGTTTGATGTATGCTATGGTTTGCACACGTCCTGATATTGCACATGCAGTTAGTGTTGTGAGCCGCTTTATGTCAAATCCAGGCAAAGAACATTGGAGGGCAGTACAGTGGATCCTTCGGTACCTTAGGGGCACAAGCAAATATGGGTTACTGTTTGATCAAAGGGCAGCAAGTGCAGGACAAGTTATTGGTTATTCTGATTCTGATTTTGCTGGGGATCTTGATGAGAGGCGCTCCCTCACTGGCTATGTGTTCCAGCTTTGTGGGTCTTGTGTTAGTTGGAAGGCAACCTTGCAGCGTACAGTTGCTTTATCAACCACAGAAGCTGAGTTTATGTCTTTGACAGAGGCAGTGAAGGAGGCTATTTGGTTGCATGGCTTTCTTGGTGATTTGGGCATTGAGCAAGTTGATCGTGTTGTCTTTTGCGATAATCAAAGTGCGATTCACCTTGCAAAAGACGAAAAATTTCATGAGAGAGTCAAGCATATTGATGTGCGAAATTTCTTTATTCGGCTTCATGTGAAAATGAAGAATTTGTATGTTGAGAAAATTGGCACAAAAGACAACCCAGCTGATATGTTAACCAAGGTGGTTCCAAAGGCCAAGTTTGAGCATTGCTTAAACTTGGTGGCTGTTTGTGCTTGCCCGAGCTAGCTCCCAAGTGGAGCATTGGAGGCGGTGAGTCTTGTTCCATGTTGATTTGTTCACTTGAAGATGAAGTATTTGAAGATTGAACTTTTGGCATCAAGAAGCTTGATGCGTTGGCTCTATGGTTCTTTTGTCGCTGAGGTGGAGAATTGTGATATGCAGCTCCTAATTTCACCCTTTGAGCCCCAATTTAGCTAATGAATCATGAAAAACTTTGCTTACATATGTATAAGGCTGAAATGGGGTTTATTTGCTGAAATATACAACTTCGGGGGGTTTTCTGTAAAACTGCCAAACCAGCCCAAAAGCAACCCGAAGCTGCTCTGTTTCCTCACTTGTTCATTGTTGGAGAAGAGCTAGGGTTAGGGTAAAAAGAGGAGAGTATTGAGTGGCACCAAATCCACAAATTTGAGAGAGTGATTTGGGGATTTGGAGCCTCCCCATGCTTGTTGGCTCCCACCTCTTGTATTCTTCATCTTCATAGTGGATCGATTGCTCGCCGCCGCCCGTGGTTTTTCCCCGCAAGGGGTTTCCACGTAAATCCCGTGTCTACTTGTGATTTGGTATTTTCTTTGCCATATGTGTTGATTGGGTCACCATCTTGCTTGCTATTGGTTCATATATCAAGTGGTTGCTTGTATGGATATGTTGGCATGAGAGGCATTCATGTGTTCTTGGATGTGTGGCTGATTTGTTGATGGGGCTGATGTTCTAGTGAGCTAATTGATGCAAGTATATTGTCGTTGATCTATTGAATAGCCTGTGTTGTTGGGATTTCAAGCATAATTGCTGTTTTGATGCTGTCTCATTTTCTGCACACACAGTGTTCGGTGAAATGCTTGTGAGGGATTAAGCTTGCTAATTGTTGTGCTTCCGCTGCCCCTTACACTTACACAGACCGTCTTGGAAGGACTCATCATCTTCAAACCAATTAGCGCACAAGTCCTTCAAAAGCGCCGGGCAGCTTTTAGCCACATGCTCCACCAATCCATCATCGGTTGCCATGACCGCGTCCAGCGCAGGATGATTTTCAAGGAACTCGACGCAAGCCTCATTGAGCATTTGGCAGCGGTGTTTTACAGACAGCTCCAACATTCTCGTGGCCGTGTTCTCGTCTACGTAACCGATCAGTGTCTCCTCACAAATCAGCTTGAGCTCCTGCATGTCGAACCGGTCGGCCGCTACCAGCAAATGCTCAGCCATCACAGGTTCTTCTTGCTCGTTCATCTCCGGCAACGACTCCCCGTACACAAAATGCAGGAAGGCCTCGAACACCTGAGCCGACATGCCATCGACTCGTATGCGGTCTCCTGTCCGACATAAGCCTGAGAATGGGTTGGACGGAATTGGTTTAAACGGCCTGGTTCCTGCTTTGGGCCGACTTGAGTTGGATAGAAATGGGCTGATAAAGCTAAACAGATTGGCCTGGTTTTGGTGTTACTGTGTTTCAGTTTGGGCTCAGTTTGGTCTGGGCTGAAATAATTCGGGTCCAAACAGCTTCAACTTACAGTTCCAACCCGGATCCCCGTCTTCGAGTCCTGTGACTCCTGTCGGCGGCGGCGGCGGCGTCCACCCGCTTCACTCGGCGGAGAGCCGCGGCGCACGACGGCCATCCCCACCACCTCCGCATTCAGCATCCCAGGCTGCTGGGACACAGACGACGACGGCAACGGGGCCGTCACGCTGGCATCGGCCACGCCCGCGGGGTAGGGTTAGCCAGTGCGGCGACGGCGGCGTCCCCAGGCTGGGCGCGACTCAAGGCGTCGGCGTCGGCGTCGGCGTCATCCTCCGCGCCCTGCACCTCCTAGTTCCTCCGCCACGGCCTCCCGTGCTGCACGCGAGCAGTGAGTTACCCGTCCAAATTTTCTTTGGCCTTGCTATCCTACACGATCGGAGTGCTGCCCCAATAACCGTTGGATGCTGCTCTTTCTACTGATGTCTTTCTTTTGATTAGCTGTATGCTATTTGCCGCAGTTGCAACTTCATAAACGGCAGAAATGTAATCACCGATCTATTATTTGGAGATGCTCTCCAGTGTTGTTTATTCGTAACCGTGCTCTTAGATTGGAGGTTGATTCGGTAGTGAGGTTTGTGCAGTATAGATGCTAAGATTTGCCTGTCGGTGAATCAATGGCTCATTGCCAAATGTAATCACATTGATGCAACTCCCTGAGAGCAATGTTAGCCATGTTAAACAAGCCTGTATCACTGGACCAGTGGAACTACTATTTTGCAAACTAGTTGTATTTGCTGTAACAGTTCTATCATGTTTCGTCCGGCCCTGTTTTGTTGTGTCATTTCTATTTACCTGATGTGTTTGTTGGAGAAAAGCGAAAATGTGTTGTGCTATTGTAGGACTAATGTTGCTTAATCATCGCTCATATATCCTAATCAGTGATATAGTATATATCTTTTGCGGATTTACTTGGCTTCAATCGACTGAAATTGGTCAACGATTTCAGCTGAAAATTAGCACGCCCCTATCGTTTGTGATTGATTGTCTCCCATGCTTGTTCTCTCAGTCTGACTTGTAACATTAGATAGTTGGGATTAGCATTTTTCGTTCTATGGAAGCACTTGCAGCTAGCAGATCGTTAATGCTAATGGCAAATAAAATATGTGATCTGTTATGCAGGACAAGACTGGGATGCCGGAGATCACCAAGTTGCTGAACCCTCACTTCATCAAAAACTGATTAAACCACAGGCACTGCTGATTAGATATGTAGCCTAATGTTAAGTACCTTGTGTTTGTTGCTGTAATTTACGGAGCCTTTGAGACTAATCAGAATTAATTTATGTGATTATGATTATGATTTTGAACATAAGCAGTAGTTCTTTAGTCTTTGATAACCCATAAGGAGGCATTTTTCCTGGTTTTATTTTTTCTTTATTTTTTTTGGATTTTGTGGGATTTTTCTGGATTTTATGGCCCCTTATTTATGTTGGATACGTGGGACTTTACTTCTTGTTGTCTGTCGTCAGAACCTTGGTTTTTTTTTTTTTTGAGAGGTGTCAGAACCTTGGTGCGATAGGATAATTTAAAAAAACAAAAGGAGAGAACGTGGTGTCAGAACCCTGGTGTAAATCGAGCAGGCAGCACCGAATTCTATCGCCCAACCCGCCGCAAAGCAGCTGCAGGCCTGCAGTGCACAGCCCGCAAGTCTGGAACCGGGTTCAAACTGTGGATGAGAGCTCTGGGCTGGTTTAGTTTGGGCCTAATTTTCTTTCAGTTTGGTTCGGTCCGGTTTAAAAGGTTGGAATGGTGAGCTGGTTTAAACTGGGCCATATGAACGACAGTAAATAGGTTGGTTTGGGCTTTGGGTCGGTTTCCGACCCATTCTCAGGTTTACTCCTGTGGTGACATCTCCTCCAAAGATCTCTGCCACGAAGGCCGGCGACCTAACTGCAAGAACGTGCCTGTGCGCGGTGAAGTGTGAACGTCTCGCCGCCGACCAGGAGCGTGACGTCTCGCCGCAGACCGAAACGGTAATGCAGACCAAACTGCGGCGCCGCAGGAATGTGACGCCTGTCCACGGAGACGTCGCACATGATGAGGACGTTGCCGTCCGGGATGTGCTCTGACTCTGACGCCTCCAGGAAGTCCTTCCGGACGAACTCGTCGCAACCGTACCCAAAGCCAACTCGGGAGTACTCTCTCACGCCTGTGTCCACGGAGTGACCTGGCACCGGCTTCCCTGCCCGATCGAACAAACTGAACGTGGCTCGCGCCCTGACAGGCTTCGCGACTCCGCCGTCGAGGGCGAGGAAGAAAGATATGTAATCTGAGGAGGACGAAGAGGTGCCGTTGGGGTAGTAGCAGAAGCGCCAAGAGCAACCCCCAACCTTGACAGGGCGGGACTCGATGAACTGGCCGTTGGCGAACTGCTCCTTTCTGTCCCAGTAGCGATCGAAGGAGAGCAGGTACCTACCCTCGTTGACGCGGACGTCTGCTGAGGCGGAACCGCACGTCGCCATGGCGGCGAGGTCTTTGGACAAAGACTCGACGATGCAAGGCACGCGTCTTCTCTGTTTGTTTGGGGATCGTGCGTGGAGATGGAGGTCGATCGGTGGATGGCAACAACTTTTGTAAGGGGCCGATCGGCTCAGATTATCGCCTTCTCGAGTCGGACTCGGCTTCTGTCGCGGGCGCAAATTAAGGGAGGCGGCGGCATGCTAGGGAGCCAGACAGAGCGTACGCCGTACGCGGGCTAGTTTTTGGGCACGTCATCTCGTTGCAGCGGAGCGCGGACAGTCTCGCCCTTGTTTGATCCAGCAATCACAGCACACCGTACTGTGCACACTCTGCATACACCGCTGGGGCCTGCCAGCTCCATGCCTCTCGGCGGCGCCTACGGCACTGTGCACACTCTGCATACACCGCTGGCGGCAGCAGCAGCGACGTCGCGCTGCCGGAGCCCCTCCATCCCAGAGCGGATATGTTCCCACGAAGCCCAGGCGCACACATCATGTCCCCGGCTCCCCGCTTCGCGCGTCCATGACACTTTCCCGCCGCTGCCCAGACAAAGAAGCTCGCGCTGGCATAAACATAGTACGTAGGATTTTGGAACCAAATCGCCTGCTGTTGCTACTAAAACGGCACGGCTGTGCCGTCGTTCATCCGAGCCGTTGCATTCAGCTTTGATGATGGTGATTTCTCCCACGGAACAACAGTCCAAGGCACCCATTTCTACAGGCCTTCGTTGGCCCATGTTAGCCCAATCAATAACCATAGCAGCAGCATCCAACTCGTCTTCCCCACGAACGTGCAGACGCAGTTCTCTCTCCCCACACCAGAACAACAGCAATGGATTCAACTCCTAAACCTATTAATCTTTGCCGCAGCAGCTGCGTTTTGGCCTCTAAAGCTCAATTAGCTTCAGTTTCTATTGATTTATACCTCCAATTTGATTCCTCCAGGATGCGTTCAGGCGGGTGAACAGGAGGACAGCGCAAAAGACATAGTCGCCGACGAGCACCATAGACGACCGCCGTTTTTTTCTCACTCGAAAAATCATCGTTGCCGGGCAGATTATCAATTTTAATCGGCCTAATTACGGGGCTTTGGGCTGTTAACCATGTAAAAGGAAGTCCAGGTAGAGCAGCGGTAAAACGGCACGGTTTGCCGTTAGAACAGCGACAGCAGAGGATTTCATTCCGTACGTAGGTAATACATTATTCTCGATTCATCAACGTGCTGAGACAAGTTATGCTGCTAACAGCATGAACTCTTCTGACCTCTGAGACACATCGATCTGCACTCCCCGACCGCAGCTGAGGAACCGAATGCCGAGTGGCCCGAGCCTCGACGAGGGCGGCTCTAGCGCTAATACTCCCCGGACCAGCAGCAGCTGCCGGGGCTCGCCGGCTCCGTGCCCTGTACTCTGCCGTTCCTAGGCAACGTGCCACCGCCCACGTTGCCGCACCTCACGGGAAAATCAGTGCGCACTGCGCAGGCACCCGATGGCGACATGCCGTCAATGTTCTGGTCCGGTCTCGCGGGCTCCGCCCTCCGCTGCACTCGTCTATTGGCGCATCCACGGACAACGGATCGGTGCACGCGTCTGTTGGCATGACGACCGCATACGTGTGCGTTTCTCGGCTGGCCATCGTGAGCAAGTTCACCAAGTCTGGTCGTGGCGCGAGCATGGCGGCCGCGGGACAGAGTCAAGGACACGCGCGGGGGCGAGATAGAACGCGTACGTGCGCCTCGGCTCCGCGAGAACGTGTCGGCTCTGGCCTGGAGGACAAGCTTGGCTCCGGCCGCGCGACGTCGCGGCTGCTGCTCCGGCACAGGCGTTGGCGGCTGGCCTCTGGCGCCAGCGGTGCGTGCAGTGTACATGCACCGCTTAGGCAGCTCCGAGAGGCACGAAACTGGCAAGCCCCTGACCCTCAGGTGGGTCGACGACGGCGCGCACGGTACGGTGTGTGTGCTTGCCGGGTCAACCCAACGGCGATGATGTGCTTCGGGTCAACCGCTCAACCCAACTGCACCTCTACGACGCGATTCAGCCAAGCCGCCCTTAAACGATTCCGAGACAAACTGCGCGGAAGCCGAGTCCGACTCGAAATGGAAACAGTCTGAACCGATCGACGACACCGTATAAAAGCTGTGCCATCAGCCCGCGTTGCCGGAACATACTTAGCGCCACCTCCACGCACGACGGCACGAGATCCCCATACAGAGAAGACGCGGGGCTCGCATCGTCGAATCTCGTCCAAAGAACTCGCCGCCATGGCGACGTGCGATTCCGCCTCAGCAGATGTTGGGGTCATTGAGGGCAGGTACCTGCTCTCCATCGATCGCTACTGGGACAGAAAGGAGCAGTATCCCAATGGCCCTTGCAAGGCGTCCCCCCCGATCAAGATTGGGTGCTTCTCTTGGCGCTTCTGCTTCTACCCCAACGGCGCCTCTTCGTCCTCCTCAGATTACATATCGATCTTCCTCGCTCTCGACGGCAGAGTCGCCAAGCCTGTCAGGGCGCGAGCCAGGTTCAGTTTGTTCGACCGGGCAGGGAAGCCGGTGCCAGGTCACTCCGTGGACACAGGCGTGAGAGAGTGCTCCCGAGTTGGCTTTGGGCACGGTTGCGACGAGTTCGTCCGCAAGGATTTCCTGGAGGCGTCAGAGTCAGATCACATCCCGGACGGCTACGTCCTCATCATTTGCGACATATCCGTGGACAGGCCTGCGACTCCGCAGTTTGGTCTGCATTACCGTTTTGGTCTGCGGCGAGACGTCACGCTCCTGGTCGGCGGCGAGACCTTCACCGCGCACAGGCACATTCTTGCAGTTCGGTCGCCGGCCTTCGTGGCAGAGATCTTTGGAGGAGATGTCACCACAGGAGACCGCATACGAGTCGATGGCATGTCATCTCAGGTGTTCGAGGCCTTCCTGCATTTTGTGTACGGGGAGTCGTTGCCGGAGATGAACGAGCAAGAAGAGCCCGTGATGGCCGAGCATCTGCTGGTAGCGGCCGACCGGTTCGACATGCAAGACCTCAAGCTGATTTGTGAGCACATGCTGATCGGTTACATAGACGAGAACACGGCTGCGAGAATGTTGGAGCTGTCTGTGCAACACCGCTGCCAAATGCTCAATCAGGCTTGCATCGAGTTCCTTGAAAATCATCCTGCCCTGGACGCCGTCATGGCAACCGACGACGGATTGGTGGACCATGTGGCTAAAAGCTGCCCTGCGCTTTTGAAGGACTTGTGTGCCGATTGGTTTGAAGACGATGAGTCCTTCCGAGACGATCTGGTCATGGGCGTATGAGGAATTCAGTGGAATGACGTAATTTCCGGGTGTAGTTTCTTTTGTGAAGAATGTATGAGCGTTTGTGGATATATTTTCCGTGTAAGAAAATATATTCTGATTTCAATGCCATGTGCAATTAGTTCTTAAGCAAATGAAAGCTTTGGCAATTTATTTTTCTGTCAGCGTATTATTTACTTTCTTTTGACATCGTTAATATTTGATCAACTTGAGAATTGATATAGCACGAATATCTTCGTTTTTTTAACTTAGGTTGTACAGATTCATAGATTCTAAAATTCGCAGTGCACTGAGCACATGATGCAGAGCGGAATTGCTAGGCTAAGAAAACAGAAAAATGTGTTGCGCCTTGCTTTCTTCCCTGTCACGTGTAAGGATACAACTCATCTCTTTGTTGGTGGGAGTAGAGAATGCGGGACGCTTGGGGCCGGCTTCTCGGCGCCTTGCCCTTTGCAAACTATGAAACTTCTGAACGTTCCTTTCAAGGTGAGGTATTTTATCAGCCAGCACCTTGCTTTACAGGTGTTCAGTAAAATCTTCCAATTCTCAGCCCAAGGCTAATACGTGCTAAAGTGCATTCTCGAAAAAAAAAACAATCTTTTGTTGAACAAAGAAGTGTCTACTGCCCCTGCATGTTAGTCAGTCCGTTATTATTGTCTGATGGATCTTCTGATGCATTGATCCAGTTTTGTAATCTTGCATTTTCATGGAGTCAACGCATCAGTTCACAAATGAGATCAAACTAACTTTGGGTTCCATTCAGCTATCGAAAAGCTTGGATTTGATGCACACACTGCATTAGCTGCTCTGTGTTATCAGGAGAACAAAATGGTCAACTTGTTTCGTTTTATACTACAGGCAAAACGTCAGATATAAAGAGAAAACAGCTCGTATCTGCATTGTTCCAGTGCCCCGAGAGGCATGTAGCTGGCAGGCCGACCCCTAGCCTTCAGGTTGACGACGGCGGGCACGGTGCAAGGTGATGGTGCGTGCTGTGCTTGCCGGGTCTCGACGTCGCTCGTGGAGACTCCTCGATCGGTGGCTTCTTGGCGATCTGGCAGTCGCTCCATCGGACGACGACGTCTTCTTGTACCCTGCAATGGACGTGGTAGAGAGACGACGCGCCTCCACGGACCATGTGCACGCCGTAACGCCGGAGCTCTTCGTCATGAGCGGAGTGAGGGAGAACACGGCTGGCTCCTCGCCAGGAGTGACTGCGACCAGCCTCATTAGGAGAGACCAGCACAAACGCGCAGGCGGGCGCAGTCGCGCAGACCTTTGTCCATGCGCACTCGCGCGAGGGTGGCGCCAAGACCTCCCATAGGAACAACAGGGACACTGCTGGCACAACATCAGAAGTTCAGAACTCGCCAGAGCCCAGAGGTAGTGACCTCTCGGGGTCTGCCATGTCGCCACGCAGCACGCCAACACCAGGCCAGTCCCTTCGCCTCCCGGTATCACCAGATCCTGCATAGATGAAAAATGCAAGAGGTGCCACTCCGTCGAGCCGCGGCGCGGCATGACGAGGCAACGCGGTGCAGAAGCGACTCCGAACAACTGCCGAAGCCGATTCCGACTCAAAAGAAGAAGAAGAAAAAACAAGTCCGACTCAAGATGGGAATATCCTGGACCGATCGGTACCATATAAAAGCGATTGCCCCCCTCCGCTGATCGACCTCCATCTCCATCTACGATCCCCCAAACAAAGAAGGCGCGTGTCCGCCTGCTTTGCGTTCTCGCCGGAATCGACAATCGCGGTTGCTCTGCTCTGCATCGTCGAACTCTAGCCGCCATGGCGACTTGCGATTCCACCTCGGGCGAGGTGATCAGGCACACGCTCTACTACGATCGCTATTGGCAAATGAAGGAGAAGTTCCCCAACGGCGAGTGCGTCGACTCTCCCTCCTTCAAGGTCGGGGATCACTTCTGGCGCATCTCCTACTACCCCAACGGCGCCTGCCCCTCCTCCCCAGATCACATAGCAATCTTCATCGTCCTCGACGGCGGAGTAGTAACCGAGCCCGTCAAGGCACGAGCCAGGTTCTGTTTGCTCGATCGGCATGGGGAGCCGGTCCCCGGCCACTCTGTGTACACAGACGTACGAGAGTATTCTGCGCTTGGCGCCGGCTTCGGTTTCGACGAGTTCATCCTCAAGGAGTTCCTGGAGGCGTCGCAGCATCTCGTGGACGGCTGCTTCACCATCAGGTGCGACGTCTGTGTGGACAGGCCTGCGGCGCCGCTGTTTGGTCTGCAATACCGTTTCGGTTGGCCGCGAGACGTCACGCTCCTGGTCGACGGCGAGACGTTCACCGCGCACAGGCACGTTCTTGCAGCTCGGTCGCCGGCCTTCGTGGCAGAGATCTTTGGAGGAGACATCACCACAGGAGACCGCATACGAGTCGATGGCATGCCGGCTCAGGTGTTCGAGACCTTCCTGCATTTTGTGTACGGGGATTTGTTGCCTGAGATGAATGAGCAAGAAGAGCTTGTGATGGCTGAGCATTTGCTGGTAGCGGCGGACCGGTTCGACATGCCGGGGCTCAAGCTGATTTGTGAGGAGATACTGATCGGTTACATAGACGAGAACACGGCTGCAAGAATGTTGGACCTGTCTGTAAAATACCGCTGCCAAATGCTCAATGAGGCTTGCGTCGAGTTCCTTGAACAGCATCCTGCACTGGACGCGGTCATGGCAAGCGACGATGACCTGCTGGAGCATGTAGCCAACAGCTGTCCTGCCCTTTTGAACGAGGTTTTGGCAGATTGGTTTGAGGATGAGTCCATCCAAGACGATTTGGTCATGTGCGTATGAGGACATTGATGGAACGATCTAATTCCCGGGTGTAGTTTCTTTTGTGAACAATGTATGATCCCGTGTGAATATATTTCTATGTAAGAAAAATATAGTCTCATTTCAATACCATGTGCAATTAGTTCTTGAGCAAATGAAAGCTTTGGCAGTTTTATATTCGCCATCGTATTCTTCAGTTTCTTTTGACATTGTAAATCTTGATTGAACAACTTGAGAATAGCACGAATATCTTTGTTTTTTAACTTGTTTGATCTCTACTCATATATTCCATCACTGTTTTCCCTTTGCGCTGCCGGAGACAAGTGTGTCCATCTCAGAGCGGATATGTTCCCACGACACTTTCCTGCCGCTGCCCGGACAAACGAATGTCACGCCGGCATAAAACACATTCCCTCCGGTTTTAAATATATGACATCATTGATTTTTTTCATTAAAGTTTGACCGATGATATATGTTGAAGTGATTAGTTACCTAATGTGAAATAAATATTATTAGATCTACCATCAAAAGTACTTTAATATTAACTTATACATTTAGCTATTTGCATATCTCTGTCTCAAAATATATGCAGTTGTTGACTTTCAGACATCACGTTTGATCACTTGTCTTATTAAAAACAATTATGAAAATATTACTTATTTTGTTACGATTTGGTTTATTATTAGATATACTTTGAACGTGACTTAATTGTTTTTATATTCTCAAAAAAATGAATAAGACGAATGGTCAAACCTGATGTCTGAAAGTCAACAACTGCGTATATTTTGAAACAGAAAGAGTAAATATTAAGCGATAAGATGAATGGCCAAAGCTACAAAAAATTCAGTGATCTCATATATTTGAAACTGATGAGAGGGTAATATATTTTTGTGTTGATCGTCAACCTGCTCATACAAGTTATGCTGCTAACAGGATGAAGACACGTTGGTCTGCACTACTGGCGACCTTTTCACCTTTTGGAACTGTTGCCGCAGGACAAACCTCTCAAGTGTATATATATGAGTCGCGCCTAGCATTTCAAATATGAAGAGTTAGTTGAGTACTAAGTCAAGATGCATATTTTCACTCCTCGCAAAAAAAAAATTTTAAAAAGATGCATTTCACCTTTGGTAACTGTTCACATGTACCTAAGACCAAGGGAAACGGATCAAGGTTGGGTGGAAGAGCTGAAGTTGAAAAACCATATTACTCCTCCGGTTTTAGACATACGAAAGGGTGTTGATTTTTTCCGTTGCCTTGACCATTCATCTTATTTATAAATATTTATACAAAAAACTAAATGTATAAGTTAATTTTAAAATTTTTAATGATAGATCCACTGATATTCATTTTATGTTATGTAACTACATATTTAAATATATATTTTTAAAAGTAACAAAAATCAATGGCATCATATATTTAAAAATGGAAGGAGTACTCTTTTTTTTTAAGATAAGACTCTGCCACTATCGTCTTCTCAAAGGACCCTAGTTCTTCGCGACATTGCCAAAGTTTATCGCGCTTTGCCGCCCCCCGCTTTCAGCCTACTATACTTGCCCTCCTCTTCTTGTTGTAACAAAGACCATTCAAACCGAGAACACAACATGTAAATATCTGCATTAGGATCACTAATTATCTTAGTATTTTGAAACAAGCTGAATTCCTAGGATCACATAAAACAAACATATTATATTATGCCGTAACATTTTTTCAAGGTTTCACTAACATATGTATTGGTATTTTTGTTATTCTCGAAAAACAAACAATTGTATCTTTGTTAGGCTTTGCAATCACATCATATGACGACTTCTGCATGGTTGTTTTTAGACAGGCGTACAAATTTGGGCCACGCTTCTTTGCTGGCTGAGGGATTATGAGCCAGCAGCCCAGCACTCACAACGCTTTAGGCCCAAATGCCCGATGAAGATGCGGCTCCGTTTCCCTTTCCCCTCACCGCCATGTCTTCGAAGACTTCGATTCCTCAGGCGCAGAGCAGCGCAGCCAGAGCCGAGCCCAAGCGCCTCTATATAGCCTCGTCTTCCACCATGCCTAGACCCTTTCCTCCAATTCCATCTCCATCCCCTTCCTCTCCTCCTCAACATCGCCCGGCTGGGGTTGAGAGCTCTTGGTCTCGGTTATTGAGAGGCGTGCAAGGTGTTCGACCGTTGGTTCCAACGCATCTGATTGCGGAGGCGAGATGTCCGAACGCAAGCGGCGCCGCGTCAATGATGGCGCCGAGTCGTCGCAGAGAGGTTCCGCGAAGAAGGCGGCGACGCGCGCACCCGGCGACCCCTCCATGGACACCTCCCTTCCCCTTCCCCAGCACGGTGGAGGTTAGTAAGAACAGCGAGCGCGGATTTTCTTGGTTTCTTGGACACCGAGCGCGTGGTTTCTTGGCTTCTTGCGGTTTTGTGAGTTTCGATCGACTTCCTGGTTTCTCGCAGTGGAGGACGGCCGGAGCCACACGGAGCAGCTGCAGGCAGCAGCGGGGCGAGCGCGAGAGGAGGAGGCGGCGGTAGCGCCGCAAGGACGTGGCATCGAACGGAGGATCGGTCTCCGCGACACGAGTTCCGCGAACCCTGGAGGTCGGTGCGCGCTAGCCTAATTCTTTCGGGTTCTCTCCGTTCCTGGACACTGACATGAACCCTGAGCGTTCTGCATCGTTCTTGCAGCCGGCGGGAGCTGTGTCGTGCGTCGTGGGAGAGCGCCGCTGCGGCGGAAGGGACACCAAGCGCGTGCGGGCACCAGAGCCGCACGGAACGCCATCGGTGTCAAGGAAGGTGGGCACGTCGGGCCAGGGACTAGAAAATAAACGAGTATTGAAATCGTCGATTCCCGGTATTGAGATGCGATTTTTGTTCTTGCGTTCCTGATGAATTGCAGGGACCGGGAAGGACAGCGAAAAGGGCAAGAGACGACTCATTGAGGACTACGACATAGCTCGAGCAAACCTGGCAGTTCAACGTGCCATTGGGGAGTATGCGCCAACTGTTATGCGCAATCAATTTCGTCAGCCACCACCTGAATTGCTACCTCCAAGACTCCCGTCCTCTGTGCAGAAGCTGGCTCAGGAAGCTCTGTGGCCAAACCTGGGCGTTGTTCAGGTCGGCACATCGACTAGTATGATGCAAGAAACCAGGGACGCGCCAAAAGCCGCACGTCCATTGGTGGCTCAGAGCCGACGGCAGGCGATCAAGACTGCGGCGGCCGGCCAGCTGGTTCCTTCGTCGGGAGATACTCCGGGACTGAACCCGCCACAGCAGCCTGAACATACCTGCCCACGCTGCCAAACCGGGCGTGGGACTGTGGCGCAGCACCATCTGTGCCGGTGCCTGCAGTGCCCGGACGGCCCCTGTGCCGATCAATGCCCATTTTGTGTGCTCGCCGCGGTGCCAGTTCTGAAGCGTCCCCTGAAGACGGTGGGCAGCTGCCCATGTTGCTGCACAAGGCAAGGAATTGCAGGAGCAGGCCATATATGCTTGTGCAAGCTATGCGGAATGATCCCTGATGCCGACTGCCGGCATTGCCTTTTGGCTCAGGTACCCAAGGCCCGGGCACGGCCCGTCGGCACTTGCCCCTGTTGTCTACTTAACCGGGAAGGGTAGCCACTCGGCACTTATGTCTCTGTGAGGACTGCAAGAAGGTCCCGGAGGCCGTGTGCCCTTTCTGTGTTTTTGCTCAACTATGTGTTCCCACTATAGCCTTCTCCATTCTGTTGTTCTACTCTTTGAGCATGTGGTAAATGCCCTGGCATTGCCTTGTATAAACTTGAGAACTAGTACCTTTGTTATGAAGTGTTTGTGTACGTGTCCAGTTGCTGGAATTTCTTTTCTTGCATTTATGATGCGCGATATGTGCCTCTCAGCTTCTGGTCATCGCGGGCTTGTATGTGTTTGATCTCGCACAACTTGTGTTTTCCAACTATAGCCTTCTCGGTTTTGGCGTTCGACTCTTTGAGCATGGGGTAAATGCACGGGCATTGCCTTGTATTGTATGAACTTGGGAACTGCCTTGTAATTAATGAAGCCCCTGGACATAACATAGTCCTTTCAGGAAGTGGCCGTTCAGTCCATGGTCCGTTGGATGGTCGGTGCAATGCAAGGCCAGAAATTGGAGCACATTGTTTGTGTACGCGTCCAATTGCTGATTTTTGTTTCTGCATTTTTATGTACCTCACAGCTTTTGGTCATCACGGGCTTGTACGTGTTTGAGCTGCGGTTTCTACATGCAGCCTTAGCTCAGAAGATCGATCGGAACAGCAAGCACAAGGGCTATGTGGCCACGCGAGGCTGCCACGGCCACAGCAGAGGAACCGAACGCCCGGGAAGCTCTAGAGCTTGCCGGCTCCGTGCCACAGCCCGTTGCGCCGGCAGATCCGCGAGGACTGGCCTGAGCTCCGCGGGAACGTGGCCGACTGGCCGCTGCGCTGTGGCCTGGAGGACAAACTATAGCGCCGGCAGCATGACGTCGTGGCTGCTGTGCCGGAACAGGCGTTGGCCCTTGGCGCGAGCGGTGTGCGCAGTGTGCACCGTAGGCGGCGCCGAGAGGCATGGAGCTGGACAGCTGGCACAGTGCACTCGGTGTGTGCTGTGCTTGCCGGGTCTCGACGCCGCTCGAGGCGACTCCTCGGCGGCTTCTTGGTGATTCTGGAGTTCGTGGCGACTCCCGGTATGTGGAGTCTCCGGCAGCACGAAGGCGTGCTACTTCTTCGCCTCCGTAAGTGGTTGCAGCAGACCGGACCTTAGAACTCACGGCCTTCGAGATCGACCTTCACCGATCACTCCTCGGTCCTCGCTACTCTTGCACCAGCGTGCGTTTTCAACCGGCACGGACGCGCAGACCTTTGTCCATGCGTACGGCGCGCGTGAGGGTGGCATCGAGACCTCCGATAGGAACAACAGGAACGCCACTGGCACAACATCAGAACTCGGCGGCGTCGCGTCGATCCAGAGGCGGTGGCGGTGCCGAGGAGAGATATCCATCCCGAACGAGCTCTCGGCATCTGCCATGTCGCCACCGCCATGAGCGCATGCCCTCCCATGCAGGCCGCCAACACCAGGCCTGGCCAGTCCCTTCGATTCTAGGTGTCACCGGCTCCTGCATTGATGGAAATGCAAGAGGCACCACTGCGTCGAGCCGCAGCATGACGAGGCGAGGCGACGCGGTGCAGAGGCGAAGCTACTCGCCGGCTCCGGGGTGGTCGCTGTTTGAAATAGCGACCACCCTCTGAAATAGCGACCACCCTCTGAATAGTCCGATCGGGCTTGTGCGGCCCTTGGTCAGCCTCTGTGTTGGGCTTCTTTTTATTGGGCCCGCATCAGTAATTTTCTTATAGTTAGATCGTTCGATAGGATAGGGAACTCGGCGGCGTCGCGTCGATCCACTGTCACAACATCAGAGCTCGGATGGTGGGCACTAGTGGTGGCGAGCGGCGGCGTCGGGACTACAGGAGGAAGACGATGGGGAGCATGTCGTGGACCGACTTCGAGCGGGCCGTGGGCCAATCTACAGGTGAGCTCGATCCCGAAACAGATTATCCTAAGCCGATTCCGAGTTTCCGACTCAAAAATGAAAAGGCAAAAAAAAAAAAAACGATTCGGACTTGAGATGGGGAATATCGTGAACCGATCGGCGCCTTATAAAAGAGAACATACGCCCCTTTGCTCCACAGTCCACACCTCCATCTCCACCTACGATCTCCAAACAGAGAAGGTGCGTGCCCGCCTGCTTTGCGTTTTCGCCGGAATCGACAATCGCGGCTGCTCTGCTCTGCATCGTCGAACCTTGACCAAAACTCTCGCCGCCATGGCGACTTGCGATTCCACCTCGGGCGAGGTGATCAGGCACACGCTCTACTACGATCGCTATTGGCAGATGAAGGAGAAGTTCCCCAACGGCGAGTGCGTCGACTCTCCCTCCTTCAAGGTCGGGGATCACTTCTGGCGCATCTCCTACTACCCGAACGGCGCCTGCTCCTCCTTCCCAGATCACATAGCAATCTTCATCGTCCTCGACGGCGGGGTAGTAACCGAGCCCGTCAAGGCACGAGCCAGGTTCTGTTTGCTCGATCGGCACGGGGAGCCGGTCCCCGGCCACTCGGTGTACACAGACGTACGAGAGTATTCTGCAGTTGGAGCAGGCTTCGGTTTCGACGAGTTCATCCTCAAGGAGTTCCTGGAGGCGTCGGAGCATCTCGTGGACGGCTGCTTCACCATCAGGTGCGACGTCTGCGTGGACAGGGCTGCGCCGCCGCTGTTTGGCCTGCAATACCGTTTCGGTTGGCCGCGAGACGTCACGTTCCTCGTCGACGGCGAGACGTTCACCGCGCACAGGCACGTTCTTGCAGCTCGGTCGCCGGCCTTCGTGGCAGAGATCTTTGGAGGAGACATCACCACAGGAGACCGCATACGAGTCGATGGCATGCCGGCTCAGGTGTTCGAGGTCTTCCTGCATTTTGTGTACGGGAATTCGTTGCCGGATATGAATGAGCAAGAAGAGCCTGTGATGGCTGAACATTTGCTGGCAGCGGCGGACCGGTTCGACATGCAGGAGCTCAAGCTGATTTGTGAGGAGGTACTGATCGGTTACATAGACCAGAACACGGCTGCAAGGATGTTGGACCTGTCTGCACAATACCGCTGCCAAATGCTCAGGGAGGCTTGCGTCGAGTTCCTTGAACAGCATCCTGCACTGGACGCCGTCATGGCAAGCGACGATGACTTAGTGGAGCATGTGGCTAAAAGCTGTCCTGCGCTTTTGAAGGACTTGTGTGCTGATTTGTTTGAAGATGATGAGTCCATCCAAGATGATCAGGTCATGTGCGACTGCGAGTGAGGAATTTGGCTGAACAGTCCTTTTTCCCGGATGTAGCCAATTTTGATGCTGATATGGTTTTCGTCAGTCTATCCTCTTATGAGTTATGACGAACTTGTATGTGCGATGTACTACGTATGATAATATAATATGATCTTGCCACCATGTGAAATTAGCTCTTTAAGCAAGTGAAAACTTTGACAATTTATTGTTCCTCCATTTTATTCTTTGGTTTCTTTGACATTTTAATCTTGACTTGATCGACCTAAGATAGCACAACTATATTCGAATTTGAACTTCTACTCGTTCATTAACATCAGTGCGGATTCATAGATTGCAAAATTTGCCGTACATAGATTCAAGCATCGCGTAGAGCTGGAGTTGACAGATATAAACATCAACTCCTTTTCTGAACTGCAAGCAAGAACAAAGCTTTAAAGTGGATACAAGTAACGCTATGTTTGCAGATGAAAAAACAAATGAGTTCACATAAGTCATAAGACAGCAATAAGTTTGCCCATTAGATCCACATCCTGTGGTCTTCATAGGTTCAACGAGCCTGCGACACGCTTGGCGCAATACTTCCTCCCTGCACCTTACCGTTTGCTGACTCTGAAACTTCTGAACTTTCCTTTGCATTTTCAGCCTCTGCACCTTACCGTTTCCTAAATCTGCATATAGTGTGCATCTTCATCCATGCTAGGCTGTTTGAAAATGCTGACCTGTCATTTTAACCCCGTCGCTCTCGCCATGCGACGTCTCTGTATCTGCAATTCCTTCACCAATCACTCCTCCGTCCTCGCCTATCATGCCCAGCGTGCGTTTTGAACAGGCACATAACTTGTTCAATGCACGAGCAGCCATGAATCCCCTGCACCGTCGCGTGCCCATCGAAGGCGCCTTTTACAACCGCACCGAACTTAGGTGACCATGACGCACACCACAGCCACCGGCCGACCTGTCATTTCAAGCCGTGCAACGTCTCTGTCTCTGAAATTCCTTCACCAATCACACCTCAGTCCTCGCTACTCTTGCACCAGCGGGCCCAGACGTGCGCGCAGAGTCGCGGACATGGGCCGATCGAGCGAGCCATCCGATAGGAAGAACAGGGACGCGATCCGGCTGTACGGTGGCGTGATGGTGAGGAGACATCCATCACAGATGAGCTCCTGTGGTCTGCCATGGACGAATGCCCTCGCAGCAAAGCTCATCTTCGCCAACGTCTCTGTCTCTGAAAATGCAAGAGGCCCCACACCGTCGGGCAGCGGCATGACGCGGTTACAGAAGCGGACTACCTCTTGGTGTTGGGGCGGGAATGTGCGGCCTAACTGCAACCAGTATGTATTGGGCTCCTTTTTACTGGGCCGTCGTCAGTAATTAGATTCCCGTAACAGAGATCCTGAAACAGATTCTCCTATGGTCGGAAGCCGATTCCGACTAGAGAGATGGCAATAACCTGAGCCCATCGAGGCATCGACGCCTTATAAAAGCTGCTGGTCATCAGCCCGTGTTACCCAACTACCCAAGTTTGGAATTGTTGCTCCTTCACGCACGATCTCCAAACAAAGAAGGCTTGATTCGCACTGTCGCCGGAAATGGCCGGAATTTCGTCGTCGAATCTTTGCCAAAACCTCGCCGCAATGGCGACGTTCACGTGCGGTTTCGCCTCGGGCAGGGTGGCCAGTTACATGCTCAACGTCCATCGCTACTGGCAGATAAAGGAGCAGCTCCCCAACGGTGAGTGCATCCGCTCTCCCTCCTTCAAGGCCGGCGATTACTTCTGGCGCTTCTCCTACTACCCCAACGGCGCCTGCCTCTCCTGCCCAGATCACATATCCGTCTTCCTAGCCCTCGACAGCAGAGTAACCAGGTGTTGAATTTTGGGGGAAATTGAAGCTCTCTCTCCCCCTCACAGACTACTCTTCATTATATTCAACAACTTTACATTTTAGTCCCTTACACTTTCTCATATTACACCAACACTCCCCCTCAGATGGGCTAAATATATTCAACATGCCCATCTTGTTACATGACAACTCAACATCTTTAGGACCTAAACCTTTTGTGAGACAATCAGCTAGTTGATTACGAGACTTCACATACTCTAGCTTCAAAGCACCACAATCCATCTTTCCTTGATGAAAAATCTATCAATTTCCACATGCTTCATTCGATCAAACTGAACTGGATTGTTTGCTATATTAATTGCAGCTACGTTGTCACAATGTAGCCCCATAGTCTCATTCTTCAACACCCGAAGCTCCTTCAAGAGACCCTTCACCCACATCATTTCACACAGAGCCAATGCCATAGCTCTATATTCCGCCTCTGCAGTAGACCTAGACACCACAGCTTGCTTCTTGCTTCGCCATGAAACAAGATTACCTCCCACAAACACACAATATCCAGATGTGGATCTCCTGTCATCTCTACTACTTGCCCAATCTGCATCACAATAACCTTCCACATTCAAGTGTTGGTTTGCTTTAAACCAAAGTCCCTTTCCAGGAGTCTGTTTCACTGCGAAGACCCATTTACAACCCACTGCCTTCTTTCCTACTGGAAGGCGAACAAGTTCCCATGTCTTGTTCTTTTGAAGAGCACTCAACTCTTCCTTCATTGCATCCTTCCACTTTGGATCTTGTTTAGCACACCTCCAATCCTTCGGAATAGACACTGCTTGTAATGATGCAACAAATGTCCTATATGCAGGTGAGACACTAGAATATGAAATGTAATTGGCAATATCATGCTCATAACCATAACGAGAAGGAGGTTTTCCAGCATTGACTCTAGGATCTCTACGTTGTGCAATAGGTAAGTCTACATGATCAAGGGGAGGAGAGATATTACCAGTGGGAGGTGTTGAGCTTGAAGGAGAGGGGTCCAGAGAGATGTTTGGGACTGGAGTATCAGGCACTGGTTCAGGTTGTGACTGCTCCCCCTGATTTCTAGACCGCTTTCGGTGATACACTATGGTCTGTTTCTCCCCCTGCTTATCATTCTCTTTATCTTCCATACCTCTAGTAGGACAAGGAATTGTCCCAACCACCACCACCTCATTGTCATCACCATCATCAACCACCTCATTGTCCTCCTGAGCATCTTCAATCATTACCTCATCGTCATCACCATCATCCACACCTTGCTGGCCGACCACATCAACCATCTCATTCTCATTGGCATCACTATTCAATGTCTCAACAACCCTATCTGTACGAGTTGTCATTGGAACCGGAATGGTTCCAATGATTACCTCCCCCTGAGTACCATTACCATCATTGTCATCACCTTTTTCACATTCATTCTCTCCCTCTCTACTGTCACATTCTGTGACTGGAGAGAACTCCTCTAAAAACTGATTAAGATCACCTTCTCTGTGTAGTAAGGCTCAAATTCTCGAAATGTCACATCCATACTCACAAACAATCGCCGTCCAACCGGGTCATAACATTTGTACCCCTTTTGATTAGAAGCATACCCAACAAATATGCACTTGACTGCTTGAGGATCCAACTTGCCCACAGAAGGTCGATGATCTCTTACAAAGCAAACACAGCCAAACACTTTGGGTGGAACTCTATACTCTTGCTTGCCTGACAGAAGCTCATATGGTGACTTCATACCAAGTATTCTGGATGGCATGCGGTTGATGAGATATGTAGCTGTCATTACCGCCTCACTCCACAAATACTTGGGCACATTCATCTGAAACATCATTGACCTTGCCACCTCCAACAAGTGTCTGTTCTTCCTCTCTGCTACACCATTCTGTGGAGGAGTGCCAGGACAAGTGGTTTGATGAATAATCCCTTGATCTGAAGTATATGACTGAAATTCATTGTTCACATACTCAGTTCCATTGTCAGAACGAATAATTTTGACTTTTGCATTGAACTGATTTCCAATCAACTTATGAAAGTCTTGAAAACACTTAGGCACCTCACTCTTGTGCTTGAGCATATAAATCCAGGTCATACGAGTGTAGCAATCAATAAAGGTGACAAACGACTTGGCCCCACTCACAGAAGTAACTGAACAAGGACCCCAGACATCAGAATGTATTAACATGAAAGGCTCACAACTCCGAAGACCAATACTAGGATATGTGGATCTCGTATGCTTTCCAAGCTCACATGCATCACATACAAGTCTACTTTTGTCCACCTCTTTAAATAATTCTGGGTATAACTTACTTAGAGTGTCAAAAGACAGATGTCCCAACCGACAATGGAGTAACATAATGTTCCTCTCAGCTTCTCCTGCATCTGCAACCATTGCTAACTCCTCATGATTGATGAACCACAATCCATTACGCCTGACTCCAGTCCCAATCTTTCTACCGGTTCCTCTCTCCTGAAAGACACAAGAAGTTTCATCAAAAGTTACTGTGCACTTGTATTGATCAATTATAGAACCAACAGAGAGAAGATTGACTGGAAATGAGGGAACATGCAAGACAGATGCAAGTCTAAGAGATGGTGTACACTCTATGGACCCTATACCATGGATGGGTTGAGATGTGCCATCAGCAATTTGAACGGATTCAGAATGGGTATATGGACTATATGTTTTGAAAGAACTAAACATGCCAGTAACATGCTTGGATGCTCCTGAGTCTATGACCCACTCTACTTTATGCTTATATGTAGATGCAAGTGCCTGTGCCTGAGTACCTCCGTCCAGATGGACGTAGTTGGCAACGTTACCGAAATGACTGATGAGTGCTCCCATCTCTGCAACCGCAGCCGCAGGTCTCTCTTTCATTTTTCTCACAACTTCTAGCTCAACGGACATCTCATCCACCTTGAGCCTCAACTCTCTATTAGTAGACATGAGGGCAAAGATCTTTGCCTCCAACTGTTTCACCAACTCGACTCTTTCCACATCCAATTCTTTACTCTTCCCTTCTAATTCAATATCTGGAGCCTCCAACTCAGCAACCCGCTTGACCGCAGCCATCACCTTTACCTCACTTTTTGCATTGAGTGAATCACCTTCACCACAACATGCTACTGCCTTGACTGCAGCAGCCTCATCCACCTTCATCACTTCTAACTCAACTGTACTCATCGTAACAGATCAGACCTGCAACACCTGCCGGATAATCCGGTAAACTGCCGGACAGTCCGGACCTGGACAGACCACAACAGAGACTCCCCACCGGATTGTCCGGTAAAGACCCGGACAGTCCGGAACTGATTCTTCTTCCTCCGCACGGGCCACTCCACCAAATCACCCCAAATCGACCAATCTTCTCCAAATCCACTACTGCAGGACCTTGCCTTCTCCATCGGTGCCCAAATCGACCAATCCCCCACGCGCGTACCGCACATCTGCTCGAGCACCTCCAAATCCACTACCTGCTCTCTTCCCCTTTCTTCCTCAGCTCGCACGGCAGTTCTCCTCCTTCAATCGAGCACAAATCAAGCACCTCGCACCTCAGCCACACACAACGGCAGCGCACAACTACTCCTCAACTACTACTCTTCTCCTTTCTTTTTTCTTTTCTTCCTCACGCACACCACGGACAGCAGACAGCAGCAGCAACTTGCCTCCCACAGCAGGAGAAGCAGCCCATCCGTGTCCAGCTCCCGCAGCCGCACGTCTGGGCCACCAGCTCCACCACACGACGGCGTCCGCCCGCCGCCGCACGCCTACGCGCACCCAGGCCGCCGCGACTGCGACTGCACTCGCCCGCTGCGCCCGCGCGCGCGCCTGCACGCAAGCTCGCTCCGCGCCGCCTGCTCGCGCCCACACACGCTCCAGCTGCACCGCTCCGCCGTCGCCCGTGAGCCACGCCGACGACCAGCTAGCTACGCCGGCGATGGAGGTACCGAACCCTAACACCGGCTCTGAATACCATGTTGAATTTTGGGGGAAAATTGAAGCTCTCTCTCCCCCTCACAGACTACTCTTCATTATATTCAACAACTTTACATTTTAGTCCCTTACACTTTCTCATATTACACCAACACCAGGCCTGTCAGCGCGCGAGTCAGGTTCTGCTTGCTCGATCGGGACGGGGAGCCGGTCCCCGACCAGTCATTGTCCATAGCCGTACGACAGTACTCTGCATTCGGTGCCGGGTACGGTTGCGGCGAGTTCATCCTCAAGGACTTTCTGGAGGCGTCGGAGCATCTCGTGGACGGCGGCATCACCATCAGGTGCGACGTCTCCGCGGAGACGGCGCCGATGCCGCTATGTGGCCTGCCGCAGCATCTTCGAGGCCTCCACGACCGTCGCCACGTCCCGGCGGCCGCCGACGTCGCGTTCCAAGTCGGCGGCGAGATGTTCAGCGCGCACCGGTGCGTTCTTGCGGCTCGGTCGCCGGCATTCGAGGCGGAGATCCTTTGCGCGACAGGGGAGTGCATACGAATTGATGGTATGCCGGCTCAGGTGTTCAAGGCATTGCTCCATTTTATATACACCGATTCGTTACCTGGGATGAGTGAGCATGTAGAGGCTGCGATGGCTGAGCATTTGCTGGTGGCCGCGGACCGGTTCGACTTGCCGGAGCTCAAGCTGATGTGCGAGGAGATATTGAGCAGTTACGTAGACGAGAACACGGCAGCGAAAATGTTGAGCTTGGCTGAAAAATACAGCTGCCAAATGCTCATGGAGGCTTGCGTCGAGTTCCTTGAACATCATCCTGCACTGGACGCTGTCATGGCAAGCGACGATGACCTGCTGGAGCACGTAGCCAACAGCTGTCCAGTGCTTTTGAACGAGGTTTTGGCTGATTGGTTTGAAGATGAGTCCATCAAAGACGATTTGGTCATGTGCGTGTGAGGAATTTTGCGGAATGGTGTAATTCCCGGGTGTAGTTTCTTTTGTGAAGAATGTATGATCGTTTGTGAATATATTTTCCGTGTAAGAAAATACAGTATGATTTCAATGCCATGTGCAATTAATTCTTAAGCAACTGAAAGCTTTAACCATTTATTCTTCTGTCATCGTATTATTTACTTTCTTTTTACATTGTTTAAGCTTGCTTTACAGGTGTTCAGTAAAATTCCCGAATCCCAAAGTCTGATACGTGCTAAAGTGCGTTCTCGAAAAAAAATCAATCTTTTTTTGTAAAAATGGTGTCTGCTGCCCCTGCATGTCAGTCAGTCCGTTATTGTCTTATGGATCTTCTGATGCGTTGATCCGGTTTTGTAATCTTGCATTTTCATCGTGCCAATGCATCAGTTTACAAATGAGAGCAAACTGAAATTTTGGGTTCCAATCAGCTATTGAAGCTTGGATTCGATGCACACTGCATTAGCTGCTCTGTGTTATCAGGAGAACAAATTTGTCAACTTGTTTCGTTTTATGCCACAGACAAAATGTCAGATAGAGAGAAAACAGCTGATATCTGCATTGTCGCAGTTTGCAGTTTCCTAGAACAGAGTGTTCACGGATGAACAAACATGAACTGACATCAGTCCATTAATCAGAGATTTCTCGGAAGAAAAGTTCACAAATTAGACCAATATAAACTTTTGATTCCAATCAGCCATATAAAAGCAGCTTCTCTCTGTTATCAGGAGAACAAAATGGTCAACTTGTCTCGTTTTATACTACACGCCTTGTCGCATTGCATTGTCGCAGCTCGCTGTTTCGTAAAACAGTGTTCATGGATGAAAAACATGAAAAGGTTCGTAAATTTTGTTATTTCACGCACTCTGACAACAAAACTTTTTTTTTCGATCAGATAACGAAACGACTTAATCAGACAAGGATGGCAATCCATTCAGTATCAATTTTTTCTTTTTTTTCTTTTTTTTTTCAATCAATTTTTTCTCTTTGGAGCAGATGACATGAGGGGCAACTATAATGCACTAGTTAAGTGAAAGAATTAATAACATTACAGTCCATTGCATCTTGGCAATGAGGTTGCGAATAATCAAAGAATCATCAAGACTACTTTGTTTGGGTACTGCTATAGCACCACTGTAGCTACTCCTATGCTGCTGAGAACATTGGCACAAAGCCAGGGAACTCTGCTTTTGCGAAGGCAAGGGGCTCTGTCTCTTCAGTGAACCATCGGTGCTCGAGTGCCTCTGTCGCCGTAAACCTCTGGCGGGGATCCATGCTCAGCAGACCGGCAAGGAGCTCGCGCCCAGCCGGTGACAAATCCAGGAGGTCATCGAAGGCTTTCAGTCCCATGGAGGCGATCCGATCGCGTAGGTCCTCTATCTGCTCGAGCATGTCGTCCTCCGTGGTCCCCGTGAACAGGGGCTCGCCGATGAGGAGTTCGGCCATGACGCACCCCAGCGCCCACATGTCAACGGCCGATCCGTAGCAGCGGCTACCCAGCAACTGCTCCGGCGAGCAGTAGGGCAGAGTGCCCACGCGCTGCTCCGGGTACGGCGGCTTCTTCGGCGTCGCAAGCCCGAAATCACAGATTTTTAGCTCGCCGCCGGCGCCGATGAGGATGTTCTCCGGCTTGATGTCGCGGTGGATCATCGGGGCGGCGTGCATCGTCACCGCGGCGCTCAGCAGCTGGCCCATGAAGTCGCGCGCCACGTCCTCGGATACGGGCCGCGCGAGCCAGTCGCGGAGGGAAGGGCCGACGAACTCCATGATCAGGAACAGATCCCCGGTGGCCTTGTCGCTGGCGGCGTCCTTGATCTGCACGATCGACGGGTGGCCGCGGCACTTGGCGAGGCAGCCGCCTTCGCGGACGACCGCGTCGAGGTCGGAGGCGCCGTTGCTGTCGGTGCGGATCCACTTCACGGCGACCTTCTCGCCCGTGCGGCGGTGCCGCGCCTTCGAGACCACGCCGAAGGTGCCCTCGCCGAGCTCTTCGAGCCTCTCGTAGTCCTTGATGTCGGTGAAGTTGAAGCGCGCCCGCTTCTTGGCCGCCGCCGCCTCGGGACAGGATCCCTCGGGCGCCGGACGCTTGCGGGACGCCGCCGTCGCCATGGGCCGAGTCGCCGAGATGGATTGGAACTTTGGTGCGCCGGGAAGAGGGGAGAGAGCAAGAGATTTCGTGGAAGGGAAAGTGTTGCGCGGTGGCGGAGACATGGAGCCGAGATTTATATAGGGCTAGAGCGCGGCTTCGATCTGGAGTAGGATTCGTAGCAACGGAGATCGAGTTGGCGCCGCGTGTGCCTTACGCGGACTTTCGTCACCGCCAAGGCGCCAAGTCCGCCTCCTATTTGAAATCAAATTTGTACTATGTCCGAATAGAATAGCATGAATTGGATGGCTTAAAAGTCGCTCTTTTTTGGCGGAGCATGGAACGAGCTAATCCCTGGTGTAGTTTCTTTTTGTGACGAATGTATGATCCCTTGTGAATATATTTCTATGAAGATAATATAGTCTGATTTCGATGCCACGTCCAATTAGTTCTTAAGCAAATGAAAGCTTTGGCAAGTTATCGTATTATTTTCTTTCTTTTGACATTATTAAATCTTGATTTGATCAACTTGAGGATTGAGACACGAATATCTTCGTTTGTTTTACCTTAATCTGTGCAGATTCATAGATTGTGAAATTTGAATTCTCTAAAAAAACATTGTGAAATTTGCAATACATCGAGTTTTACACGTAATGTAGAGCGGAATTGCTGACGGATTTATGCTATCAATATTACCTTGTCTGAACTGCAAGCATTTTCAGTGAGCAGGGGTTATTTACCATCCTCTTATGTTGTGGGTTCAGTAATTTTATGTTGGCAGATGAGATTAATTTCAGGAGTGATACATTGACAAGCATAAAAATATGAGTCAATATGACACAAGAGACTCTGATCCAACAGTGGAGATTCGGAAGAACAGAACCGTTTCAGCAGGTTTCTAAATCTGAAAGTCGACTGAATGTAAGAGTTTGGAGGGCTGCAGACACATCTTACAGTTGCGCATCTGTCAGGCATTACGAACTCCGATCCAACAGGAAACGATTTTGCGTAGAATCTCGGGGAAATTTTGGGGATAAAACCTGTGATGAACAAGAACGCAACCAATTTTTACACAATTCATCTCTTTGCTGGAGGGAGTAGAGAATGCGGGATGCTTGGGGCCGGCTTATCTGCGCCTTGCCCTTTGCAAACTCAGAAACTTCTGAACGTTCCTTTGAAGGTGAGGTATTTTATCAGCGAGTACCTTGCTTTACAGGTGTTCAGTAAGATTCCCAAATCCCAAGTCTGATACGTGCTAAAGTGCGTTCTCGAAATTTTTTTTCCATCTTTTGCTGAAAAAATGGTTCTGCTGCCCCTGCATGTCAGTCAGTCCCTTATTGTTTTATGGATCTTCTGATTTCGTTGATCCAGTTTTGTAATCAGTTTACAAATGAGAGCAAACTGAAACTTTGGGCTTCAATCAGCTGTTGAAGCTTGGATTCGATGCACACTGCATTAGCTGCTCTGTGTTTTCAGGAGAACAAGTTTGTCAACTTGTTTCGTTTTATGCCACAGACAAAATGTCAGATAGAGAGAAAATGCATTAGCTGCATTGTCGCAGTTTGCAGTTTCCTATAACAGAGTGTTCACGGATGAACAAACGTGAAAAGGTTCATAAATTTCGTTATTTCACGCACTTTGACAACGAAACGATTTAGTCAGACAAGGATAGCAATCCATTCAGTATCAAATTTTCTCTTTGGAGCAGATGACATGAGGGGCAACAATAATGCACTAGTTAAGTGAAAGAATCAATAATATTACAATCAATTGCATCTTGGCAATGAAGCTGCGAATAATCAAAGAATCATCAAGACTACTTTGTACAACAATCAGTTTGGGCGCTGAGGCACCACCACTGTAGCTACTTCTATGCTGCTGAGAACATAGGCACGAAGCCACGAAACTCTTTTGCGAAGGCAGGGGACTCTGTCTCTTCAGTGAACCATCGGTGCTCGAGTGCCTCTGTCGCCGTGAGCCTCTGGCGGGGATCAATGCTCAGCAAACCGGAAAGGAGCTCCCGCCCGGCAGGTGACAACTCCACCAGGTCATCGAAGGCTTGCAGTCCCATGGAGGCGATCTCGTCTCGTAGGTCCATCATCTGCTGAAGCATGTCGTCCTCCGTGGTGGCCGTGAACAGGGGCATGCCGATGAGGAGTTCGGCCATGACGCAACCCAGTGCCCACATGTCGACGGCCGATCCGTAGTAGCGGTTGCCTATCAGCTGCTCCGGCGAGCAGTACGGCAGAGTACCCACGCGCTGCTCTGGGTACGGCGGCTTCTTCGGAGTCGCAAGCCCGAAATCGCAGATCTTTAGCTCGCCGCCGGAGCCGACGAGGATGTTCTCCGGCTTGATGTCGCGGTGGATCATCGGGGCGGCGTGCATCGTCACCGCGGCGCTCAGCAGCTGGCCCATGAAGTCGCGCGCCACATCCTCGGATACGGGCCGCGTGAGCCAGTCGCGGAGGGAAGGGCCGACGAACTCCATGATCAGGAACAGGTCCCCGGTGGCCTCGTCGGTGGCGGCGTCCTTGATCTGCACGACCGACGGGTGGCCGCGGCACTTGGCGAGGCAGCCGCCCTCGCGGACGAACGCGTCGAGATCGGAGGCGCCGTTGCTGTCGCTGCGGATACACTTGACGGCCACCAGCTCGCCGGTGCGGCGGTGCCGCGCCTTCGCCACAACGCCGAAGGTGCCCTCGCCGAGCTCCTCGATCCTCTCGTAGTCCTCGATGTTGCTGAAGTTGTAGCGCGCCCGCTTCCTAGCTGCCGCCGCTGCCTCAGGAGAGGATCCCTCGGGCATCGGACGCTTGCGGGACGCCGCCGACGCCATGGGCCGAGATGGATCGGATCTTTGGTGCGCCGGGAAAGGTGAGAGAGCGAGAGATTTCTTGGAAGGGAAGTGTTGCGCTTTGGCGGGGACATGGGGCTGAGATTTATAGGGCTGGAGCGCGGCTTCCGTTTGGACTCGGCAGCAGAGATCGAGTTGGCGCCGCTTTACGTGGATTCCGTCACGGCCAAGGCGCGGCAAGGCCTCTCCTCCGATCCGAAAGTACGGTATGTCCGAATAGACCCAAAAAAAATCACGGGCGTTTCGTACTGCACGTTCTTACTGCCAGAGGCTGACGTGTGGGCCTGGATTGGAGTGCCCTGGTGTCGCTTACAGTGGGCCCAGTTGGATGTTTGACCATCTTCTACCCAAATCTGGAGCTGCAGGTCAAAGGATGAGAACGGAGTCAAATTGGCCGAGTTTGATAGCCTTTTTTTTGCACAAGATATTACAGTCGAAGGCCATCATTTTTTGAGATAATAAAGAAGAAACATGCAATTTAACACACTTACAATTCTGATCGGACTTCAAGTGACAGACAACTTTGATCGATATAGTTTTTGATACTCAAGCTGATTTTGATTCTAAATGAAATACTCCCTTCCAATAATGAAATTCTAGAACGGTGCCCTGTTCTGTACCCAAAAAAAAAAAGAAGAAAAAAGAATGCAACCGAGGAAAGCGAAGCTGCAGACATGATGATAAGTATGCTTGTATTTTAGCACCTTGTTACATGCCTAGGTTTTCTTTGACATTGATTTGATTTCGATTTTTATTAACTAACTAAAAAGGTTCAGTATTCAAGTTTGATCAAACATCCATCACGTTTCAGTTTATGTTAGTACCACATATAGTTTGAAAGGAAGCCCAGTTAGGCCACACAATTGTATTAGAAGAAGACTATAAAGTGCAAACATATTGAAATGCCGTCATCTTTTTAAGAACTCTTAGGTCAAGGTATTCAGTGCTGTTTTCTATGTGTTTTATCTTAACAACTTCGAACCAGATGTGTCAGGCTTGTGTTTCACAAACTTTGATATTGCTACAAACTTGATGTGAATTTGTATTGTCCATGACCCCCATGGGCCCCATCAGCATTGTCGTGGCTACTACCTCTGGTTTTACTAACCTCCATTTCAAAATACTTGACAACTTTGACTTTACTGTTCATAGTTTGACCATTTGTCTTTTCTGTAAATATTTGCCTAAACATTCACAAACATTTGACATGTTAAAGTACTTTTGGCAACCCCTCTATTGATACCATTATTGATTTAGTTAATCAAAAAGTTTAACAAATATTTCTAGTCAAAGCATGAACAGTGAAAGTCAAAATTGCCAAGTATTATGAAATGGAGGTTAGTAATTCTTATCGTTAGAATAAGCTAATTAGCATAAATTTGAACTAATCAGCGTGTTATAACGTACGCATGCCGTGTTGCAGCCTCATGACTTCGATGGGCTGGCTTTGCCTCAAGGCCCTCAACAAACTCAGAGATAAAGAAAAAAAAAGACCGCAGGATTGCTTCGACGGCGGATGCACAAGTCAGTGCACCGCACGTGGCTCGAAGACGTGTAACCAAAAGATCCTGATCAATTTCGCAAAAAATAAAAATAAAAATCCTGATCAAACTGGGGAAGCGTACAACCGCTGCCACCGTCACCCCGCCGCTCGTCCCGTACCCAGTTAAAGCGGCGAGTCCCCATCGCGGCGCGGGCAACCCTCTCCGGCGGCCGCGTGGAGCAGGATGGCGATGATGAGCCGGACGCGGGATCTGCTGATGGAGGGGTTCGAGGGGTTCGTGCGGGAGGGGTCCTTCAAGTGGGCCCTCCCCCGCCGCGGGGAGGACGGCGACGACGAGGACCCCGACGGCACGCCGTCCTCCGGCAAGCGCGCCTCCGTCGCCGGCCTCTCCGCCAAGGCCAACGCCGTCGTCGCGCGCTGCGCCAGGTAATGGCCCGCGACCGAAGCTCGATCCGCTTCGCCCTGGTGTTCCTTCTGTTTTCTGAGAGGGGGAAATGATCTAGGGACTAGGATGGGTTGTGTGCTAATTTCGGTCAGCGAGCTTCGGATTCTCTGATGAAAACCGAAGCCTCGTAATGTTGGTGTACGGAATTGGGTATTGCTACTGCTCGCCACCCTTAAATCAAACAGACCAAGGCACCCAGCCACCCTGTACACTACACATGTTGGACTAGACGCCATTTAGCTTCTGCAGGAACCTGTATTTGTCTCCCCATTCCATTTGGTAGCTCGAGTGCGGATACTAGCGACAGGGTATAGTGGTCTGCATGCATATGCTGTTGGGCTATTTGGAACTAAAATGGGTTTGGCACTTGCAATTTGTATCTGCAACAATAGAGTCTACTATAGGATCTGTGCCACATTCAGTGTTTGACAAATTGAGCTGATATGCATGTTTTTTCCTTTCCTTTTTATGTACGATGTTGTATGATGGCACCTTATGCCACAGAAACAATCAGGTTATCTTTCACATTTTGAGGCTTTTACCAGTTTGTGAAGAAGCGAAATATGCGTGTTACAAAATATTTGACCTCCATTGATCATTTGATCTATCTGAAGCCAGTCATTTTATCATGGTTGGAACCTGTTAAGAATCTCATGGTTCTATGGAACCATTGCTGTAGTTTTTTTCCCTTAGCTCGTCGCTTGTCTCATGATTAAGAGGATAGTCGTGCTCTGATATACTAACCAGCATCATCAGTAAAAAATTATGTAGATAGTATTTTAATTTGAATTATTGTTTCATATAACAAGCATTTATCTTTAAATACATTTTGTCTGTGCATCCAATATGTGTTGATCAGTTTTTTTTTATTATACTTTTGAAGAATACTTGAAGTCTCAGTCGACGACCTGCAAAAGGACTTTGACAAGCAAGCATCTGATTCATTAAAGCAGCCAACAAGCTATGCAAGGAATTTTTTGGAGTACTGCTGCTTCATGGCACTTGCTCAGATCTCCCAAGTTGCAGGGTATCTTGCTGACAAAACCTTCCGTCGCCTAACATTTGACATGATGTTAGCTTGGGAGGCTCCGTCTTCTTCAAGCCAGCTCAGTGTTAAGGTAGAAGGTTGGGTCTGTTATGGAATTAGTTAGACTTTTCATTTCCATCATCACAAACAATTTCTATGTTACCTCAAGGACTAATAAATTTCACCCCCCTCGCTTTGCAGGTTGAGGTAGATAGCACTGTTAGTTTAGAGGCTTTCATAAGAATAGCACCTGCCATTCCAACAGTTGCTGATGTAGTGACTTGCTCAAATCTCTTCGATGTTCTATCAAGTTCGACTGGAGGCCGTCTTTCATTTTCTGTATATGATAAGTACCTTTCAGGATTGGACAGGTCACTTTCTACTTCAGTGTTTTCATAGTAATCAGACATATTGGCTAATACATTACTGCTATCAAGTTTATCTTTTGTTCTCAGTGTCTATTCTGTTAAAGTAGCAAAGTTGTGCCTATTCTTGCTAAGGAAATGCTTGTTAGTTCCTAAATAAATTGATCATGAGTTACTAAAATTGCAACATTCTGTTTATTGTGCTCATGTTTTGATTGTGTTCCTATAGTTAATACAGGCTCTGTTCTCATATACTTTCTGAGCTTGTCGAGCACAACAACCTTTTATTTCATTAATGTGTACAAGAGAGTGGAAGATAGTCTTTCCATTCACGCATTCTGATTTGTCACCACTCACCACCACTAGTGACTATCAAATCAGTGTAAATATAGGGATGTGAATATGTTGCAATTTAGTTGATGACAGCTGACCTTTAGAGCCCCATCATGTGTAAGGATTTTTGTTTCTTTCTAACTGCTGATGATGCTATGAACGACACATCACAGTTATGCACTTTTATGCATTTGGCGTCTTTCATTCTTGCAGCATATTCTTAACCAGCATAGTCCCAGCACAGATTAAGATGGTGATACTTCAGCAATCACTAGGCTTTTGTTGCATTCTAGAAGTTGTATTATTACAACCCTTTAACAGATATCATTGTGCACTTGATGTCTTTCGTTCTCATTGCTTCTCATCTAGTGCAGCTCATTTGCACGAACTATCTAGACTAGTGAATAGGATTGTGACACTAAGCATAATCGCTAAGCTTTTGTGTTGTAGAAGCCTTACCTGCTAAAACCTTGTTGTGGATATGTTTATGTCATCATGTTCGCTTTCTGTCATGCTGAGGTAAAGGCAGTGGTCCTGTATAAGACATAGAGTAAAATGCATTGGCAGCCCCTGAACTATTCTGTCTGTGTCATATCGGTCCATGAACTTCTTTTCCGCATATCTGGGTCCCTAAACTTTTTAAGTGGTGCATGACAAGTCAATACCTCTTCGTGAAGTGTTTAGATCTGACGTGGCATGATGACTGTGCACCACCGTGGCTTTTGACATGTGGATCCTGCATGTTAGTGTCCCCTCCCTCTCCCTTTCTCTTGTTGTCTCTATGTCCCTCAGTCTCGATGTTGTGCCACTGACTGCCACCTGCGGCGTGCTCCCTACACGCAGCGGCTCGCGCTCACCGTCAAGTAGGGCGGGTGCGCAGCACGAGGAGGCAGGAGGGGGGCGGCACGAGGAGTGTTGTGCTCCTGCGCGACGAGCTCATGGTTGCGGCCATATCTACGCTCCCGTGCGACAAGCTCACTGTCTTTCATCTGAGCTCCAGGGAGGAGAGAGAGAAAGAGAAAGGGAAGAGTACGGGCCCACATGTCAGAGCTACGTGGTGGCACAGAGTATGGACCTGCAGTGCACCACTTAAAAAGTTTAGGGACCTAGATGTGCAAAAATAAAGCTTGTGGACCTAAATGACACCCGGAAAAGTTCATGGGCCGCTGGTGCATTTGACTCTATGATATACAAAATTTACCATGCCACATACCTTGGTATAAGCATGAAGATATATTCCTTTTACAAAGTACAGTGGTACATAGAGGGTTATGCGATTGTTGATTGTCTATGCACTTTGCATACAAACTCCAGTTTTCGATCGGATTGAGAATATGAAATTACTGATGCATACTCTGATGTTGGTTGTTGCTACCAATATCTGAAACAGGATGATAATCAGAAACCCTTTTCAATCTCCTTTTAAAATTGGTTCTTAAATGAATGAACGGGATAATCTGCCTACAAACTTTCTTGTTGAGCAAAGTTATGTAACAATCTTATAATTCTAAAATATTCAACTAGTAAGCACAAAATTTTCTTGTATCTTGGTTGGTAAAGGCAGGACTCAGCATATGTTTTATCTCATATAGAGCGATTAAGAAAATGAAGACACAGTCCGAGTCGTCACTTCTATCAAGTATCCGGTCTCAGAGAGGAGAAAGGATTCTGGAAGTTGATGGAACATTGACTACTCAACCAGTACTTGAACATGTGGGAATTTCGACGTGGCCAGGTGTGTGTGGTTCATTGATGGATCTGATCAAGTTACTGCCATGCCTCTTTACTTATTAGTTTATCAGTGCTTCTTTACTTATTAGTTTATCAGTGCTTCTTTACTTATTAGTTTATCAGTGCAAATGCTATTCTTATATCACCGGTTTTGACATTGTTTATGCAGGAAGATTAACACTCACGGATCATGCTCTTTACTTCGAAGCTCTTCGGGTTGTGACCTATGATAAGCCTAAAGCTTATGAACTTGCAGAAGATTTGAAGCAGGTTATTAAACCTGAGCTGACTGGTCCATGGGGTTCACGGCTCTTTGACAAAGCTGTTATGTACAAATCAACAACCTTGTAAGTAATAATAACACTTAACAAAGCAATACCACACAAGTTGAATGTATCTTGTCTTATTTTTAATTTAGGGATCATCACTATTTATAATCCAGAATTTTTGTTATATTCAAACTTGTTGGCTTCTTGTAGTTAGCATACAGATCTATTCGTCACCTTTAGTTGCAGCTTTGTTATTGTGTATTTAGGGATCATAACTATTTATCTTGCGTATTTTTATTGTGTATTCAGAACAGAACCAGTGATCATAGAATTTCCAGAGTTGACTGGCCACTCCCGCCGTGATTATTGGCTAGCCATTATGTCAGAAGTTCTTTATGCCCATAGATTTGTTATGAAGTTCGACATAAGTGGAGTAGACAAAGAGGAGACAATTCTAAAGGCTGTGCTCGGTATTCTGCGGTTACAAGCAATCGAAGAGTTAGGCTTCCAAGTTCCAATTCGATACGAATCTCTTTTGATGTTCAATCTGTGTGACAAACTTCCTGGAGGTGATGTAATACTTGAAACATTAGCCAGAGCTATAGCATCAAGAACCTCAGATCGTACTACCCAACCTGGCACCAGTAGGGGAATGCATGCTGTCCTGTCAAACCTGGGTGTGGTATCATCAGTTAATAATGGTGAGAGATTGTTTGTTGGTGAGGTAGTTGTTGGGGAAATGAGTTCCTTGCAGAAGGCTGTTACTGACTCCATGAACAACTATAAGAAGGTTGAACTGGCTCAAGCCTCAGTTGATGGGGTCAAAGTTGATGGGCTTGATACAAACTTGGCAGTAATGAAGGTGATTCAGAACAGAGACAATGCTTTTAATCTTCCACTTATTTATTTTTTATTGTATGGCATGGTTTTACTTTGTTCTGCTCAAGAAAGCACTCATTTAATTTTGTTTCCGTTAAAAGTTCTTCAACAGTGACTAGTTTTATCAACTTTTATTAATCTAGTTCACGAACCTGATTAGTGCTTTTCACTGGTAATCATTAAGCTGTAGCAGGTAAGACGCCTTGGCTGTGTTTTGGTTGCTAAAATAGTTTGTTGGTTATATCAATGCAAGTATCAGGGAATTCTTCATAGGGGACCATCCTCCAAATGCACATTTTAGTGCTTCAAACTAATATCCTAATTCCCAGTGAATTATTTTACTTGCACACACCTACATTTTCTAATTTTTACTTGCTTCTTGATGCGCTTTAAAATTAGTTAATAGTTACATCTAACATAAAGAATGTGCATGGATTAGAATTTTGTCATCTTATATCCTGGTTTTGTAATGATGCAGTTCTTGGTTCGTCTTCTATATTGTGCATACAACATCTTTCTTTGGTAGTTTTCATAACATGTTGTCACACTAAATACTTAAGCAAGTACAGTTATACTTTTCTATTTCCCCTGACATATTTAAGTTTATATTTGTTATTTCCTGATCTAATTTTCAATTATATTTAGGAATTGTTATCCCCAGTAAGTGAGCTTTGGAGGGTATTGGTAATGCTCTCATCATGGGATGAGCCTATCAAGTCCATGGTGTTTTGCTCTATATTTTCGTATATTATCATCAGGTATGCTACTTTCTCCACGGATATTGTTCTGTTAACTTTATTTTAGACATAAAGCTTTCCCATTGAAGTATCTGTTTTGGGCAGTTTATATCTTACAAAAATTAATGTTGGAAAATAACTAAGAAAAACATTAATTATTCTCCACAAGAGCTCATGCAGTAAGGAACCTACCAAAATAGTCTTATCGGACTGCCGAAAGTCATTGTTATTTAAAGAATTTGTTGCTGGCTGTGGTCCAGAGCACTTTTTGTTCGTACTCAGCAGCTTAATGGTGCTAGCAAATGAAACAACATCAAATGAAAGCCATATTTATCCTTCAGCCATTCTGTCCTTGCAATGATGAAACATTTTGCTCTTGATTTTTTTGATGGAGAGAATTTCAGTGGTTATTGTGTAGCATTTTTCCATTTGAAAGGCAAAATAGTACTTGGTGAAAAGGAACTAAGTTGACTGTTATCTGTGCGACACTGCTGATTTTGAGATCCTCTGAATCATGTAAGAAATAGCATCCACGTTTGGATGTGCGCACACACATCTTGACTTCTGTTGAGTCCTAGGCCAATTTTGCCCCTTTTGAGTCCTAGGCCAAATTTACCCCCTGTATATACATATCAAACTGTACAACAGTTGCAGTATTATGATGATAGCTGATGAAAGTGAAGGATGTAGTTGGTTGTTAGTGTAATCCTTTTTGGCTGTTTGTTTGAGTCGTGTCAGTGCTGTGTGTGTGCATCTGTTAGTGGTGATCTGCATGCAAATAGGATTGTGCCTTGCATGTAGGAAGTGATTAGTGAAGCAAGGGAGAAGGGGGAGAAGTGTAGTGCCCCACTGTTGATCAGTTTTGCGAGTGAAGCAAACTGATCAGTTTGTGAAGCACAGTGTGTGCGCTTAGTTAGTGATTAGCAAACAGCAGTAGTGGCTGTGTGCTAATAGGAATATTGTAGAAGAAGCTGGTAGAGTGTTTCCGGAGTCTAGTAGAGTATTTTCCGAAAACTTGTGGAAGTGCTATTGTAGCACCGACTTACTGTAGCTGCTGGCATGTTCTGGAAGCTTGTAGTAGTAGCAGCCAGCCAGCTCCCACATGTACTATAAATAGCACCTAGTGTGCATTGTAATGTAGTGCCTCAGTTTGCTAACTTGCTAGCTGATGTCCAGCACCTAACATTGGTTATTACTATTTGGCTGATGTTGTTCAAGGGTGCGTTCTTTTAAGAAAACTACACCTTTCTTAAAGCATTTGGCAAATTTTGACAGTTTGCCTTCGGTAGTTACTATTCCATTATGTCAATGAAATCGGATTCTAGGGAGGATTGTTGGTTGCCTCCTCTTAATTAGTAATCCTCAGTACAAAACATTGTCATTTTGCCTTCATATTGTTTTTTACAGGAAACTTTGTTTAACTGAACGTCACAACATAACATGCATGACAGTTATATTTTGGTGGCACTAAATTGGACTTCCTGGTTGGCATTCATACATTTTGTATTGTGCTATGTCTGCAGTTACCAAAGGGATATCGTAGTTTACGTGTATGTATCACTGATACTTGAGGACGTCTTCCACATATTCGATAAAGTGTGATACAGTGTCCAGATGTGTCAGGTTTATTTTTTCTTTTAGAAATGCATACGATACAGTAGGCCCAATAGCATCTCGTATGGGAGCCCGACTAACATCCAGTAAGGCAACAACTAAGCCCCATTAAACCCACCTCTACTATGTGACACAAAATGCAAGCAATTACCTACGCCGCTGCTTGCACATACCACCGCTGGCAGGCCGCCTGGAGCTTCTGCCCCCATGTATATCTTCAAGTCCTGCTTCCGAACTCATTTTAATGTGTGAACAATGGAACCGCTGGCAGACCGCTATGACTGCGGAATGCTGTAGTGCTTGGTTGTGGTTATTGAGAGAACATGTCGTTCCTTTACATTTAGAGATGATTTTCATTGTGATTTAGGGCAAAACTAGTTCATTTGGTTGAACTGAAGAGGGTCGGAGGGTACCCTAAGGGGCACCTATTTGCAGCCCTACATATCAGCATATTCAGTAATCTAAACTATACATTTGAGAAGTTCTCAGATATAGTGAATCGTAATCCTGATTGTTAGGTACTTCATATATACTCCATCCGTTTTGAAAATGTTGATGTTCGGACAGCACTTCGTAGTTTCTTTTGTAGTTCATGTTGGCTGTCCGAATCGTCAGTATTTCCTGAACAGAGGACCTATTCTACTTGGAATTCTTCACCTTTGTGATGTCTTTGTTTCTTTGCTGACAGGGGTTGGGTAGTCTACTTTGTTGTTCTGGTGCTCTTGTTTTCAGCAACATTCATGTTTCTCACAAGATTATCTAATCAAGGAAAGCCAATGGCTGAGGTCAAGGTGGCATCCCCACCCCCAATGAACACAATGGAGCAGCTCTTAGCAGTTCAAAATGCTATTTCCAAAATTGAGGAGCTTGTCCAGGATGCAAATATTGTTCTTCTGAAGATAAGAGCTCTTTTATTGGCTTTTCCATCCCAGGTAATTATATGCCAGTTCTCCCTCTCCATCCTTTTTGAGGAGTTATTTGATTTATTGCCTTGTTTTGGCAGGTCTCTTATTGTTAATACTATACTGTTAATGTAATGTGAAATACGTTGTATTAGTGCAACAGAAACCACAAATTAGGCTTTAGGTGGCACCAGTGTTAGGTGGGAAAGAAAAGTAATTCATACTATATTATCAAATGCTATACTTCATGTACTGAAGGTTTGCTAAACTGGTTTGCTCAAAAATAAAAAGAAATCCAGAGCTTCTTTAGTTACTAAACATTACTTTCTGTCAGAATCACTGATTATTTAGAATTCCCAATTAATCATGTTGATCATGTGATAGCTTTAAAGATGATTTCTTAGCCTCCTAGCAAAAGCAAAGGAAACTCGCCTAGGAATTCTCTTCCCACACCACACTCCACGATATGTGGGAATTTTCTGCACTGTATACACCCGCTTTTAATGTTGAAGTTTGCCTAGAGTCCTAGGAAACTAAAGATATGAAGCAAGACTTTGCCTCTATGTTTGATCTAGACAGCTTTCTGATTTCCTTTTTCACCAAAGTGATAGTTCTATTCTTTGTGGAGCTATCGGCCTGTTAACTTTTTAATGAGGTCTACACTTCTTCTGTTAAAAGGTTTCCCCAAATGTTGCATCCTGTTCTTAACGGGTTCTGTCAAACGCTCATTGTATCCCCTTATTTCATATAGGCCACCGATAGAGCAATTCTTGCACTGGTACTGATGGCTCTGAGCCTTGCCATCGTGCCCACAAGGGTGCTCATGCTGGTTATGTTTCTGGAGGCATTCACGAACAAGTCACCACCACGAAGAGCAAGCACAGAAAGGTGGACCAGAAGGTTGAGAGAGTGGTGGTTCAGCATACCCGCAGCCCCAGTAGTGGTGGAGAAGGACAAAGAAGACAAGAAAACAAGATGATATCTGTAGATATACCCAGTGTAATCTGTTTCTCCTTGTTTGATGCGTTGTGATGTAGTACCAACCAGTTCTACTCTGTACAATGAACGATATATATTAACATAAGAACAGCTAGTATCTCAATAAAGGAGAATTTCTCTCATGTGTGCAGTGTCACTAGCAATAATGAATACGTTTACAATTGTACTAGATCTGAGGTGAACCTATTTTGAAGAGGTAGGTGTAGTCGTTTATCTATGCTGTTTGAAGTTGAGATCATGATGACTTGGGGCTCGCCAATGCTGGACTTTGTGGTTTGATGCTACAATTCTCAACGAACAATTGGACAATTTATCATGGTACAATGGAGAAGGAGGTTTCCGTGGCTTTAGTTTCTTGCTGGTGCTTTTTGCACTTATTGATCTTTGTACGTACAAAAGGAGATTTCAAAAGAAGAGAAAAATAGACCGAGAAAGTCGGTGCCCTTTACATGTATACCGTATACAGAGCTGCTGAAGTGAACATGAATCATTAGCGAAAAAAGAATGAAAGAAGTGAAGATGAGCGCAAGTGCTAAACTGTACACGAATGAAAGAATAAATCGAAGAATATGCCTTCAAAACAGGCCTCAATCAAGTTAATGCCCTACAGCCAATCTCCTCCTACCCAAAGCCCATCACCTTGGGCGCAAACCGCAAGAAGCGCGTGAGCGAGTTGGGCAGGAACTTCCTGGCGAAGAGGAAGCAGACGGTGGTGGTCCGGCCGTTGTAGGTGCAGATGCTGCCGCCCCTGAGCCACCGCAGGAAGTCGACGGTGACCTCCATCCTCGTGAACCGCGCCGGGTGCGGGCCGCCGTGGGACCAGTCGACCCAGGTCAGGCTCCGGTTGGCGCCGGCCTCCGGCCGCCGGATGTGGAGGAGCGTCGGCAGGTAGTGCTCGTCGGCGTAGCAGTTGCGCTTGCAGAAGCGCTTGAAGACCGGGAAGTAGACGCGGTCGGCGACGACGTCGGCGGCGACCTCCCGGTCCATCTCGAACCACTGCGAGCCCTTGCGCCACTGCTCGGCGGCGATGACGGAGCGCATGCCGTGGTGGTAGCGGCCGCGCCCCGTCGCGCCTGGCTGGTCGTAGGACTCGAGGAACACCTTGGTGGAGTTGATGAGGTACGAATGCACCGTGGGGAGATCGAAGAGCGGGACGTGCGTCTCCGAGAGGAGCACGAAGCGCGCGTTGGCGGCGTCGTCCAGCAGCGCGTGCGCCAGCAGACGGCGCTCCGCCTCCACCATGCTGACGTGGCCCCATTTCACCTCCTGCAACAACGAACACAGATTTTATTTTTTTGGAATAAATAATTGTTACGACGATGGAGAAATTCTGACAAGCGTGCATGCGGCCGTGGTTTTGCCCGCCTCTCCTCATCAATCATTGTCGCGTTGCGGTTCGAGTACTTTTCAACCAAGGTGGCATGTGACATTGTCATTGACCTTGACGTTTCCTTCACTAGGTTATACTCCCGAATATGATATATAATTCGGGCTTTTGGAACCGACGATGTATATAATTCTATTCTTATATGCAGTTGCACCGACAAGAAGATGTAATAACTTGTCGTCTTACGTCACTTTAGTATTTACACCCTATCCTATGTAGAACGCCTCGCGATGGTGACCCTCTATCCTCCAATTTATTTTTTTTAAAAAAAAACGGTGACACTCCAAAACAAAAAGGGATTTTTGCCATCACGGAAACAACAAGCGAATGCATCGCTCTCTAGGCTTGGAGTTCATCGCCCGCCCCGGCGGACTTCCGCGCTTCACATGTGGAAACGAAATTTTCTCCTCGGGTTTCGAACCCGCGCCTAGCAACGAGACAATTGGCACGCCACGCGTTTCTGCCGTGACGTGGACGAGTCATGAATTTGTAAGAAAAATCATGCATTGGCACCTACTCAAATTAGGATGCTTTCCTTGTGGATCCGGGTTCATCACCCGTGCCAACCTGGTGAGGGAATTGCAGTGCAAGCATTCGTGCATTCGCAAACCGAAATGGGATGGACGAAGGCTGTCCATGAGATGATCCACAGGATTGATTGATGCAATCAATTGGTACGAATCCAAGAGGCAGCAAGAAACAGAAGAAATCCTCCAAATCAATGAGCAGGCGGGCAGCCGTCGCATTCATGCATTTCCAAATCAAAACGCGAGGCAGATGGTTTTCGAAAAAGACCAGGAGGAGCTAGGCGATCCACAGGATTATTCAGGCAATCAATGAATGAGCAAGGCGTAGAATTAGAAGGTGAAATCTCCCAAATCAATGAATGAGCAGGCAGGCAGGCTGGCTGGCGTGCAGTTAATGGAGTTGGGGAAGAAACGCACGCACGCAACGCACGCACCTTGCTGGGGATCCTTCGGCGGAAGAAGGCGGAGCCCTCCGGCGGGTCGGAGCCGTTGAACGCCGGGTCGGTGTGCACGTAGACGTTGTAGAGGCCGGCGTGGCCCTCGAAGAACTTGTCCCAGAAAGGCGCCATCGGCAGGTCCCACCGCGTCAGGAACAGGAACGCCACCTTCGGGGCCGCGCCGGCCGGCGGCGTCCGCGGCGCCGACGCCGCCAGCTCCAGCAGGACGTCGTCGTCGGTGATGCTGCTAAAGCTGCCGCCGCCGGTGCCCACCGGCCCGGCTCCCTCGCCGCCGTTAGTCGGAGGCGCCGGAGGAGAGGTAACGCCGGCAGCAGCTGTAGCATCGATGCCCGTGTCCGCCGGCGCCTGCCGCGGCTGCTGAGACCGGATCGTTGCCGGTGCCGGTCTGACTTGCGGCGGCGGCTGTGATGGACGCGGCAACGGCGCTTCCTCTTTGACCTGAACGACGACGTCGGTGGACAGATTCCCCGTGGCGGAGGGCGGGAGGAAGAAGCCGAGCGCGCCACCGCGGAGCACGTCGACGGTGGAGGTGGCGTAGGAGGAGGAGCCCAGGAGCGACGCGGTGACCAGCACGCCGAGCGCGAAGCCGACGGCGGCGTAGAGCAGGAGCTTGGTCCTGACGAGGCACGGCGCGGCCATGCCCATGCCCATGCCGGCCACCACCACCACGTGCTGCTGCTGATGCTTGAGGCTGTTCTTGGTGGCGCTCATGGCTATCTATCTCCTCCCCGGCCCCTTGGCAAGGGGCCCTTGCCGATGATGGCCGTCAGCTTCGTTCGTTCCTCGGCTCCTCTTCTGCTTCTTGGGGTTCCGTGCGCGCGTTACTACGGAGTACAAGTTGTGTTGTTTCCTGCGCTGGGAGACGAACGAACGATTGATTGGATTTGGACTGGTTGTGGTTGGGGAGCCGCACCGCACCGGACCGGACCGGCACGGGAAGGGCAAAACAATCCAACCGGTGAGGGCGGCAACTGGGGGCTCGCCATTCACGGGGAGTATTTGTACCCGCCCGCCCCCGCGCACGCAATAAACAAGTGACAGGCAGCGAATATTACGGCGTGGAAACGGAAAGAGAATGGGACGCGCCCGTGCCACCGGCCACTCGGCCAGCAGATGGATGATCCAGACGGCACCGCCGCCGCATCGTTGCAACTTGGAGCTAGTTGATCGATCTGATCACCACCGGGTGCAAGAAGCTTCCGGGGCGGGCGGGTGCTGATGACTTTGTCGCATAATTGGTCTCCCACACTGGATTCCTCGTCGGGTCGTCGGTCTCGGAGAGCCGGCTGTGCGAGGGTGGGCCCCGACCGGCAGGGACAGTGAGAACCAGCCAGGTTGACCTGTCCTAGCTGGTCGCCGCGGCTGTCCAAGATGCCTGCCTGTCGCAGTTGGCGGTCAAAAGACCCGTGCGGATACGACCTGCGTCGGGGATTTATTTTTTTCTTTCTTTGGCATACCGGACGGGAGCGAGTTAATGAGGGCCTGACCGCCTGAGGCTGTAAACTTGAGCAGGACCCGAGTGGATTCTCTCCTGGTATGAGGAAATCCCAGTTATTTACTCAGTGCCAGCAATTTCAAAATTTAATGCTGCTGAATCTGTAATATCTGGCGTACGTAATGTATACAGTTCACCAACCTTCTGGACGGCCAATGCGACGAGGCTCTCGACCGGGTCCACCCGATTCGAAAGTTCCTTTGGTTGGTTTGTTAATCCAAGTATCTTCTGCGCAACAGCTTTCCCCGTGCAACAACAAAAAAGGAGTCCGGAGAATGCAGGTGAAGTGGGGCAAATAGTATTCCACGACCACCACGATGCACGAAACGCCCTCCTCCCTGCTCGCCCTCCGTTTGGAGCAAAGAACTTTAGGGCCAAAGCTAGACAACAGACGCTCGCATATGCCACTTGCACTTGTTGATTCGAGCTTAGTTCAGTCAACAAATATCCTAATACGAACTCGCCCTTACGTCTGTCAATAGGAAACGGACCTTTTATCAGTTGTATCGATGTGTACGATCATGCATGCTCCAATTGTCGTTAATTACATGCAACTCTTAAAACGCTACGTACCCTGCAGGTGAACTAGTGGGCCACTGTTAATTATTTCGTAACAAGCTATGCTAGCTACCTAGTATTTTATATCGTATCATTCCATTAACAAAATCGTCCCTAGGTACTAGAAACTTGCAGGAAAATATGGACGCAAAAGGTTTATGAAATTATCATGCATGTCACTTTCATTCAAAATGTACCACAAGTCATTGGAATTGTGGAAAGGGAGAGTTTTTTCTATGCTTCAAGCCTTCAAGTATATTCGAGAATACGTGTCCGTTAGCTAAGTGTAAATTAGCGTGTTCATCGGAATCGTTGACACACAGACACAGATCGTAAAAGGGTTAAATAAGAAAGACGTTGGGAGGGAGTAGAGTACATGTGGAATGATCCCATGGACCACCAATATTACAACTGTTTGAAACGTCCTAGACAAATGGACACGCGAGATCTGTCTCCGTTCAATGAATCGCCTATTGTTGAAGCTGAACATGGTACCTGCTTTCCAGTTTCATTTTCTAGTTTGTGTCCCCCTTGGATCATTGGACCACGTTGCTCTTCCGGGTATATAATAAGCAATCACTGTCTAATAGTCCAAGCGACACCACGTAAACTAGCCAGAGGGCCACAAGGTCGACATATAACGATCACCCTTCAATAAACATATGAAACACTCAGGTCTCCATGTACGTAGTTCCTCCTGTGAGCAGTATATATATGTTCCTCAGACAAGAGGAAGCATGATCTACATTCATTCTAATGGATGGCGACGAGGCTAGTTCCATTCAGAATTCAACAGACGTTTTTAATTTTACATATACATAGCTGGAACGTGGTAGTCTTTGAAACGACTATGCATATTATTAAGCTTATTCTCAGTATATACGAAATATAAAATTAGATTAATGTTTAAAAATGCTTTCGTTCAGCATTGGTTTATATCTATAAATAACATACTTACGAGAAAAGGTTAAATTATATTTTTTCCAATAACCTATGCGATTTGTTCCAAGCATGCACATAAGTTGTTTTGTCGCGCTGAATAATTTGTTTCATGGATAAAACTTATAATTCGATCCAAAAATGTAGATAGATTGTTCCAACTCACCAAGTATTTTGTTCCATGAAGACAACTTGTATGTTCCAAGTTTGCAGATGATTAGTTGTATATTTGTAAATAATTTATTTCACGGGTCATCTTACTTTGAAATTTGTTTCGCGACATAATATTTGTGTTCCACATTCCTTTATATTTAATATGTTTAGCTTTTGTTTTTAATAAAAATATGTAGACTTTTCACCTATTTGCTTTTATGGAACAAAACTCACTTTCTATTTGCTAATATTTATTTCAAAGAATATCTAGTTAACTTTTTTTTAGCTCCAATATTTAGTTAACTTTTTTTTTGAGGGAACAATATTTAGTTAACTTTTTGCTTTTTTTGAGCAAAAGTTAACTTCTTTTATTTGAGAAACGAGCAAAAGTTAACTGTTTGCTCAAGTCAAAGGTTGGAACAATTCATGGGTCATTTGGCTTAATAAAATATGTAGACTTTTCACCTATTTGCTTTTATGGAACAAAACTCACTTTCTATTTGCTAATATTTATTTCAAAGAATATTTAGTTAACTTTTTTTTAGCTCCAATATTTAGTTAACTTTTTTTTTGAGGGAACAATATTTAGTTAACTTTTTGCTTTTTTTGAGCAAAAGTTAACTTTTTTTATTTGAGAAACGAGCAAAAGTTAACTGTTTGCTCAAGTCAAAGGTTGGAACAATTCATGGGTCATTTGGCCTCCAACGCGTGGCCCGGAGGTGGGCGAGCTGGGCCTTTTTTGGACAGGTGCGCGGGCTGGCTTCCTCGGCCCGTTAGCTGGGTCGCGCGGCGCGCGTGGGCGTGGCCCCGGAGCCGCCGCCGCGCCTTTGCCCCGTGCGCGATGCCACCGGCCACCCCCCACCCCGCGCGCTACCTCATTTCGTCTTCGCTTCACGCGCCCCGCGCGCTGGCCAGACAGACTCTCTCACGCCGCCGTCCGTCCTGCCAAAAGAGGAAGGAAGCCGCCGCCCGTCCAACGCCAGCCCCATCCGACCCCCCCCCCCCCCCCCCCCCCGTCTAGTAGCTCGACACCAACCAACCTCATGGCGGCTGCGGCTCGTGACGAGGAGAAGGCCGCCGCGCCTAAGCGGAGCCGGAAGCCTAAGCGGAGCCGGAAGCAATGCCACCAGGTGAATTTTTTCTCCCGCCTCCATGCGTCGAGGTAGTTTAGAGGGTATCGAGGCGCGCGACCGGCGACTGGGCAGGGTAATGCGTTGATCTGGTGGTGGCGCTGTTGTAGTTCGTAGTCTCTCTCGATGGTGGAGCCGATCGAGCCGCGGCAGGAACTGGCCGGCTATAGATCGAGTTGCATGCCGATCTATTTTTCTTCGTCGTCACAGCGTTAGAGCCTGGCGAGCGAGGAGAGGGCGACCCCTTGGGCGCGGCGAGTAAAGGCAGGTGTCCGCAGACGGAGGGGAGCCATGCAGCAGGTCGACGAACATGGCCAGTTGGAGCCTGCGAGGGAGGAGCCCCAGCCGGGGGCGTCGCCTGGGAGCCTGCGAGGGAGGAGCCCCAGCGCGGCCGGCGTTGGACGACGTGGCATGAATCCGGGTACGCCCGGCCGCTCGGCCGCTCCTATGCGAAACGGAACCTTTTTTTCTTCCTTTTTTGGCTCCCCGGAGAGGGTGACTAGGAGTGTGACTGTCCATGCTGGGCTGTCGTCGTTTAACGTGGCCCTCGTTTTGGGCTGGCTGGGCACGATGCATTAATGTACTGCTTTTAGTAGTTTCTTCCTTTCTTTTGTCTGCTGCTGCGCTCTGCCATGGGCTCTTCTACTTTAATGGGCCGTTTTGGGCTGGACTTCATCATGCTTGTAGTTGTAATCATTTCCTTTTTGTTTCTTGTCTACTGCTTCCTCTTGTGCAGTGTCGTCAGTATAGAAAGGATGTAGTGCCTGCTTGCAACAAGTCCTTTGGGAAGACGAAGAAGACGAAGAAGGAAAAGAAATGCAAAATATGGTATTGCATCAGCTGCATACAAAACAGGTAAAGTATTCTGTTACGTGTTTCTTCTCACTCGATGACTTTTCAGCTATGCGCCACTTAATTTACCAACTGTATTTACATGCGGTACGTGATCCAGGTACGGAGAGATTAGGCTACAGGAGGCGTATCAACCAGCATGGACTTGCCCCGATTCAAAGAAAAAAAGAGAATGGATTTGCCCCAGGTGCATGGATGTCTGCAATTGCTCTATTTGCAGGTAAAGACTCTACGTGTCGTTAGATTATACATTGAACGAGTTTGCTCAATTTCCATACCAAAGTTTTACGTCGATTAAGTTTTATATGCTGATTAGGTGTCCACCTTTGTTTGACTAGAAAGAAAACTGAAAAAAGACAAGGTGCCCGATGGAAGATGCAATCTCTGAGCGAGAGTTTCGGGTCTAAACCTGTAGACGAAATTATTAAATCAATGCCACAGGAAAAACTGGAAGAGACGATAGAGATGTTGTACTTGGCTGAAGAAGAAGGTAATGTTGCTTCATTACGCGAACTGTGTTGTGTCTATGAAATTCTTTATTCTTGTTTTCCATCAAACAAATTTCTTTGTTCTCGTTTTGGTGCGTAGCTAACCTGTTCTTATGGATGAGCAGCAGAGCAAGATGAGAGCTCGGAAGACGAAAAGACGACTGGAGGGCACGTTGCAGAGGTAGCTCAGAAAATAACAGTTTTTTTAATGTTATAAAGGCATGCCTTATTTATGGTTCTGTTGTATTATTCTTTATATTACTTTAGAAATATTTTATGAAAATGGGATAGAGTGAAACTGTTTCAAGTTCCACACCGCAAATTTGAAGTGACAACTTACAATATGAAAAGTTGAAAACCAACAATAAAGTCTTAAATTTGTCACAAAAGAAGGTCACGCAGTTACACTAATTAAAATAGATGCCTTGTATCCATCTTTTTTTTCATGTTTCAACAATTCGGCAATACGACAATCTAACGGCACAATTTTTTTTTATTACAAATTTGCTCAAGCTCAAATCTAAATTCATATATGACTACTACAACGCGCTAAATTCAATTACCATGAAAGCACTAAGCAGTCGCAAGCGCTTGGCTGAGCTGAGGTAGGATTGGTCGCCACACCTGCCAGTGAAGCCTCCACCGTATAAATCGTCACACCAAGAATCAAGTTGCCTCGAGCTAACAATCGAGTTGCCTTGAGCTGCTGAGGTCGCAACACAAACATGAAGGCACTGCCCTGCCAAGCCGAACCGCCAAGCATCAAGTCACAAGGGTCGTGGCCTGTCGAGGCACGAGTTCGCGGGCATCTCCACCCATCATCGAACCCGCACTCACGGCCCATGTGTCGCATAACCTTGCTTCGCCTCCGCGCGCAACCCAGAGCCACAGCTTTATGCTATCGTATTCGAGCATTTCCCTCCCAAACTCCCCACTTGATCTGTTGCGTTCGGCCAAACCTTAGGGTGGGCCATGACCCACGCAGCCCATCCTCTAGCATTCTCGATGGTCGATGAACTGGATGGTAACTATATGCCAGTGAAGTTGGAGTTGACCTAATGGATAACATAAATATGACATAGCAAGTTTTGGTAACACAGGATCCTTTGTGGAGCGCAAGGCCGGTAGTCCGCATGAGCTATATGAGGAAAGTTAAGAACATATACGATTGTTGGGCACAAAACAATTTACAAATTTGCTCAAGCTCAAATACTAAATTCATACTTGGCTACTACTACGTTTGAATCACCGTGAGAACACTAAGCAGTCAAGAGCGCTTGCCCGAGCTGAGTTAGGCTTGGTCGCCACACCTATAGTGGAGCCTCCACCGTAGTAATCATGAGACCAACAATTGAGTTGACCTGAGCCGCTAAGGTCGCAACACCAACATGAAGGCATTATCGTGCCAAGCCGAAATGCCAAGCATCGAGTGACAAGGGTCGTGGGCTGCCAATGCATGAGTTTATGTGCATGGGCATCGCCATCCATCATCGAATCCACACTAACCGGCCCATGTGTCGCAAACCCTTGCTTCGACTCCGCAACCCAGAGCCGCAACATTTGCTGTCGTTTCCAAGCATTTCCCTCCCCAACTCGCCATTTGATCTGCCGCGTTGGGCCAAATCTTAGGGTGGGCCGTGACCCACCCAGCCCATCCCCCATCCTCTAGCATGCCCCATGTGTCGCAAACCCGGCCCTGCTTCGCCTCCGGAACTCAGATCTGCAGCTTTTGCTATCGTTTCCAAGCATTTCCCTCCCCAACTCCCCATTTGATTTGCCGCGCGTTGGGCCAAATCTTAGGGTGGGCCATGACCCACCCAGCCCATCCCCCCATCCTCTAGCATTCCCGATGCTCGATGAAGTGGATGGTGACTATATGCCAGTGAAGTTGGAGTGGACCTAATGAACAAAATAGGTATGAGATAGCGAGTTTTGGTAACACAGGATCCCTTGTCGGAAGCAAGGCTGGTAGTCCGCATGAGCTGTATGTGAAAAGCTAATAAATTCTCACTATCCACTTCCTCCTACAATATAAATTCTTATGGATGGTGTGAACCAATATAATTTGCTAGGGTTGTCACTGTTGGCCTTAGCTCTCAACTCCTATCACCCCCCTCCCCCTCGTTTAGCGAGACCATCGCTTTAGGCACGTGCATTGCAACCATGCCCTAGCCCCACAAGGCCACCACACAGTGCGCAATTGCAGAATTGCTCAAGCTCTCAAATTCTAAAATCCTATTTTGCAACTATTACGGCACTGGTTTGAGCTAGCTGAGGTAGGCTTGGTTACCACACCTGCCAAAGGAGCCTCTGCCGCAGTAGTGTCGGCCACATGGGCTGATGCACCAACATATGTAATGAGGTCGTAGAGCACGAATGGCGTTGTTGCATCGAGCCAAACCGTTGAGCACCGAGCGGAAAACGTCGCGGCCCGCTGAGGTTTGAGTTAGTACGCGTGTGCCATTTACACCCACCTTCAGAGCCATACTCGTTTGTCCTCATGTTGCAAACCCTAGTTGCTATTGCCTACTGCCACTTCTCTCAGTATAGAGTGACCTTTTTGTTGCTTAATTGCAACTGCATGCAGTGTTCATGTGTTTTGTAAATCAAATGCAGTCTTACGGAAAAGGCAATCTTCCTGCAGTGAACTGATTATTCCTCTTGTGTGTCTATATTTGTTAGTACTTTGTGTCTTGTGAAGTTTACTTAACAAAAAAGTCAATGGTCAAGTACCAGAAAGGCTATTCGGTTGGAGATAATTGGACCACAGTTTCATAAAATTGCTTAGCAATATAAGTCTGTGATCTCTCCAATCATTTAGGTCAAATTTAGTTCATATATTTCTATGGAAAGTTTTTGTTGCATTCACAATCTGAAAATTGCTATTAGGACTTCAGCATATCAGCAACCTCAGCTAAAAGAATAGTTACAAGAGGGCAAATTATATTATGCTTGCCTATATCCATAGGATTCTGTAGCTTCTATTGTTTGGATTGTAACTGAGATGAAACATCTCAAATGAGATACAATATGACAGGCTTATGGCAGATCCGAGTAGGACTTCCTGATTTTCTGTTCACCACATATTGTTTCTTTAAAATTGAGCCTATAGCCCATGCTTTGTCTAATTCTTGCTACAACTTTCAATGTTTCAAGCAATAGATAGAATGGCTATGAACACTGTACAATATACGTTTGGAGTGCGTGATACTTATTCAGGGTCTGTGATGTTTGAATCTGTGCAGTGGCAAGCCATACACTTGCATATCTATTTTTATGGGTATTGTCCTGCTAACTGGTCTAATCCTGCCTTTTTTCTGCACTTTGCACAGTAGTAGCATGGATCGAGGGAAAAGATGGCAAGTTGGTGGATGCAAAGGTGGGCTCATTGTTCCTACATTTTACTAAGTTGTTGCTTATAATTATTGAACATCTGTAAATTTGTGCAAACTAATAATGTTGGTTCATGTTGTTATCTTGCAATTTTTAGGACTGGATGACCACTATTTTGCTGGAATGTGGAATGTTGGCCTGGTGACTATGCTAAATGGTTGGATCTGTAACCATTATTTTACTGCCTGTGTTTCTGAATGTGACTTGTATGTTGTTGGTCAGTGATGAATGCTCGTGACATGTATGTTAAAATATGTGGTTCGTGACTTATATGTTGTTGGTCAGTGATGAATGCTCGTGACATGTGTGTTAAAATATGTGGTTCTTCTGGATGTGATTATATTTTGCTCAAATGAAATTAGTGGGGGTTGCAAGGGCCATGTGATGGTAATTCAGTTTTCTGCTCGGTGAAGCTTTATAAATTAATGATTGGTAGGAGGCAGATACCACCAGGCATGCAAATGGATCTGGAGTTCTAGTCAGATGAAGCACAAGGTTTTCTCCTGGCTCTATATAGAAGACTGAGTAACATAAGGGAACTTCTAAAAAGGAAGAACATGGAGCTAGAATCCTATGATTGTGAACTAGGCCTCTAGCAAATTGATGAATCCAGGGAGGAATTTTTTTAAAAAATAATATTTTTATTGTCAGAAATCACGAAAATAACACTGAAAATTAATAAATGTCAAAAATAATATGCAGTCGTGTGCTCAACACACGAAAATTTAATTTTTGTGCGTTGGTTGTACGATTTCTTAATTTTCGTGCGTTGGTTGCACGATTTCTTAGTTTTCATGCATTGGTCACACAATTTCTGTATTTTTTATGTATGAGGCAAGTACTCGTGTGTTGAACACACGACTACCAATTTTCGTGTGCTGAGAACACGACTTGCTTAGTTGTCAGCTTGTCGCCTTCTACCTCCGGACCAGGGGTGCCCGGCCGCCGCTCCAGCTCCCGCCCACCTCCCTGGCCGCGCCGGCCTGAGCCCTGCTGCCGCGCCCTTGACTTGCTGCCGAGCGTCGAAGGCCGCGCTTGCTCTTGACTTGCTGTCGGATGCCGCTAACGAGGAGCTCAAAAAATTGCTGTCGCAAGTGGACGCGCGGCAGAGCGAGGAAGAGCATCTGAGAACCAAGTGCACAAGCCATTGCCGCCGCCAAGGTTTCGTCCTCTTCAAAGATGCCCACCAGTTTGAATGTTTGATACTGCATTGTGCGTTACTACTGCAATATGTGGAATTGACTGGCACTATTGGGCGCGTGTACGATCTTGCTGCTGCTATGGAGAAGAGAGGGTTCAAGCTTGGGAAAGCATCCTATCAGGAACTCACTGGAGTGAAGAAGCCAAAGCTGGATGACCAGGGCGTGCTCCACCGGCCTTGCCGCCGCTCCAACTCCGCCTCCCCTCTCCTATCTGCGTCGGCCTGCGCTTAGCCTCTCCTGCCCACGCCGACTTGCGTCCCGGCTGCTAGCCGCCATGGGCAGACGAGAGCGAGAGTGAACGAGAGAGAGAGAGAGAGAAAATGAGAGACCCGTGACCAATAATGGAGCTTCTCGTTTGTCGAGCATCCGAAAAACGCTTGTCGTGCGCCTAACACACGACTTCTACGGGCCCCACCTATTTTCGTGCGTTCGTCGTTCGACAACGGCCTTCTCGAACGTCCAGCGTGCAACTACATGTATTTCGTGTGACCAACGTACTATTTTCGTGTGTTGAACACACGAGTGCGTATTATTTTTAAAATTTATCAATTTCTAGTGTTATTTTCGTAATTTCCGACAATAAAAATATTATTTTGAAAAAAAATCATCCAGGGAACATGTAACATGCCCATTCTAATGACATGACATAAAGCTTCTCAGCATAGTCATCGCATGTTCATTTGCATTATATTCAAATTCGAGTTCAAAATTCAAATTTAACTTGAATTCATGTTTGGTGAATTAACTCGAACAATGTGTATACAACTTGGTACCAAACAAAATTATGTAACAATTACATGGGATAAAACGAATTTAAATGAATTTTATAGAATTTTTATAAGCCAAATCAGTGCCATAAAAATTCAAACAATGTTTGAAAGCTGACAACTTTGAGGATTTTTATTTTAAATTCTACAGCACCTTTTTGAGATATTATTGTTCCAATGGGTTCTCCCATGTTCGGACATCCACCAGAAAATTCGGAGTTAATTTTGGAAGCTTTTACGTTTGGTTAATCGAGCAATATCAAAGTGGGGAGAATTTGAAGCGCTGGAAATTTCGGGGAAAAAAAAGAAAAAGACCCGCGACCCCACCTGTCATGTTCTCCTCTCTCCTTCAACCTCCAGATCCTAAACCAACAAACTGCACACGATCAACACTACTTGAAAGCCGAATTACCAAAAACCATCAGGGAAACGGGTTAGCACACAGGGATACAACGATAGGGAAATGGGATCCCGAGTTTTGATAACATCCTATGTGGAACATAAGGACGGTAGTCCGCACGTACGAGCTACATGGGGAAAGCTAAGAACCTAGACGATTGTCGAGGATTCATGTGTGAGTCATGTGATAGGAGGCACATGCATGTAGGAGTAGGTGCCAATCTAGGCATAAGGAGTGAAACCCTACTTAACCCTACAATGGAAATTCTCATGTATATGGTTGCGCCTTCGTAATGTTGCATAGGAATTATGCAATGAATCGCAATGCTTCTGTGCAGGTCCTCTTGACCACGAAGGATCATACAAAACCATCAAAAGATAAGACACATTGAAGTGTTGATGATCAACCGTAATCAAAATCAGATCTATTAGTCAGACGAGGTAAGCCCACTTATTTGCAATCGCCGACCACTAACAAAAAAGATCATGTAAACATAGCAATTCTCTTCCTCTTGCAAGGCGCATCAGTAAGCATATGTATTCTGAGTGGTCGGCTACTGCCACCAATTATTTTTGTACACCCAGACCACACCACACGATGCTTAATTGCAGAACAGATGTTTCAAGGCATCTAAGGAAAATCTAATATACAACCGCCTCAAATGTCAGGATTCTCATGTTCTCTGCCGAAGTGCTCGAACGTCATTCATAGCTTGGATTCCCACTTGTAGCCCCACAGAAACAGCAGTGCACGGAGAACTCATACACCCTTAGAGCCAGGGACGTCGACCCACAGAAGCTGGAGCTCAATTTCCCCACACTCAACGTTCTTTAGTCTGACAACAAGATCTTGCTTCACCTTCCCCTCGGAGATATATATTGAGCTCTCTTCTGCTAGGTAGTTCTGTCTGTTAGGCACCAGTTTCTTTACCACCATGTTGTCACCAACATCCTGAAGTTTCATCTTCACAACCTCCACCAACGGGCGGATATCCAGCTCTGCGTTACCCATTGAATCGTCGATGAACGTGTCCTTGTCAAAAACTTCCTGAAAAGGGAGGAAGAACATCATATGTAAATGCTTGATAACCAAGACCCGAAGTGTTTATTACTTTCATTCGATAAAAATGGGTTAACAAAATTTTACGGTATAGTCCTGGGAGAAAATGTTGCAGAATTTCACTATTTCTGATGGAACATTGCAAGTAAGTTCATTCATGAAATCTTTCAGTCAATTTATTGATCAAAGGAGGATGCAATGTGTGTGTGTTTTGAAAATTGTAGGTATGCAGCTAACCAGTCCATTCTGTTTCTAGAAAACTCTCAAATTTTACACGAAAACTTCTATACAAATTTGCATTCCGCGTTCATAATTGATTCATTGCATCCAAATCTTGATACCTAGTAGTATATCCTAAAGCTAAAACTTCCTAATTGTTTTTAGCATCTGAGATATCTACAGCTTCAAAAGATAGGTATGAATCAAATGACTTGTGTCATGCAGTAATATCCACCAAGGTAATTCAAGGATACAACAGCTGGCGTATAAAATCACTAAATCTGGAATGATTTGTTTTTACATGCACAACAACTGACAGATGTAAAGAATGAGTTGGACAATTGAATAATATTAAATAACAGCTATTCTAATTGTGATGATAAAAAATGTAAATAGAGGGAGTACTGTTTGCCGAAGTTTTGTGGATGCTGTTACAGCTTGAGAGTTGAGAAAGTAATAAATATCAAAACACGGTAAACACGCATAAATTTTCTTTTGGAGACATGCAAGAACGATAAGTGAAACAAAATGAGAGCAGAGTGCATACCAGTCTGATAGGAACCGTTGGATCTTCAATGGAGAGGGTGAGTTCCTCGTTCCACTCCGGGTTGGTGCTCTTTTTGATCACCCGTGTCTTCAACTTCTGCGAGACATGAAAAACAATCGCAGTCAGCTCGCAGATCACCGGCGCAATAACTGCATCAATTCAAAAGGCACGAGACTAGGACACAAAAGTCAAAGGCGTCCTCATGCACTGCCTGAACATGGACAGAGGGTAGATAAGAAAATGACAAGAGAGAAAGCGGCAGGACTAGTCTGTGTCCAGTTCCAGAGGACGACTCGTTTTCCCCCACCTATTTCCACCAACAAAAGTTGAGGAAATCGACATAATTCTATCGTGTTAATGTAAACAGTAAAGACTAAACGGGGACTGATTAAAATAACTAAATCACAAATCTTGCAGGAGAAGATTAAACCGAGGAAATTAAACGAAGCAGGCAATTCAGGAGGAGAAGAAGACATGCAGGGAGAAGAAGACAGATGCAGGGAGGAGGAAGAAGAAGAAGAAGGACGTGGCGGATCGGACCTGCTTGCCGATGCGGACGACGACGTAGGGGTCGCTGGAGCGGAGGTCCCGGATGGCGAGGTTGACCCCCCTCACCACGCGCACCTTCACCAGGCCGACGAGGTGGTCCAACATGGCGCCGCCGCCTCTGCTCTCCTCTGCCTCAGCTGTTTTCTTGGCGGATTTCTCGACGGGTATTTATGAAGCCCTCTCTCTCTCCCTCTGGGATTCAGTAATTCAACCGGCTGCCGTAGCGCTGCTGAGCAGATCGGAAGAAGAAGAAAATTCGGCCAATGATGGTAGTTGTTGAGTTGACGATCTCAGCTGATGGATGATGACCTCCTCCTCTGCTCTCGCCCCCTATTAATACTCCCCCGGTGAGATGGCGCCCCAGGTAACGAGTCCAGTGGGTGACGACGACTAGGCTAGGCAGCTGTGGACTTGACCCGGCTAGCTAGCGGCTGAACAGTCGTTGTGGCCTGCGACTTCTATTTTCCTTTTTTTCTTCGAAAGACCGGCTGACTTTGTAGCTTGCTTACGGCGGCTGCTGTCTGTGGGTTGATCCGGTCGACGCGTCCCCTCTAGAACTCTGCCAAGATGCAGCCGGCGGCGGAAGGAAGGAAGGAAACGTACACCGTGACGGGGGGACACGGTGATTTTGGTTGGACCGGGTGGTCGGAGGGGGACCACGCGCTCGACTCGGATCGGCGCCCCGCCGCTGGATGATACGACGACGGCCGGCAAGCGCCGGCCGTGGATGGAGTGGGTGCGGGGCCGCTGGTTTCCCGTGTCCCTCGCGTGCGCACGGAGACAAGAAGCTGACGAGGGTTTTTTGTTTCTTTCCTCATCCTTTTCGTTACGGAGTGGGTGGTGAACTGGTGATCACCTGTGCGAGAGTGACGCCGTTCTTCAATTCCCAGCCAGCTGCAAACGAGAGGGAAAGAAACGCGCCTTTGCCTTGGATGTATTGTACGACCACGAGTGACCGGACCGACCGGACGTCGAGGGTGTTCGTTTCATCGTGCTAAATTTTAGAGGGGTCACATTAAAGAGAATTTTCTATTTAAGAGTATTAAAAAAGTCAAATCACAAAACTAACTTCAGAACCCCCCGTCTAATTCGCGAGACGAATCTAATGAAGGTAATTATGACGCGATTTGAAGATGGTTACTGTGCATTACTGTAGCAAAACATAGATTAATAGACTCATTAGATTCGTCTCGTGATTTAGAGGGTGGGTCGTGACATAGGTTTTATCAAACTAATAAAAAAATTTAAATATAAAGATTCTCTTTGATATGACGGGTCTAAAAAGAGGGAGATGACGGGTCTAAAATTTAGAGGAGAGAAACGAACGGGCCGTCGTCCATTATCGCGGCACGGCACATGCGCTCCGTCCGGACGTGCCGAGCTCGTTCTTTCCAGAGTCAGACAGAGGCCATCATCGTTACGGGGCCGCCGGTCCGCCGAAAGGTTTTCGTAGCGGCGAAGGAGGGAGATCGCATCCAGAAGATTCGAACGTTTAGGTCGTCCGCCCAACAACCAATCATCGTCGTGCCCACCTCAACCGTGACATAGTGCAAACGAGTTTTGTTTTGGAAAAAAGAATGAATCATTGTCTCCGATGACCGTGCCTGCTGCTTAAACAAATAAACACGGGCAACTGTGACATAACGAGACTGAATTTTTCCTTTTGGAAAAGAAGAAAGATATTGTATATATCTATACTCTGATGGAACAAAGCCTAAAGCTTCCCACAGCATTTAGGCCGACGTGGTTGCTTAGGTGCTGGCACGTAACATCTCAACACTCCTGCACCACCGGTCCCACACTCTTCGTACGTCGGTAGCCGCGCACTGGCTATGGGCCGTGCCTGCCGCCAAGGTGCCAAAGGAACGGCCAGCCCGTGCCCGGTCCTGGTTTTGCTACCAGGCTGTCCGCCGGCCTTAGAGACGACGTCAACGGGCCAGCCAGCACTGCCCTCCTCCAAATCTGCCGACTGAGCTCTATTGTAGGGGTAGGCAACAACGTACTAAATTCTATGGTGGAGAGAGAGCATGAGCTAGAGGAAAGATGATGTAGGATGAGAGGAGCATGTGGCCTTTCTATTTTGCTATTCCCGGCTGCCGGCTCCTTCCGCGCGGTGGTGGATTTGTTGGGACAGGTTGCATCCATGTGGGGCTGTGAGAGGGATGTGGAGAAGCTTCATGTATTGGAGGCATGGCGACGGGACGATGGGCATCATCGGATAAGGACGAGCCAGGCCAGTCTTGGTTGGTGCTTTGCAATTCAGCCCTTGGTTTTCATTTAATTCATATATATAGTTTTCTGTTGATTCAGCTGAAACAGGGGGGGTGGAGAAAAGAAAGTAATTTCGTTTTGTAGGTATGATGTGCTGCCTGCTTGGGACTTCTCTACGTGCATTGTAGTCCTTGCATTTAAGCTCTTATCTTACTATGAAACTATAAAATGATTTTTCAATTATTAATATAGCATATAAAGTAAAACAAAAACTAATCTATCCTTTTCTGATTAATATCTTTTCTATATGGGCGCGGCGGAGCGCGCCTATCTATCTAGTTCAAATGAACATGTATGTCTGCTGCTTACAGAGACGATGGCGGCCGGCTCTGCTCAGCGCAGCAGAAAGTTCACGGGCTCCTGTGCCACGACTCAAAGGAGGCACTAGCCGTGGTCGGCGGATGATGTATAAACAAGATTTCGGGCATAATGAGGTGGTGTGCGGAGTAGTTAGGCAATGATTTTAGGCACGGCGAAGAGAGCTTGATTTAGGCAGTACAAACATTGCCTAGTGATGAAGTTATGGTTCATTTTTCCGTTGAATCGAGCAACGCATATGAGTTGTCCCCCACTACGTTGTGCAAACGTGGTGGTATCGTTTATGGGCTCGTGCCTGAAATCTTTGGTGTTATGGTGCGGCAGGACAACACAGTCCACTTGAATCTATCCTCTGTTTTAAGAGCTCAAGCAGGTACACTCCGACAATCCTTACTTTCCTTGCAACATAATTTGCGATTAGCATACGCTGGCTATCTTGTACAACTTGTCCTCGTATCGCACAAATTTGCTGTGTTTACACCTCTATCACAAACTCTGAGTACAATAGAAGAAGATTGTAATACGGTACATCATACAAGTCCCAACCTGAGTATACATAATTTGATCCATACCACAAAACTAATTATGTGCATCTTGCACTCATTTTACATTATGAATGCAGTTGCCGACCTATACAATATACAAAACGAAACCATGGCAAACACCTAGCTATTCTAGATCCATAGCACTCAATTGTCCGTAAGCAAAGGCGAATGCACCAAGTGCGAGTATGCTTATGGCAAATATTTTAATGGATTTGCATGGATCAGCTTGACGCCTAACAAGAGTCAGAGCCTCCTTTTGACCGTTTTTAGCAGCATTGTCCAATTCTATGCTTGGGCATGTAAGATAACCGAAGAAAAGTCCAGAAACGGTTGCCCCAAGATGTGCCCTGAAATTAATTAGAAAAAATATAAGCTCCATCAGTTGCGCTAATATAATTTTATCGATCTCAGTTCCTCTGCTACTGAAGATTGTTCAACTGGCCTTATCTCAATTGAAATAGCTAGTATGAGTTTATTATTGTATAGGCATCGTCCTTGAATGCCAGTAAAAGCATTCTCAGATTTGGTCACCCAGTATATAAACGTTTATCATATTGGTTTAAGAAAATTACACCAACCTAGGAGGAACTGGACAATGCGCCTAAACTTTTTCGAGTTCAGTTTTTCTCTCAGATGTGTGTACTACTTCTGATGGGAATAATGTCCAGTTATGTCCAGACCACTTTAGAGAAGTATATGGATACCGTGGTGTATAGGGCTATTGTAGAATGCAAAATTGTTTGGAGTACACAGCATAATTCTCATACTTAATTCGTACAGATTTAAGTGGAACAGGTCCTTTAATCAGCCAAAGAAAACTTAAAAGGAGCATCACATAAAAGGGGTATAATGTAGAATGGAAAAAGGTAACAAAGTTATAACATGCATAGTTGATTATACAAAACAAAAATTTCACAATGATGTTTTCCCAAGGAAGATGACAAATTAGTTACTTTACCAGTTGTCAATTCCCCCAAAAATGCTCAGTAAGAAGCTCAAAGCTGCAGCTGTCACAGCTTGCGAGAACATATTTTCTGAAATGTCCTTGTCAATGAATTGCTTATTTTGACTCTGATAGATAAGCCACGCTCCAATTAGAGAAAAAACTGGGCCCTGTTGCGAGTTTCAAAATAGAGTTATTAGTTTGTACAATCGGCACCTGAATTTGACTAAGTTTGTGCATGATTATATTCATTTATTACATACTGTATTTGGGACCAAATCTATATGTTTATAAGGTTAGCAAACATCGCTACAGATGTTGTAACATTAATCTAAAATAAAAGCAAGTCTTTTCGAGGAATAATAAATAAAAGCGAGTCAGCCACACATTTAAAGGAAATACTGGTCCTGTTGTGTCATTCAGAAAGCAACAGTAGCGTCTAGAATCAACAACTAAATTTTAAAAGGGAGAATGTATGTGCCATCAACATGCTATTGCCACAAATTCTGGAACACATATAAAAGATGTGTTTTCTGTTAGCAACTTGCTGTTGCAAAATATGTATATAAATTTACCTAAAATAAATTTTTGGTACGTATATAAAAATAAAATGTCTGTGTATAACTAGTTTCTAACAAGAAAACTTAGAAATTACAATTAATCTATGTCCACAGTGTTAGTTCCAAGCAATGAATGATGCTTACAGCATAATGGTATATGAATTGTCTACAAAACAGTTAACAAGGCACTGTAACAATACAAATAAGTTATCTTTCCTCTTTGTGGAATTACAATTCTTAACTTTTAGTCCTCTGGATCGAGGTATTCTTAAAGAAATTACCCCCACCTTGCTAAACTAGTATCCCAATCTGCCAATAAAGATCTCTTTTCTCTAACATGCCACTGCACTTAATCAATTAACAGCTCAAAAGCTTAACTACGCAGAGTTTTCTTCTGTAAATATATTTGATGTATTTATTCCATTCCTACTATTACATAAAGGGAAAAAATAAGGATCAAAACAGGAATAGAAGGACAAGTAGTATAACAAGTATAAAGGCGCTTCTTTTGATCTAATAAGATCTCACAGGTAAGCATGCGCAACTTACTGTGCACAAACAGTAAGCTCTGGTGTGTGCACAAAACTTGTCAATTACCGCAGACTCCTCCAAGTATGTATATAAGAAAAAATGTCACTTGACCATATGCTCTACACACTCGAGGTCCGAATGAAAGCAATGCCCAACATCCAAGTGATACATGTAAGAAACCTGAGTGCTGCAGATGTCAAATAACAGAAACAGTTACTATTAGCTCCGTGGGCTAATGAGTTGAAAACAAAGACATGGAGATGCAGCTCTCGGTCATTAGATTGTGTTATACATCCTTCATTAGTAAACCATAACTGTGATGCCTTTGCATATGCACGCAGCTGGCTAGTTCTGCATGGAGGCAATATGTAAATGCATTTCCTAATTCATGATAGGTCCTGCTTGAAAGAATTCAAGAGGTAATATGCACTTTTCCTGAACTTTTATCATGCAATAAAATGTAGTATACTGAACAAATTCAGATAACAGGAGAAAATTGGTAGTCTAATGTGGTTTGCCAAACAAGCTGATAAATTTTACTGAGCTACTATTGCACATCAACTTCACAAGAACCACAAAACAGCCCTTGAAACTATATTGTCTGCAGGGTCCAGTAATAATGATAAAATGAAACATGGTGAGGCTTTATCTAGCATAGAATCAGAAGCAATACCAGCCACATTGGCGTCAGTAGTCTCCACCACTCCCCTGAAAGTATTAAGTTATTTATCTTGGCACCATATATCAAAGGGAGAGATAAATATTCATTTTCAGAACCTTTCACTGGACTTGCTGTTTCGAATAACAGAACTGCAATATTAATAGCAGTCAATAAGTTTCTGCATTAATAAACAGTTCAAAAGTCAGATCACAAAATTTATGAATATGAAAATTCTTTTACATCTAGTTAACTATTACATCATGACTATGGAACTTTTGATTAAATATGCTCAAGGACAAGCACCAAATGCATGCTATAACTGAAGGATGTGAGAAATGGTTATGAAACGACCAGAAGGTTTAGTTTGGACCTATTGTCCAGTTTCATGGGAGTCTACTTGTTATTCTAGAATTTTCAACTAAACTTGCAAAACAAAAGGATTGATCCCCAACAAGATCTGAAAAGTTAGCAATTGGATTTTGCAGAAGAAAAGCAGGAACAACTTTTAAGCCAGAAAGTGCCGGGTTCTTATGTGAAACCAAGAATAGGCTAGGGATCAGTTTAGCCTGCTTCAGCTTTCTAAATGATGTGAAAACATATAGCCCCAACAAATAGAAGATGACACCATTGTTCTGTTCCTGTTTCTTCAATGATTTCCATTTTAAAGCTAATTGTAGGGGATAGCAGTACTATGTACTAGACACTCAGTTTATCTATGATGCTGATGCTATTATTCTGATATGTTCCAAAAAATCTGAAAGAGAACATCAATGAAACTGATTCTAGTTTTCTGTAAAAGATGAATTCATCTCTTAAGTTCTCATGATAGCGCAAAATATTACACTATGTTGGACTTGATGAAACAGAAGCAGTTTCATATGCGCCAATATTAGAAAGGTACAAAGACATGAGTGATTCACTACTTACGTCAAAAAGAAACTGGACGTAGGATCATCTTCATGCATGTCCAGGAAATTTTTTTCATCAAATATCAAGTTGTCCTTGTAATCCTCACTGGAAGTATTACGAAAGATCTTGGTACCTACAGTACAATTTTTATTTTCATTACTCCCTCCATCCCAAAATAAGCATCACTTTAGAGTCTGGGCACGGGAATTAGGGAGGAGTCTAAAAGTAGAGAGTGCACATGAAACGAGGAGAGGTTGAAGGGAGAGAGAGGTATTGGGAAGAGAGAATGATACTCCTTTTGGGACAGATGTTGAATGAGGGAGGGAGTATAAGTTTGGCTGGCCATACATTGTACTTAGCAAAGTGACTTTACCTGTGTTTCCTTTCTTATAGTTGATCTGCAACGAGTCTATCCTGTTCTTGAAATTGCCATTGTCATTAGCAATGCTTGCTTCACCTTCATTTTTCGGAGGCAAAGAAACTAATTGCAGAGCTTTCCCAGGATTAAGTTTAGAAAAATATGATTCCAATGCCCTCAATTGATTTCCTTCTCTTCTTTGGTATGCACTAGAAATTGTCTCATTGTCTTCATAACCAAATTTGGAGCTGCAGCTCTCATCAGCATCTTTATTTTGCACCTTCACAATAACATATCGCCTCACTTTTGGCCTCAATATTGACCTCAAAGAGTGGCGAATGGAGTTGTTATAGTTCCCCACGTGACCTTTAGGTGGGTAACTGTGACATTTTGAGCTATTACATCTCAATGAGAAGCTGTCTGGTGCCATTTCTGTATGAATCAGTTTCCATTTAACCACCCCAGCCATTATATGCCTGAAAAGTAGATGGATCACAGAGCATTAGTACTGCAAAGCGTTGAACGAGTTCATGCTCTCTTTTTTAAACGCATAATTTTGGGGAACCCTCCCACAGTGCATTTTTCCTTAAAAAAGGGCTCAGTAATATTCAAGAGAAAAACAGGAAAAAAGAGACAAGACAACCTAAACAATCTAATCAAGAATGGAATTTGAAGAGACTAAAATCTAAATTTCATAGGTCCAAAATCTAAATTTCTGATGAAGAATGATAAATGCATAAAGAAAGGAAGTTGAAAATTTCCTTGTGTATGACACTGGAGATTCTTGTGCAGAGTTTCTTAGTTGCATGCCACTTGGTATGTAATTTCTGTCATAACTAGAGACTGGACGGATATTCAAAGAATATATGATCCCTGGTACCTCTAAATAATTTCTGCACTGACGAAATAACAACTCGACGGCTCTTAAAATTGAGGATGGTTTTTTTCTGCTTAATAGACTCCTGTGATATTCAGTCAGTCCATGTGTTCAAGCCACGTGAAAACTTGGGCCCGGGCATGAAATTCGGTTTCCATATGCAAGTGATGAATACTGGAACCTGATGGTTAAACTAATTTCGGATGACGGATACAAAACCGTGGACATTCAGGTTATTCAAGTTCAGAAGACAGAAACTATCCATAGGAAACCGAGTCCAACCTATCATCCTATATATCATATACAATACCAAATCCGCCTACTCCAGATTATTGGGTCCACAAATTTAATCTGTTTGGTATTGTATAAGACAAAACTAAAGCAGAGCCGACGGCGATCTGCCAAAGAAATGTGCCACTTGGGGTGTGAAAGTTGCAACCAATTCAACAAGAGCAGAGAAATCAAGCAAACATTCAAGCATTTACTATTAAAATAGGGGTCCAGTCAATCAGCATGAACCATCCATCAGCAATTGAAACAAACTTGACAAGCTAATAACATACCCAAAAAAAAAAGAAAAAAAGAAGAAGCGGTAAACGCCTTTATTTCATTCAGAGATGCAAAAACAGATCGCAACTACCTGGCTTGCATCTAGCTTCCCTTTCCTGCTTCCTGTCTCTCCTAGGGGCAGCAGGTTAGAGCCGCAGAGGAGCGAGTGGCCATGGGATCCGGAACCCGGCTCGAACCGCGCTGCTTCAACGGCGAGTACATATGCGGGAGGTTGTGGCAGCTGGAAGGGCAGCGCGGTGGAGGTGCGTGGCCGAGAAGCGCAGACGTGATTGAGGCTCGAGATTGGGGGAGGACTGAGAGCGACGGACGCGGCGCGGTCCCGCCTTATCGGCGGCGAGCCCAATGGCGCGCCGTACGAGAGCGCTCGTGGGTCCTGCCCTGGAAAGCGGCAGTTGGAGCCTGGAGGAACACTGGTCGCCAGTCCAGTTGATGATGCTGACAGGCTCGAGCAAACCAATTCCTGATGGCAACAGGCGTTTGCAAACCAATTGTTGCTTTAATTAAAAGTCTGTCCTTATGGTTGCGCATTAACAGTTTTTTTTTTCAATTCCTTATTTCTAATATTCCTCGCAAAAAAATTCCTTATTTCTAATACTGTGAAACAATCATGCTCCTGTTAGATAGTAGTATGTGCTAGTATAACAAAATCACTTTCTACATTTTAAAACACAAAGCACAATATCTTTGATTTAAAACAATGGCAAATTTGGCTCATGAACACTCTTCAATGTTGGTATTTGCTAGTAGGCACTACTCAAGTTTGGTTTTGCCAATAAACACTATTGTGCTAATTAGCTAATGGACACTCAAGGTATTAAAAGAGGAAAAAGTCTATTTTGTTCTCCAAACAATTCACTTTGTTTGTTACCTTCTAGACAAAATCATGGCTTAAATTACTCCCTCAAACAATTTATCTCGGTGCAATATACCCTCTATTGTGATTTGTCTTTTTTTTTTGTTCCTCGGTGTACAAATTGAATTAATACACAAGTTTTTTCATCACAAAAAACCCAACCAGTTGAGATATGATGAGCACTTACGGCAGTAATTTGAAGATTTCATCACAAATCAAATTTTGTGACAAAAATATCATGCGTCTCTATTGAAGTTTTATGACAGTGCAATTTTTTTGTCATAGATTTAGTGATGATACGTCAGAACGTCGTTACTTTTATTTTCATCAGAATCAAGCACCGAAACATCTTAAATTATTTATAAGGAAATGATGTGGCATGATTAGGAATTTAGGATCCGACGTGCATTGCGTAATTCATTTGGGGCGCATTATTTTCCTGACCGTTTGTTTTTCTATTCTGGTTTTTTTACCCATTTATTTTGGACTCATCCATTTTTGTGTCCATTAACTATCTAGCCTATTTTTGTTTTTGGCCCATTAGTTTTTCTGGCTCATTTATTTTTGAGCCCCTTTTGTTGGCATGTTAACTTTTGTAGCCCGTTAATTTCGTGATCCAATAACTCATGAATTTGGGAAATACTCCAAAAGCCCAGGACGGCAGGACCCCTAGGTAGTGATGTCCAAACGGGCCGGGCTAAGTGGGTGGGCATGAAGCTCGAATTTTTTGGCCGGCCCAACCATGGCATGTCGTGCCATGGGCCGAGGGTCCAGCCTAATGGGTGGCCCTGGGGCACAACACGAAATAGGGTAGCCCGTAATTAGCCCGCCTAGCCTGTTAGTAGCCCGACACAGCCCGGTCCATTAGCAGCCCGTGATGACCCAGTCCATCAAGAGCCCAACCCTAACAACTCTTTTCTCGCGCCGCCTATAAAACCCCCGCCTCCCTTATCCACTCAGCCATTCCCTCCCGCGCCGCTCATCTCCTCTCCTCTCCGCTACGAAACCCTAGATCCACGCCGCCTTGAGTTGCTCCATCGCGTTTCGCTCCTCTCTTTGGCTCCCCAACGCGTCTTCGCCTCTAGCTGGAGGCCGCGGCGAGCCGGCGCGCCTCGATCCCGCTCCACTCCACAAACCCTAGAAGTGGAGTACTCCATCCTCATCGCCGGTCGCTTCCCCGTCGCCAAGATGTTGTTGCCGGATCTGACTGACGAGGCATGCGCACGACCCGAGATCTCCTGTTCGGGGCTCGACTGCCGGCGAGGGTTGACGCGGCGGCGGCGACTCCTCCAACTGATCATGCGACGTATATGGGCAAATTTGGTGCAGTTTGCTTGCAGGGACCACAACAGGTAAGTTCAGGTAGGAAGAAAACTACTTAGTAAGATTTATGCTTCTTCGAACATAGTGTGTGGCTTTGTCGAGCAATTTCTCGATGGTGCCCTTTGTTGGATTTTGGCAGCAATGGCGGACCTCATCGTCAACGACAAAAAAATTGAGGGGAACAAACTTGATAGGAAAAGTTCTATGCATGGGGACCTGGCGGATGGCGAGCCACGACGACAACAACGAGAGAGCCGGTAATTCTTTTGGGTAGGCAAAATTGGAAATTTTCAGAGGATTTTTTTTGTTTTAAGGTTTAGGATTTGATATTTACCTTAGTATTTGTCATTCTTGCCTTATATAGATCATTTCCTCCTTTTGGAACTTTATTATTCCCCATCCCCTCCCTCGCATCCTAAACTTGCTTAGGTAGTTGTTAATTTTCCTACAGTTTTGCATATAATCCTCACTTGGTCACCTATTTAGTTTGCATTTCCATTTTCTCTATTTTTCTCGGTGAATCCCTAGTTTAGGGTCGGCGATTAACTGATTGGTTGTAGGTTCGAATCCTGCTTGGGGGAGTGCATCATATGCTACAAATTGCATAAATACGTTTTTGCTTGACTACTTTTCCTGATTTACTTCAACTTTTTATGTCGAATTGGCCCCTCTTGTCTTATGTCGTTCACGTTCCGTCACTGGTAAGCACCAACGTGGAAGTAGTCCCACAATTTTGCCTATCTGTTAGTACGTTTCAAGGAGTAGGGTCCCTAGTCTCACACTCTCTCTTCGTGGCCTTTTTTTTTTCCCTGAACGAAATCGGAGCACATGATGCCTATCGAGGTTATGGCTGCCACGTCCCCACTGTGGGAGGAGATGCATGGGCGCGGCGGTGCAGCCTCTGCAGCCTGGGGAGGAGGCGGTTGCTGCGGTGCAAAAGTGAATCTTCGCCTCGCCCCCACTGCAACGTCAGTGGGAGGAAATCTTCGACGTGCCGCCGCCTCAACTAGACGTGCAGCCTCTGGAGGAGGCCATGTCGGCATCTGCGTCAAAACTCTACAACCACCTACGTCGTGCTATCTTCTCTTTTTTTTTCTTTCGAGAAACGCTTAGGTTTTTGGAGAGAGGATGCGTGCGTGATATTTTGAGAGCGCCCGTCCTACCTACAATCATGCATGCGAACCTCTCCCATAAAAGCCTAGTGCTCCGTGAAAGGGAAAAAAAAAGGAAGATGGTACGACGTACCTGGTGGTAGAGTTTCGACGCATTGGCATTACCTCCTCCGGAGGCTACACCGCCGGCTGAAGCGGCGGCGGAGCATCGGACATCTCCTCCGGCTGAGGCTGCAGCGTACCGCCTCCTCCCGGGGCTGCTGAGGCTTCACCGCGGCCTTCCCCATCTCCGCCTCCCGTGGTGGCGGCGTGACAGCCAAGACCTCGCCAGGCATATTCTCCTCCTGATTTTCGTTCAGGCAAGACACCAAAAGAGACTGCCAGCTGATCAGGCACCCTGCTCCGCGCGTGAACGAAAGTGTAATGAACAGCCAAAATTGTTCGAAACTTAGGTAGCGGCAGGCGAATACGTTCTAACAAATAAAATAGGTTGTTGCAGCTATTTCTCTACGACTATTTTATTTGTACCATCCCCGGCAGCCGGCGCATGCTTTGAGGGGATCGTACTCTAATTTGACATAAATTTGTTCTTTTCGTGAGCAATTTGCAGATTTGACGATTGCGTCGTTGGTTTTTCTCTTCTACTAGCGGCATTCAGAAGTTGATGTTGCAAGAACATGTGAAGTGTTTGAACCCGCAACAACAATCGGGCTTATGATGCTTTGCTAAACATGCAACAACCCTGTTGAAAAGCTGACGGAGTTCAGAAGCTGTGCTTGTTCTAGTTCAGAAGCTGTGCTTGTTCTGTTGCTGAATATAGGCTTCAGCATTTCTGAGGGAGCTAGCTCTGATGTCAGCTTTCTGTCCAGTTTGTCTTGTCATGGATAATTATCTGCAGTTTCACTTCAACAAAGCAGCTAAGCAGCATGCCGGCGAAGATGACTAAACATTCATATGTTCAGTTAGATACAGGTGTTTCGAGAAATTTTGCAGAGATCACTGCAGATAAAGACCGTATCTGGAAACAGGCACGTAAGGTCTATTACATCTCCCTCCCACTCTACTAATAAACCAGGGCGCTCACTCTTGTAAGGCATATACGACAGTAGCTCCATCCCCCTCAGGCCTCGTTGGCATCCAGGGAGATGGAGTACATTCATATAGTGGTAATCAGAAAAAATAGACCAAAGATAGTAGATTCTTCGAACTAAAGCTATATCAAGAACAAGAGTTATTTAATCTATGCATGCTTGGTGTTCACTACATCTCTACAGGTTTTAGTAGTAAACTGTTTTTTTATGTTCATGGACTGTACAGATCTCAAGTTTCAGATATTGAACATATACGATGCAAAATGCTACATAGCAGTGCATGCAGAACACTTACTGAATTCATAACTACATTGATTTCAGTTTGTAGTAGCAAGAGCAGTTCAAACTAATAGTTTACATGCTACCAGAACACACCCAATGGTCAATCACTTTCAGTCTAACCCAATGGTCAATCACTTTCGGTCTTCAACTTGAAAAAGCACAAAGATGGTCGACTATGAGGGGCATTAAACCAGCCTAACATTTGACTGTCCATGTATCAAATTACAGTAGCCACCCAATCTGCCCTGAGTGCAAGTAATATTAGTAATTGCCGAAATACAGATTGATTAGCAAGCATATCGTCTAAATATTAGCATAAGCAAGTAACTAACATATTAAGATTAATCCATGACGCATCCGCACTAGCACCAGCAGCCATCCACAACTTTTTTTAATCCAGTCATGAAACAGCAGAGGGATCAATCTGGGCACCAGCAGCAGCAGCATAGATTAGTCTGGTCGCATCCATCCACAATTAAATTCGTAGCTCGCAAAGACAAGGCATGAGAAAACAAACAAAGCTCTGAGATGGCAGGCAGCGGTGGAATCCCATGGGCAAGCATCAGTGCAACAACGCCGCCACTGTCCCCTACCCTGCTTGCACTCTTCGCTAACCAAGAATCACACATGCTACCATCAATCAAACCCTAGGGCGAGGGGAAAAGGGGGAAGGGAGGAGGGGATGGGAGCGGAGGGGAGGAGGACGAGGAGGAGGAAGGGTCGCACCATCGCCCGGAGTAGCATTGTCGCTGCCGTCGCCGTGGTTTGTCCGGTGAGAAGGAGCTCGCCGTCGCCGTCGGGAGGAGAAAACGAGAGCGAGAGCGAGAGCGTCGAACGATTCCCGGCCTCCGATGGAGTTGCTGGATTTCCACACCGATCGGCGTGGATTGGGAGTGGGCCGGGCCAATCCACGTCCGTGCCAAATGCACTTTCGGCCACGACGGAAATTTCATCCACGGGCGTGTTGAGATCCACTCCGCGGCGTGGATTGGGCCGGGATCCACGCCGATCCCTGCCTATCCAAACGAGGCCTCAGGCTTCGTTTGGCAAGGGAAGGATCAAAGTGTATTGGGGTAGATCTCCGCCGATCAGGGAACCAAAACCACACGTGGGACGCCGTCCTCGAGTCGAGAAAAATCTACGTTTGGCAGCAACGGGGAACGGACTCGACCCACTCCGATACTCGTCAATACGCGTGTGAAACTAGCAACTCCTCCGCACCACGGGAAAACTCTCGCCTCTCGCGCGAAAGGCGGCAGCCGCGGCACTTCAACCGGCGGCGCTGCGCGTATTGCCTCGTCCAAATTCTGAACCCAACGTGGATTGGGTGGTGGGCGTGGAATCAACCCAATACACACGTGTATGGGCTCACACGTGGGCTTGCTTCCCCACTACCCAAACGAGGCCTCATGCTGACCGAGATGATCCAATAATCCTTGGCAACGCCGATCGACGCCCTCGCACAACGAAATGAACGACGTGTGAAAGGGGTCTTGGCCTAGTGGTTAAGACATCCGAGTAACACCTCTCAGGTCCTGGGTTTGACTTCCCGTGAGAGCGAATTTTCAAGGATTTAACGGCATTTGTACTTTCAGTGGTAGGCGACGCTCCTGTCGACAGCGAGGCGCCAGTGGTGACTTCGTATCTCTAGATTTGCCGGCTCAGTCTTCGAAGATACTCATAGAGGTAGGGTTTGCGTACGTGTGTTCATAGGAGTGAGTGTGCGTGCGTTGTAAGTGTCTGAGTTGTACTGTGTAATCTAAAAAAAAAACGAAATGAACGACGTCACAGTCGCGCGTGCCAACGACAGGGTACTCGGGCGCCCAGCGCGGCAGCGGCGATTCACGGTATTTCCGCTGGGACCAGAGATCGTCGACTTGGAGCACGCAATCCTTGTCCCACTCCATCTCCGGCATCCTCAGGGTCCACGTGGTGACGCTGAACCCCCACGTCTTCTCCGACCAGAACGGGCCGTCGTCGACGTCCACGAACCTGATCTTTCCTTGGCTGACACCGACGGTCCTGCGCACCTCCGGCGTCTGGCGGCCGTTGGCGTAGTCGTGCTTATCGTCCCAGACCTCGATCCCGGGGAGCGGCACGAACTGGACCTCGGCGGCGCCGGCGTCGGCGAAGACGTTGAGGAAGAGCATGCCGCGGTGGTAGTCGACGAAGAACATGTGGCCGTGGAAGGCGAACACCTTGTCGGTGCTCCAGGTGAACTCGTACAGACCCATCATAGGATCGTGGGGGATGGGGAGCTCGTTGATGACCTCCCACTCACCCGTGGAAGACGAGAACCGCGAGAGCACGCCCACCTCCTTGGCCTTTTCCGTTCCTCCGTTCAGTCTCCTGCCTTGGTCACCGACGCCGAGGCCGCTAACTGTTGATATGAAGCTGGCCACGACGAACTCGTCGTCGCGACAGGCGATGCCGGTGAACCGGGCCGTGGAAGCGCAGTCGCCGGGGTCGGGAAGCAGCCGCAGTGATGGGCGCACGGGGTGCGCCTCGTACACGAAGTACTCGGCCGAGCAGAGGAGGGACGGGTCACGTGACGGCCATGTGGATTAGGAGGAGGTCGCCGTCGGCGGAGAGCACCGTGGGCAGTGAGTACCGATCCTCGCACGGCTCGGCGTCGTCGGCGAGCATCTCGACGTAGGAGGCAGCCGGCGGCTGGGCGAGGCGGAGCGAGACGCGGATGTCTCTGCCGTCGCTGGCGACGCAGGCAGCGGCGGGGTCGGAGATCTCCGTCGTCATGAGGATGGTGGGATCGAACAGCGCCCAGTCGGGGCCGGTGGCCGGCGCCGTCGAGATGGCCGCCGCAGAAGCGGCAGGGCGAGGCCTTGACGCGGAGGCGGCGGCGGCGGGTGCCATACCGTAGGACTGCGTTGTCACGACGGGCCTCGTGCTGTTTTTGTAGCACGATCTGGGGATGAATTGCACTGGCTCGACTAAATCGGACTGGACTCGGACTCGGTTAGCCCTGCAACGTGTGACTCGGTTACGTTCCAAGAACAGTTCTCAAAAGTGTTAACACCTCATTTGGAATGCAGGCATTAGGAGTAAATCTCATGATGCAATCAAGTCCTTAATCATGCTCATACAGTGTTCTGAGCCGGTATCATCATAGATAATACCACAGCATTTTTTTTGCGAGGGATAATTACACAGCAATATGAATTAGCTAGTTTCGAAAAGAAGGGGAAATGTTGAGACCTTTGAGAACTTGTTCTTGAAACGGGAGCGTAGTCGCTTGATGGGGTGCGCCTTGTACACGAAGAACTCGAAGCAGGGGCACGAGCAAGGATTGAAATCCCGAACCACTCGTCGAAACCGGCCCCTACCAAAATGACCGGTTTTCGCGAAACCGCGAAAACCGGTCGGAAACCGCCACAAATTTCAAAAACCAAATTTTGAACTCGAAAAATCCGAAATGAACGGTAACCGGTCAAAATGTCCGGAAAACCGGTCCGAAATTCAAAAAACCAGTGTGGAGAGGAAAAATTAAAAAAAGGCAAAAAAACTAAAAATTTGAAAAATTGAAACAAAAATATGTAAAAAAACTAGACGCAATTTGAAGTACATTAGTGTGACAAAAACACGAAAATTCAATCGTTTGCTTGGTCAAAAAAACGATGAAGCTTTCAGGTTCAAAATGAGAAAAAAGAAAAGGGTTTTTCGTTTTTTTCCCTTCCTTTTTCAAGCCAGAAAACTTGCATGATTTTTTTGACCTATCAAGATCGAATTTTTGTGTTCTTGTTCCACCATTGGGTTGCAAATTTCATCTAGTTTTTTTTACATATTTTTGTTTCAAATTTTGTCAAATTTTTAAATTTTTTGAATTTTAAACTCAAAAACCGGAGTCCTGAATAAACCGGGCGGACCGGTTATTCCGGTTTTTGCGAAAACCGGTCCCTTGGGCACGAGACGGCCGTGTGGATTAGGAGGAGATCGCTGACAAGCACCGTGGCGTACAGTGCCGTGCCCGTACCCCGTAGGCCCGTAGGATTGTGTTGTTACGACGGGGCGGGCGGCTTACGGTGACGAGTTTGGCTCAACAAAACTGGAGTGGTTCTCGCAAAAAAAAAGGAAAAATCTGGAGTGGTGTCGGACCCGGACTCGTTCAGGACTTTGTTTGGCACGTCTCTGAAGCCTGAAACGAGCAACACAATCCATCAATCCAAGAACCAATCAACGCCGGGTTCATCGTGACCATCAGGCTAGGGTACTTTTAGGGCTGGGCGGCGGCGCGGCTCTCCGGCGTCGATCCGTACCATCAGGCCAGGGCCTCGCCGCCGTTCCCAGTCGCCAGGTGGAGGCCGGGGTAAAATTCCGCGGAGACGATGTCAGTGCTCATCGTGACCAGCGTGGGCGACATCGAGGTGGACCTCCACACCAGCCAGTGCCCGCTCACCACCAAGAACTTCCTCAAGCTCTGCAAGATGAAGTACTACAACGGCTGCCTCTTCCACGCCGTTCACAAGGACTTCGTCGCGCAGACCGGGGACCCGACCGGCACCGGGGCCGGTGGCGACTCCGTGTACAAGTTCCTCTACGGCGACCAAGCCCGGTTCTTCGACGACGAGATCCGGCCGGAGCTGAGGCACTCCAAAACCGGGACCGTCGCCATGGCGAGCGCCGGTAAAGGTCGCAACGCCTCGCAGTTCTACATCACCTTGCGGGACGGCGTCGACTACCTCGACGGCGAGCACACCGTGTTTGGGGCGGTTGCTGAAGGTTTCGACACGCTGGCGAAGATCAACGAGGCTTATGTTGACGAGAAAGGAAGGCCGTTCAAGGACATCAGGATCAAGCATACGTATGTATTGGATGATCCTTTCGACGATCCGCCGCAGCTCGCTGATCTTATCCCTGAGAGCTCTCCCGTAGGGAAGCCACACGATGAGGTTGCAGAGGAGCGCTTACAGGACAGCTGGGCACCTTTGGATGAAACGGTGGCTCCTGAAGATCTTGAGGAGATTATCCGCGCCAGGGAAGCGCGGACGAATGCAGTGATCCTTACGAGCGTGGGAGACATTCCGGATGCCGACATCAAACCTCCGGAAAACGTCTTGTTTGTTTGTCAACTCAACCCGGTGACACAGGACGAAGATCTGTACACGATCTTTTCGCGCTGTGGGACTGTGACATCGGCTGAAATCATTCGTGACTACAAGACTGGGGACAGCTTGTGTTATGCATTCATCGAATTCGAGACGAAGGAAGCTTGCGTCCGGGCATTTAAAACGATGGGCAATTGTCTGGTTGATGACCGGAGGATCCAGGTTGATTTTAGTCAGAGTGTTTCAAAGATGTGGGGTCAGTTTAGGCAGAGCAAGAGAAACGCAAACAGAGATGGGTGCTTCAAGTGTGGTGCCTCTGACCACCTAGCCAGAGAGTGCGACCAATATGGTGACAGGAAAAACAAAAGCCCCAATTATGTTTTGAGAGATGAGAACAAGCAGCATGGTGAGAATCACGGTCGAAGAAGCTATGACCTAGTATTTGAGAAAGATGCTGCTGATTATCCTGATAAGAAAAATGATGAAAATGGTTACAGAAAAAAGATTCAGAGAGTAGACGATCGAAGATCAGAGGTACCGCCTCAGCGTGAAAGTAATAGGAACAGCCGTGAGAGAACTCACAGTGATGACAAAGGAATTAGGCGTGACAGAACTCGGAATAGGAGCACAAATAGGGCGGATGGTGAGCGGCGCCATAGAGATGATGGATATAAAAAGAGCGAGCGTCACAGGAGAGATGAAGTCAGGCAGAGGAAAAGGAGCCCAGAGAGTAGAGATCGAAGTGACGACGGTGGACACCGTGACAGAAACCAGCATTCTGATGATAGTTCCCACAAGGAAAGAAGGCACAAAGACGGTAGATAGATCTGTATACGCCTATTATCTTTGCATTTGCCTGCTTTCATCAGATGTTATAAACTGACACCTGTTTTACTAGCTCACAACTTTGTCATTGTTGCAGCGTGAGAGGTAGTTAAGTTTGTAAAAATCTCTTTCCATCTTTTCTGTGTATAACGTTGCTAGTTATTTTGTTGGGCGGCACCTGAAACTGTTGAAGGGCTGATCGTAACTATTATATAGACTGGTTATATTTTTCTTGCATAATTGACGTGATTGGCCAATGCAATCCATTATATTTTGTCAAAAAGAAAAGGTTGAAAACTTTAATGTAGGTAGGGATTGCAATATCGACGGTTACTGGTCGGAAACCGCGATAACCGAACTTACCGATCCGGTTCGGTTTCATCGGACGTTCGGTTATCGGTAAAAACCGAACCTGTGTACTGTAACATAATCGGTTATCGCTCGGTTTTGTCGGTAACCGGTCCGGTTTCTTCGGTTTCGTTTTGCTCGGTTTCTCGATATTTCAATCCCTGAGCTGGTATCTCGAGGACATATAACGTGCGAAGACGTTTCAAGAACAAGTTCTCAAAGGCACCTAATTTTGAATACAGGAATTAAGATTTTAGTAAATTGTCATGCTGCAAGCAGGCCTTAATCATGCTGATACAGTGCTCTGAACCGGTGTCCTGTCTGGTGACATCAAACTAAATTCCACAGCAATATGACTTTGCTACTTTCAAAATGAAGGGAAAGTGGACCTTTGAGAACTCGTTCTTGAAACCTAACCTTCCTCTTCATCTATAACTAATGTGAGGGAATACAGTTCTATTTCCCGATTTTCAGTGTCCTGAAATTTTTCACCCTTCACACATATCCTGGTCACTGAGCAACGCGTTTTGAACACATATCCTGGTCACTGAGCAACGCGTTTTGAACTGCAACCAAATATGCGGAAAGTGTCTGGCTCAATAATCTGACCTTCAGTTCTACTGGTTATATATACTGGAATGCCTTGACTTTTTCTTGTATCTAGATCTATCCTTAACGCGGTTGGAATATTTCACCAATTTTACACCTCACATGGTGTCATCTACTGTTGAACTGCCGCCGTCAGTCTCCTCGGTTGCCAAATTTTGATTCATGACAAACCTCAGGCTGTCACCTTCTTCAAGTTCCCACTGCTTCTTGAGTTCATCAATGGCTCTTGATGCAGCAATAGCTACAGCGTGATTGGAGTCTTGAGCCAATCTCTGCAATTGAAACATTGCAACAACCTTATTGAAGTAACTTAAGAGAAATGTAGCGTAGCAAGTTCGGCTATGAATTAAACATCGGCAAAAATGGTTTCAACTTGTATACTTTGGAAAATGAAATGAATCCAGAAATTAGGTGCAAATTTATTTGTGGAATATATACTGCACTCCGAGAATTGAGGGCATGTTTCCACTCTTGCCATGCCTGTTGTGGGCACAAAGATCCTTTTAAGAGAACAGACAAATTCGATTATCCAACAAAAGAGGGAATATTTGCCAAATTGAGATTTCCTTCCTCAATAGCAAGGACAGGCAAGATTTGGTGAGGAACCAAATATGCCCTCAGGCATTATGCATATAGTAATTCGGATACAAGGTACCCAATGATCTTCGATATATTTGACTTTTCCATTTCAATTTGGCATAAGAGAAAGATGAATGCATACCTGCAATGCACCCATGCCAGCATTCCCAAGAGTCCACATGGATGGAGCTGTGGCCAATGCATTAGCCAGGGCTTTCCTATAGGGAGCAGAAATTTACAATGGCCATTAAAATATGCAATATAGTAGCAAAAAAAGTAGTACAATTTACTTCAAAAGCACAAGGAATGTGGTTGCCTTTATGCAACCAAGAAGCACTATAGCTAGGTCATTAATAAACGAAAACTCTATTTCTTTCCCTGTTGAGGCAAAATTTTATTTCTTCATAGGAAAGTAATAGGTTACCTGGCTCCCTGCATAAGAAAAAATCAATAGGAATGACACTTTATAACATACAACAGACTAGGCAGATGTAACTTTTTAAGGGGTTATGAAAGCAGAAACTGATGTTTAGGTACTCAGAAGCTACCATGCAGTCAATGTTGCAATGCTTGCAAACTTGGAACTAGGTCTCTACTTATCCGGCCATTTTCTGTTTAATCTTCTTCTTAAATTAGCCACTCAAGTCTCAAGGTAGTAGTACTGCAATATGGTTATTATATGGATTTGATCTTGACAAGGAAAAAGCGCTGCGCTTGAGGATCATTGTTTCAAGAATGAGTTCATGCTAGCAAAAGAAAATCCTAGATTTGCACATGCTAGAAACTTGTTACAATTTTTGTCAGTAGTATCATTAAAGACTCGTGTCCGACAACTTCTGTCATGTGTTTTGGGCCTTTGGGGTGATATTCTATGAGTTAATTTCAGAAAATTATGCTTCAGTGGAACTGGCAATGAACTGAACTTCTTGGTATAAGCATGAATAATTCAGTATATATAAAATACGAAAGCATGGAGCAACTGATTCAATTATGTTCGCAGAAAATGATTGCAGCAATACGAAATGAGAACATGATGGAATCAAGTGATTAGTTCGGACTTCAGAGGAAACAAAAAAGATGGCTCCATGTACCTAGTATTCACATCTGGAGAGCTTGAACATTCAGCTATCAAGGAAACACTCTTTTTTCCATCCATGGCATCCAGATCAATAAGAGTTGCTACTAACAATTCAAGCTTCACAAACAGAAAAGTCAGGGATGAAAAATGAAAATGGAAATCTTGACGTTGATTAGATGAGTTTAAAAATGGTTCACCTCCTCAGGATCTGTGTAATCAACTCCATCAGCTTCAGAAAAGGCAGATGCCATACTCCAGTATGCTTCCTACAACAGATTTAACAAGGAGAACTCAGCACTAGGACAAGAGGGTGCTGCTAAATAAGTTATATAACGAGCACCTCTATGGCAGTAATCTGATCAGCAGAGATATCACCAGGAAACAGTTCAAGAGTCTTCCCATTTTTCTCGAGTGTAATAAACCTCGTTGAATTTGGGCGAGAAGAACCATCCTTTGGAAGCCTATTTGATCAAATTCAAGCTTAGCTCGAAATGATCAACAGTGAAAATAAAAAAATAGTATGGATTTTCTGACAAAACTTACTGCTCATATAATCTAGTCACCATCATGTCATGGATATCCCGAACAAACTGCATTGGAATTTAAATATGACGAATAAGTATATGAATTAAAAATAAATTAATTCTTAATATTTGGAAAATCAAAACATGATTCAAATTTTCTTGTGGCAAGGGATGCAATATCTTTCATACAGCGCAGCCCTTTATATATAAGTTAATGTGCACACAGCGATTAACAAGGGCAAACTTTGCAGGAACATAGAAAACTGAACCTTCTACATTCGCTAGAGCATGTGGAATGCGGTCCGAATAGTTTTTCCTTTATATATTTGAGAGACCCATGCTGCCAGACAACTTGTTAAAAATTTGCAGGTAATGGAATGCACCATATGTGCATCCGGAACTTCATCCTGCAGAATTTCAACAAAACCGAAGTTCCGATTCTGATTTATTATACTTCATTTAACTAGTATGTATCTTGGTTATGTTCTTACATAATTTCTCTCCGGTATGTTTATTCAACAGGCTTTGCTTTGTACAAATAATTCAGGGAGTGGAGCATGTACTACATGTGGAAGAGTGTAAAGGGCCCATTACGCAAACTCCATTTGTATATTGAGCAGCTGCTCAAACTAGATAAGTTTTTAGGTTTCAAAATGTTGAAATGTTTCACTAGATTATCCCCATTTACACAAATCTCGAATATTACAATTTGTCCAAAGATGGTTATTATAAGCCATGGAACTGCAAGACATCAGAGCAACACATGGAACTTGTTAAGCTACCTTCAAAGCCATGAAAGCATCCTCCATGGCACGTCGTTTGACAACTAAATCAGCTCGCCGCAGATCTGCCTGGATCCAAATTAATAATGTATTGGATTAGCATGAATTCAACAGCACTATGCAAAGAGCATGCTAACTTTATTGGGAAAACAAGACGGGTACTTCTATAACATAAAAAGTTATCCTTGCAATTTTGTGTGATGAATAAATTGAAGTAAAATCAGATGAACTAGTACAGACCTCTAAAGCACCATCACTCCAATGGTTGTCTGCAGCTTTCTTCAAGTCAGACTCAGCTCGTTCCTTTAAAGCCTGAATATTATACAGGTTATAGGTTATATAGATATGAGTAAAAGGATACACAAAGCATGACCTGGTCTAGCAAAACACATACTCTAGCAAAATGGTTAAGGCGGGCCGCCCTCTCCTTCACACTGTGGTCAATCTTCTGAGTATCCTTTCTTGCACGAGCTTTAAGGCAAGATAAATTTAGATGAAATATAAACAGCAATAAAAATAATATTAAAACCATATTATGCCAAAGGAGAGCAGGTACCATCAAGCTTGAGAAATCCCAAGCCTAACACAGCAACATCCTGGCAGGCACGTTTGTTCAGCCTTGTTATACCCCTATAACATAAAGTAGATAAGAAATAAGGATACAAATACAAAATAGTGTCAACAATAATTTTCTGTACTTGAGTAGTATAATTTGGTTGGAGAACAATATCAATACGGTTCTAATTTAGCATACAAGAGTACCTGGAGAGCAGTAGAATATCACTTTGAGCCCTCTCATTTACAAACTTTGCATCGTTGTAAACAAATTTGCAGGCTTCGGCCAACCCTTGACTAGTATAGGCTGAGTTCTTTTTAGATGCAACTTGATCCTCAGAAGATTGAGGACTTCCCCTTGAATGTTGGTCGCAATCCCTACAAAAAGCATTATAACATAAGAAAATCAAAATTATGAGTGGATGAATATTGTCTGACTATGCAGCTTTGCCATAGGCTCATCGAACATTGTTACATCACTTTGGCTTAAGCTGCACGTAAATAGATATGTATGAAAGCAATTAAAAATTTTACAAATGCTAATGCCCAAAAAATTTTTTTCTTCAAGCATCCTGAGAGCACGTGACATATTTACACTAATAAAATTTAACTTAAGGCATGAATTTACTATAAGCAAATGAAAAAATTTTAGCTAAACTACAAACCTATATGCATATAAACAGTCATGGATTGATATGACTTAAATATTCCATTGCTTGGCATCTGTTAATTGTTAATATGACTTAAAAAAAGCAAATAATTGTTTTACAGAATTTGCAGAGCAATTACCATATTACATGCATCTGTGATGCAACACTACAGCTGTTTTACAAACAATATTGTACCAGTTATAAAAAAATAAATGTACCAATACCAAGCATAACCAGCTTCTAAAGAACACTGTGACCAGAAATCTGTAAGGCCCAAACTTGATGACTGTAGTAAGTACTAACATATGAATTTGTTTCGAAAAGAAGTACTAACATAGGAGGACCAACTATTTTCACTTTTCTATGAGTCACACAAATTATGAAGAACTAAGCAGTTGGTAGAACATGTCATAGGACAGTAGATAGCAGTTAAATGTTACCTGTAAGAATCTGTGCCATCTTCAGAACTTTTGCACTCTTTAGTTTCACTGCTATTACGAGAACCATGACACCGAACATTGCAGCCTTGTCTATCATTTGTACAGAGCCAGGAATCTAAGTGATATCCATTTATCCGCTTCCTTGATTCTAATTTTTGGGGCACACAATTCAATGACATGAAAGGTAGTCTTTTCAGCTTACACGGGATTCCAATCTGATCATTGTAGCAAGCTCTACAAGCTGTTACCGTGCCAGACATATTGGTAGCCATACGCACACAACCTTTATGTCTGTTACCAACAACTTATGAACACTGAGCCCAACAAATAATCTCAATTACGCCTTCATAACCTGATCTTGCAGCCAGGTGGGAGTTATGATGTACAATCCTTGATTACCTGATGTTGAATGTGATCATTAGTTACAGTTATAGCAAGCGCACAAATAGTCAAGTACAGAATCAAACTAACAAAAATTTATGTAGACAAAGTATAAGTGAAATTGTTGGGGGTCGCTATTAGCATCTATATATGGTTTCATTTAGCTGTCCCACATTGAACTTGTTCACATTGAACTGCAACATTTTTTTTAATGCAATTATATACTCTCATCAGTCTCCTCGAGCAGATTACTTTGCCATGTTAGCATCACTAATTATCTGTATAAGGTGAGCATCAGTTTCCAGCTAAGTAGAATTGCCAGCTGAAATTCTAACCCGGTCCAGAGAGTGGAACCAGAAGACTGATACAGTGATACTCCATATTGGCAAGGAAAAAAAAAAAAGATGCTTACCTGAACGGATCATCAATCAAGCGTTCGTCCTTGCGGATGCTGGTAGTGATCTGTCTAGGCTTTGGATCTACGGGGAAGGAGTGAGGGAAGCAGAAGCAAAATGTGAGGGGCCAAATGAAGCAGATTCCCGTGAGGAGCTGTGTGATACGAAGGAGGGGGGAGAGATTCTGGCAGCGGCAGGGGAGGAAGGAGAGCGACGCGCGGCCACACAGGCTCGGGCGGCGAAGCGTCAGCCACCAGTTGTCCTTGCGGCGGGAAGGCGGCCAACAGGCTGGGACCCCCCGGCCTTCCTTATCCGAGATCTTCTGTGTGGCTCAGTAAATGGACAACTCCAACTGAAACCGTGCGGCGGAGGCCCATTCTTCATCTCGCTATCTACATTCTACTTATGCTGTTGCCTTGTTTCATTCACAGCTTTTCGGTACCTTGAACATATGATTTAAGAATGTCTCAAAAAATAGAATGTACATATGAACTAGGAAGAAATCCCTGACCACGTACGTACTCTGTTCTAAGCATTACGTATGAGTTACAAGGAGAAACACCATATCGCTGTTACTAAGCAACGAGCTAACAAGTCACAACATCTGGACCGCAAGAAATCTAGGCAGCGTTCGAAAGAGATTTTTTTTGGCTGTGGCTGCAGCAGCTGCTGTTTCCTCCTCCCAGTGCTACAGTGAACTCGAAACTAGAAAGCCCAGCTGCTGATATTCTAACAAAACAAATATTCAGGCACAAAATTCTGTAGCTCATGTATACAACAGTTAATCCAATGCCCTCTTGTTGCATAATGTTTTTGCGAGGAAGTTTAGCAGCATGACGGGCTACAGAATATTCCCTCTTGTTGACAAAGTTGCATCTTCCTGGATAATGTCAGTGCTAATTACATAGGATTGCCTAATTTGGACCAATACATAGGAGTATAGGACTGCCTAACTTCGCAAAGCTACTTCAACAATTTCAGGCTATTACGCTGTAGCTTCCTATTGATCTACTGCGGCTATACCCTTGCTATGTCCGCTCTAAAGATATGAGTGACTATTTGATGACGATGCATCAATGTGTTATTCAGCTTGCTGCCACCAAATTTTGGTGCTTCGACTTCGATTGCTGTGTTTCCTGACTACTGGATCCTTTATTTGAGGGTTCACTAGAGCTTTGTGCATCAACAACACAACAACTGATTGGCTTCTCAACCTTGCCGAAGGGCACATTTTTACGAGAGTATATCTCAACGAACCTGCAGGAAGAAAGTAAGATATGTCCTGTGGTCAGAAACAATGTTCAGAAGGATTGAAAATAAGAATTGTTGAACCACCAATTAAGAACGTGCAAGATGGAATCAAGCTACAAATTTCACTATTAGGATGGTAATTAGTGAAATCTAGAACCAGTAGTTCTTCCTGTTCTTTCCCAGGTAGCAGTTTAAAGATCTATGGATGATTTTTTTTAAAAAAAAGGAATAGTACCGATGAAAAACAATGTTGAACAGGAGCAATGATGGATGTAATTTAAGCCATATTAGATGAATAGAAGATTCTGCTAGGTGGTATCAATGGTATTGAGAGAAATTAGGTGCAGCCACAGCACTCATTTGTCCACTACTGGAACAAGAGAAGCCCACGTGATTCAGCCATTGGCTCAACACTATATTACCTTACAGATATATTCAACAAGAGAGCTAACAGTATTATCCTTGAAGTTCTTTAGCACAAAACCATAAACCAGGGAATAATTACATGGAATTGCTCTAGGAAAAAAAGAGGAACAATAACACAAAACTTTGATGTATATCATGAGAAATAGAAAAAAAAACAATACCGTGAAGAAATTAAGAGTCTAACAAAAACGTACCTGGTTGCAGCCTCCATAGATTCCATTTTGAGATATGCAAAACCCTTACAGATAGGATCGCGGGTCTTCTTATTTGCAGAGACTGCTGGATTTATACTTAAGAGTCCAGGAAAACCTTTAAAAGCTTGTTTCAGGTCCTTGTGTATGTTTTTCTTTTTTGGGAGGTTCCAGACACGAACTTGAACACCACCATCACTGAGATCTAATACAAAGTATAGGTAATGAATCAAAAAACAATTTACGCTCATTAATAATAGTGTAAAACACCAACAATGATAGCTAATGAAATGGCGTCGATTTCAGAAACTCTAAAATGAAATTGTGAGGCAGCTCAACTATCCATTAATGAAGGAAAATGCATGTGTAGCAAGAATTTTAAAACCTTTTATCCCTAGGTATTCTTACATTAAGAAAAAGGATGATCACTAATCAATCAATATGTTTTCATATGGCAGTTTCTTAATATCACTTTTGGGGCTAACATTTCATAATGTGTGCTAAAATCATCGAATTCAAAAATATTTGTTTCAGACATCCTGTAACTTTTCTTACAGTGAAGAAAGCGTACCAACGACCAATGTGCAACATTGTATGGGGAAATAGTACAAGGACTATTTTTATGTCTTGACTGAATATCCAAGATTGAGAGTATTGGATATAAAGAAAATTTTTACGTAGTTGTCTCCATTAAACTATTAAAGAATGCACGTCTTTGTTTGTCCAGAACATAAAATATTACAATGAATATGTACATCAAGTAACACTAGGGAAGATAGATGCGAATTGCTTAAGATTAATTGAAAAAAAAAATGCATCACTCCCTGCATTAGTATTTTGCCTTATAGTGGTCGATCACCACATGGATGGCATCTTTCATTAGAGAAATTATCTTAGAAAAAATATTTTAGACAAGTGAAATCAAGTTTTAATCACAATGGCGATCAACTACAGATGGAAAGAAAACATACTTTGGTCAAATGGCTTTTGAGAATTGAGACCCATAGGCTTTTGGGGATTGTAAAAGAAGCTAAGCTCACTTTTCACGGGGCAGGCATTATGACAGCAAGGACTAGGCAGATAGAGAAGTCAAAGCTGGTTCTTTTTTAAAGATCATTTCAGCAAAAAAAAAGTGATGTTAACTGTTAATTAATGAAATTTCAAATTCAAGCTCCTTTCTAGACTTATTTATCTAATTTATGCACTATACAAGATACTCTTGGTTTATTTTACTGTTGTCTCAATGGATTCACTCGCAGCGGATCTTCATGGCTTCACCCAAAATCCTATAACAGAATTACAACCTCTGAAACTATCTAAAGATGCAGCAAGTGAGAGTTTCCCAACTAGCATTACCCATTATCGTAATATAAAGAATTGCACAGAGAACAAACCTGCGCCCGCTTCTTTGTCTGATTTGTCCCCCACGCGGCGCTTGGCCGCGGCCGGCTCGCCTTTGCGTCGTACCCCGCCCACGCCCATCTCCCGGAGAAGCTGCTCCTCAATGTCGGTGGAGTACGTCTTCCCCGCACCGAAACCCACAGGCTTGGGGCGCGCCGCCAGAAACTCCTCCTCATCTACCGCTTCTTCTTCCTCCTCATCGTCGTCCTCCTCCGCCTCCGATTCCACGTCATCGTCATCGAAGCTGGGGGCGGCCACGGGCTCGCGCTGGCGGCGGCCGTATTTCCTCAGCCGCGGGAAGGCGGAGGGGATGTGGGACGCACGGAGCCTGGAAAGCCGCGAGAACGCGGCTGATGCCGGCGCCGGCGCAGCCGCTGCGGTGGCGCACGCGGCCGGCGGCAGCAGCAGCTGGAGTGGCATTTCGATTTTTTTTTTTCTTTTCAGAAGAGGAAACAGGGTCGGTCAGGTCAAGATACGGTTACTTATCGTCGTCGTCACAGAAGAGCGTATCCCAGCCGTCCGATGCTTATCGCAATCGCACCCCACGCTTTTCACTTCGCCTCCGCCTGCCTGGCGACATTTCCCCACCTCCCCGACGAAGTGCCGAAGCCTCGCCGCCGGCCGCCCTCGCTCCACGGCCTCCGTCCTTCCCCTCGCACCTCCGCCACTGGGACCGAGTAGGATTATGCTCTGCCTCCATCGCTGCCCCCGTGTGTACCCGCCGCCGCCGCTTTCCGCCGTTTGCCGCCAGTCGGCCGCCTCTTCGCCGGCGCCCAAGCGCGGCTTTCCAGCTGCTGTTCGCGCTCAGAACCCTCCGCGGCGGGATGCGGTTACACCAGCGGCGAGTGTAGAGCTACAACGTGGTCAAGTGGAAGATGATGATGACGGGGAGGACTTGGGCGAGGCGCTCGCAAGGACGCGGCAGCTCGTGGAGTGCTCCATGTTCGCGGCCGTGGCCGGCCTCGCATACTTCCTCAGCAACTCCCTCGCCATCGAGGTATGCCTCCTTCTGCATTATGTTCCATGTGCCACTGTGTGCTAGTTAATTTATGGTGTTACATTCGCCCCCAGAAAAAAAATGGTGTTCAATATGTTCCATGTGCCACTATGTTCTTGTTAATTTGCGGTGTTAGTAGCAAGATCTCGTCGACAATTCCATATGATCAAGTTGAACTGACTATCTCTAAAGAAAGAAATTGGAAAGTGGGTTCAAAAACAATTGATAGAAAGCGGAAACAGCAAGAACTAACAGAATGCTTTGCTTCTCGTCAGCTGGTCGAAATTTAACCTGAACAAATGGATGCACATGCCTACATCCCTTAACACCGGTGCTAACTCATTTCTCTCTCCTTTGGCTCCTGCTTAGCACCAATGGATGCACATGCTCTAAATACTATGACATCAACGTAGGTATAACTTTTATGCTTGCTGTACAAAGTAGGTTTAATATTTTCTTGTTTTTCCTTACATATATTTATGGTGTTTGATACTATCAAAGTAAGTTTACTTCTTTTTTTTTCCTCATGCAGAATTACTTTAGTTGCTTTTTTCCATTGCCAGTTGTTATTTCCTCCTTAAGATGGGGTTTAGACGCTGGTAGGAAAACTGTGGTAAGCCCAACCTAAAAGTTTGTTTCATTTTTATTTTCGCTGCATTCTGTGTAACTGTTTCTTGGATTGCCTCACCAGGTGGCTACTGTATTATTGTTATTCACATTATCTGGCCCTGTAAAAGCGTCCACTTATCTGGTAAGTAAATTGTGCCTTATTTATTATTCGGCCCAAGTGCATCTAACACATCCAAAGATAGCAATTGGCATATTTAGCTCAAAATTAACAGTCATTAATGCTATGATTGACTTGGATGCTTTACTGGCAAAACCAACAACGAATAGCAACATTATATTCAAGTGTAAATAACAAGGAAATGCTTAGCATATAAAAACGAAAATTCTGAGTGAAAATCTCCAAGATTCACAGGTTTCATGCAGGAATCATAGGCTTTATATAACATCAGTGGTTTTATTTCTTACATTGAATGAGTTATGATTTTGTGGGTGAACGTACCATGTGTGTATATATCCTTCCTGTTTTAGTACTTACGTGAGACTTAGAAACTAAAATGAATCTGTATTCATAATAAATTGCACTTTTATTCACCTCCCACGCCTCTGCTCTTATTTTTATGCAGCTTATGCATGGAGTAGTTGGTCTCGCCATGGGTACTATTTGAGGTAAGTTAAAATATTGGAGCTTCCGCCTTCATTATGGATTCTTTTACTAGAAATATCTATTTATGGATTTGCATCAAAGGTGCATTTGCGCTCACAGTAACATTCTTTCCTTCCTCCCCCAGCTTGGAGACCAATTGGATTGTGTCCATCATACTCTGCTCCATTGTAAGTTCTCTTTTCTAGCCCATCCATACAATGCATAATCTCTAACATCAGAAGGTGTGAGGTCTGAACCTTTTTTCTTTCATTTGAGGGTGGGTCTGGGTCGAAAGTTGGCAACCTCCTCAGCATGTGCTATGTACCAACATATTCTACATTATATACTTTTGATATTTTTTTCTCAAATTGTGTACGTAAAATTGTAGTTTTGAAATGAATTTAAATCAAAATTTCTAGGTCAAAAGTTCGCTATAACTCTAGATCCTACTATGCTTGGACCATGCTCTGGAAGAATTTTCTGTTTAGCATAAGTGTAGGGGTATCTTGTCACAAAACTACCAAGAATTTTAAAACTTTTTTTTTGACTGATAGCATATTAAAACTCAATGTATTTTGTTATGGTTAATCATCTTTCGTGCTTTTTGTCAAATGAAGCTGTGATTGCTAACATTTTGCCCTGCTAGAAGAACAGCGGTGTGAAAAGACAATAGATGCTTCTACGAAAGCTTGTGTCCATAAAGTAGAAAGGGGGTAGTCCATTAGTCAGTACAATATCTGGATTCTATCATCATTGAGCAAAATTAGTTACAAAGTAGCAGCCATGTTTTGCATATCTCATTATAGATCCCAAGTCTGGATTCATTATGAAATGTTGTCACGTGTCATGTCAGGTTGTGTTGATCTATGCGATTGTTATGTCTCGCTGTGCAGAACAAGTTGAATCTAATCCAACAATTTTTCGTGCAGACCCGTGCTCTGGGGGCTTGCGGCTATGTTTTAGTGTCGTCATTCCTGATAAGAGAGAATATTCTTGCATTGGTATATGATCTTCCGTATGCAACATTTAGAATTGGGGAACACTAAAAAAAGTTTGTTCATCAACATCTACTCGATTTCAGATAACGGTTAATATTCATGCTTCCCTGACATATATCCTGGCGGCGGCTGGTGTGAACACAATTCCTTCCATGGATGCAATATATTTACTCTTTGGGGCGCTGGTAATTTCCGAAGTTACAAACTGTGTTTATTAAAAAGATTTTTTCCATATCTAAATTTTCTTTTCTATTGCAGCTTCTACTTAACTGCGGATTCTTTGTCTTCCTGCTGCATATAATATATACAGTGTTCCTGACCAAACTTGGAATAAAGTCATCACTGAGATCACCAAGATGGCTGGAAAAAGTGATTTTGATGTCGAGGTAGGGGTTTCTGACTCAACTTTCTGGGAACATGATTCTTGTTGCCCCCAACATATTGTAAATTTGCAGCTTTAGAACGAATGAACGGCTTTTTTTTTTAGTTAGGCCAGAGTGGCCAACAAGATTTGTCTAGCGATGAATCTGAGGATGTATCATTCACTGCGTTGATTGAGCTACACTTGATTCAGTTGTCTTGTAGTGGAAATGCAACCAAAGCACGTCATATGGGCAAAGGCTCTCACAGCGCGGTGGCAAGTCCACCGGCTGGGAGGGTGCCCACCGGGTTTGATCCTGAGTGCCGCCTATTTCTGCCTCAGGGCCTCCCTGGGTATTTCTCTCTCTAAAAAAAGGCACATCATGGGTGGAATTGTCGCCTGCATTATACATCACCACCTTGGTTCCAGGTCAATAGTTTCATGTCTCTTAGCCATTCGTTTTGTTGGTGTCAACAATTGCATGTCTCTCTCTGCCACTAAACGAAGGATTACATTACAAATTCTTTGGTCTCCTCTCTGCCGCAGTTGCAGCCACGCTTAATGCTTCTTGCTTGCTCATGGCGATTTTTTTTTTACGATTACACACTACGACTTAGACACTCACAACGCACGTACACTCACTCATGGCGATGTTTTGTTGTTGCCCTTCTTAGTTGTTGTTATATGTCCCTTTTTAGGCTCTTGTCAGAACACCATGTAACAATTGAGTTTGTAAGGTAATCCTTCATTTCACAATGGTTGTTATTATATCATTCAGATTTATTCCTCACAATACTGGTTATTCTTGCAACCTAGAGCAAGTATAATAGGTCTTAATAAGCAGGCTAAAGCATGTTCCATGTCGTCAGAATCTGAGGTGGAATAGTGAGAATAGAAGAGAGAGAATTGAGCGGATGATTCACACGTCGCCCGCTCAAGCACATATGGCCCAAGGGGAAAAGCGCAAGCGTTCAGGCTGAAGCAAATGCTTTCCTTTCTCTACCCAATAGAGGACGTCCACGTACAAGTATTAAATGTTTAAATATTTATTTGAGGCAAACTAACAGCCGGCTGAAAAACTGACCCATTAGCTGTTGAATGACATGGCATTACTTCTTAATTACCACCACCGTGGGATTCAGATGCGGACGTGGTGGGGAGGGCACATGTTCTTGATGTGTGCGTGTGTGTGCGTGTGCGTGTGTCATCCGCGTCGTTGTGTACGTAGACCACAGGAGGCCCCAAGGCTATATACACGGCTGCATAAACTAACGGACCTAGCTACATAGATTGACGGACTTTTTGTAGCCACGTAACTCCAAAGCGCATCACTCACGTCTATCCAGCTCCCTAGGCACCTAACTATGTTACGTACACACTACCAGATACGGCAGCATACCCAATCGTCGGTCGCCTTCCCTTGAAATTACCTCTAAATGGAGGGGAGACGACTGATTTTATCTGGTGGCACTACTTCGGCACCACGACGGCTGCCGGCTGAGGCTCCGGTGAGCCGACAGTATCGGCCTCCTCCTCCCCGGTATGGACTGCTCCCTGGGCTGAGGTTGCACCTGAGGTTGAACCACCGCGGGGAGCAGCTCCTCCTACTGTTGCGGCGGTGACGACGCCGACATGGCAACGATCTTCACGCCACAAGCAGGAGAACCAGCCGTCTTGAGATTCGGATGTTCAGGCGCGAGGTGGGGTGGGGGCATTGGGGGAGGGGATGGATTGAGTTCGGCGGCGTCTTCCTCTTTTGGCAGGACTGCGTGAGAGCGTCTGAGGGTGGCCAAGCACGGCGCGTCAAGCCGTGAACTAAAGGGTGGTGGCGGTGGGTTACCTTCGTCGTGCCCCGACGCGACAACTATCAGTTACATAACATCAGGCGTGACCGCCACCATGGGAATCAGATGTGGATGTGGTGGGGGAGGGGATCAGTTATCGATGTCGATGTGTCCGATTCACCTTCACCCCCCTTCTCAGTCACATGATACTTACAATGTGTATGTGAGAGAGTGAGAGTCATCCTCGCCGTTGTGTACGTAGACCACAAGAGGCCCAAACGTTATGTACATGGTGTAGACCGACAAAATCTGCATAGCCACGTAACTCCAAAGCGCGTCACCACGTATGTCCAGCTACATAGGCAGGCATCTAGCTACGTTACGTACACACTGTTAGATACGGTGGCGCGCCTAGTCATCGGTCACCTCCCTTCGAAATTACCTCGACTCAGGAGGGAGGAAACAATTAACCAGAGGGGACACGACTGCTTTTACCTGGTGGCACTGCTTCGGCACCACGATGGTCGCTGGCGGAGGCTGTGGCGAGCCGACGGTATCGGCTTCCTCCTTCCCCGGTACAGACTGATCCCCGGGCTAAGGCTGAACCACCGCGGGGAGCATCTCCTCCCGCTGCTGTGGCGTCGGCACCGACACGACAACGATCAACACGGCACAAGCAGGAGCACCAGCCTCCCTGAGATTCGGATGTTGAGGTGGGAGGTGGGGTGGGGTGGATGGATTGAATTCATTAGCGTCTTCCTTGTTTGGCAAGACATACTGCGTGAGAACGTCTAAGGGCGGCCAGGGCGCGGCGTGTGAAACCGTGAACTAAAGGGCGGTGGGGGGTACATTGCCTCTCATCATCGGTCGACGAACTGACTATCACTTACATAGCATCCGACCGCCACCATGGGATTAAGATGCGGATGTGGTGGGGGAGGGGATCAGTCATCGATGTGTCCGATTCGCCCTAACCCTCCTCGGTCACACGATACTTACAATGTGTGTGTACAGTGCGAGTCTAAGGGGTGGGCCGGGTGGGCCGCGCAGATTCAACTCAGCAGCCCTTTGTAGCACTGTAGCACCTACGAACAGTAGATTTTTTTTTCTTTTCTTTCCCCTCTTTTGGCCCACCCTCGTGAGCCCAGCTAATTTTCGGCCCACCCCAGGCCCAAATCTGGACTCGTCACTGTGTGTGTGTGTGTGTGTGTCATCCTCGTCGTTGTGTACGTAGACCACAGGAGGCCACAATGTTATGTACACGGCTACGTAGACCGATGGACTCTGCGTAGCCACATAACGCCAAAGTGCATCAGCCACGTCTGTCCAGATACCTAGGCACCTAGGTACGTTATGTACACACTACCAGAGACGGTGATGAGCCCAGTCATCAGTCGCCACCCCACAAAATTACCTCAATGCAGGCGAGAGAAAACAATTAATCGGAGAGGAGATGGCTGCTTTTATACCTTGTCGCACTACTTTCACGCCACGACAGCGACCCTCTAATGTGACCCTGGATGAAACCTACATCAACAAAAATTAGTCATATTGACCTATGTTCAATTAATCCCGAAACATAGCACAAGCTTTTGATGGTTGGGATGTTGGAGACACATCGATGCTTATGATCGTGAAGTGGCCAACACCCAACCACACCACTTGAATCAAGAGTGTGTGCGTATCTGTCATCCTCGTCGTTGTGTTCGTAGACCACAGGAGGCCTCAAGGCTATGTACACGGCTGCGTAGACCGACGGACGCTGCCTACCTATGTAAACTGACGAACTTTGCGTTGCCACGTTACTCCAAAGCACATCACCCACGTCTGTCCAGCTACCTAGGCACCTATCTACGTTGCATACACATTACCAGATACGACAGCCTGCCCAGCCGTCAGCCGCCTCCCTCGAAATTACCTCGATGCAAGCGGGAGAAAACAATTAACAGGAGGGGAGATGGCTGTTGTTATAACTGGTGGCACTACTTCCGCGCCACCACAGGGACCCTCTAATGTGACCATGGATGAAACCTACATCAACAAAAATTAGTCATAGTGTCCTATGTTCAATTAATCCCGAAACATAACACAAGCTTTTGATGGTTGGAATCTTGCAGACACGTCGATGCTTATGATCGTGAAGGTGTAGTGGCCAAGACCCAACCACACCACTTGAATCAAAAGTGTGTGTGTGTGCGCGCGCGTGTGTGTGTGTGCGCGCGTGTGTGTGTGTGTGTGTGTGTGTGTGTGTGATCCTCGCCATTGTGTACGTAGACCACAGGAGGCCCCATGGCTATGTACACACCTGCATAGACCGACGGACGCTTCCTAGCTATGTAGACCGACGAACTCTGCGTAGCCATGTAACTCCAAAGAGCATCACCCACGTCTGTCCAGCTACCTAGGGACCTAGCTACGTTACGTACACACTACCAGATACGGTGGTGTGCCTAGTAGTCAATCGCCTCTCCTCGAAATTACCTCAATGCAGGTGGGAGAAAATAATTAATCGGGGGGGAGATGGCTTTTGTTACACCTGGTGGCACTACTTCCGCTCCACGACAGCCACCCTCTAATGTGACCATGGATGAAACCTACATCAACAAAAATTAGTCATAGTGACCTATGTTCAATTAATCTCGAAACATAACACAAGCTTTTGATGGTTGGGGTGTTGGAGACACGTCGATGCTTATGATCGTGAAGGTGTAGTGGCCAAGACCCAACCACACCACTTGAATTAAGTGTGTGTGTGTGTGTGTGTGTGTGTGTGTGTGTGTGTGTGTGTGTGTGTGTGTGTGTGTGTGTGTGTGTGATCCTCGCCGTTGTGTACGTAGACCACAGGAGGCCCCAACGTTATGTACACGGCTACGTAGACCGACTGACGCTGCCTAGCTATGTAGACCGATGGACTCTGCGTAGCCACGTAAAGCCAAAGCGCATCACCTACGTCTGTCCAGCTAACTAGGCACCTAGCTACGTTACGTACACACTACCAGATAAGATGGTGTGCCGAGTCGTCAGTCGCCTCCCATCGAAATTACTCAATACAGGCGGGAGAAACAATTAACCGAAGATGAGATGGCTGCTTTTATACCTTGTGGCACTACTTCGGCACCATGACGGACACCCTCTAATGTGACGATGGATGAAACCTACATCAACAAAAATTAGTAATTTCAAAACATAACACAAGCTTTTGATGGTTGGGATGTTGCAGACACGTCGATGCTTATGATGGTTGGGGCTAAGAGAAGGCATGAGGCAGGGATCAAGATCCTAAGCACCACTCATACTCCTAAGTCATTGTTTCCATCGAATAATTTGGTGAAACATATGCACCAAAAGAGCAATCGTATGATCTTTCGAAAAAAAACACAATCCAAACTACAGCATATCTTGTGCCATATATATTCTTCAATTACTTTCTCTTCATGTTCCGCAAACATGAACCACTTGTCTTTATTTTTCCAATTAACTCGGCATAATGTTGCCGATGGGAGAACACCCCATTGCATAATAATACAAACAACCTTGCCGCTATATAGATATGTATTACACAATAGCCTTTCAACTTCCAATATGCGAGCCCTTTCTCTACCATCAGAGTCTTGGTCCGAAGAACATCTCCCTGCTTGTACATATTTTGTCGCCATATATTTGAAGAAAAAGATCAAAACCAATACTAAACAAATAGCTCAATTTGTTTACACACTACATAATAAGATAAACAAACATTGAGGGCAATAATGATATACCGCTCAAGAATGTTTTGCAGTTATCAAGACTGAAAGGGAAAAATAAGTGCAACTAAAAATTAGCAAATAAGAAAACAATTACAACACCACTTGTGTGTTTCAACTTTGATTTATTGACTATTAAAAAGACTTGGTGGAGTTTAGCGACTACAAAATCATATCAAGAAAACAAGTTTCAAATCAATCCTTCTCAACTTGCATTCATGTTTGCTAATTTCAATTATTTTTTGTTTGAAACTTTTTGAAAAACAATTTTTTGTTTGAAACTTTTTGAAAACCAGCAATAAGTATGGCCCACTGTATATTTTTTTTTAAAAGGGGGGGGGGGGTATGTTGTGTCATGCACGTCAACTGCCGATGGTGGTGGGTTGAGCTTGACGGGGAAGGCGTATTGTGCCATCATTGGCAGTAACATTGTTATGAGAGGGATTGTGCGAGGAAAGACACCGTGAATAGGGACGCCGAAGGTTGGATAGTTGTGTCTTTTGAGAAGCTAATAGGACAATTGAAGATGATGGAGAACCGGTGCACTAGAAAAAATATGGGAGATGTCTCCTTCTTAGGTGACTCAAATTTTGCTAATCTATCAGTCACTTTTTTCAGGCATTGGATTTTGATCCAACCACCTAAATTTTTCATTCATTCATAAAAAAAAATGAGTGGGTTGGAACCCCAACATTTACTCTAGTTATTTTACTGTCACCTAACATTTGTTCTGTTTGCTTAGGCTACTCCTAATGAAGAATTTTATTTTGTTGTTTTTAAATTGCCACATAAGCAACAAGACACTTATATGATGAATGAAATAAGTCATACAATGTATTTATATTTTTTTGCAAGGGATACAATGTATAGTTTCGTGTTTGATGTTTCCAAAATGTATATGCAAGACGCAAAGTGTGTTGGACATAGTGCACATGTTGTTTCATCTAAATAAAACATATTTTATCTCTTTTCTAATTAATTCATTGCCACATCATAAAAATATTTACATGACACTTTATTTAGTGAAAATGAAACTCTCAATAAAAGTAGCCTACCGAAATATCCAACGCAAAAGGAATATCGGTGAAAACAAAAGGGCTACCGTGTCATGTTTCCCGTGCGTGTGCTCGGGCACCAAGCCTGAAAAAGGGGAAGGGCCGTGGGAAAATTTGTAGCGAAGGGGGAAGAAGCAGGCGGCGCGGGCAGCGCGTCACGCGAGAGGGAAGCTTTCAAAATTTTCGGGGGGCAATTGGAATTCGGTGGCGCCGGCGTCCGTTTTCGGCGCGGCGCATGATCTTCCACCCCGCTCCCGCTCTCTCTGCCAAAATTCGTCACATTTTAAACCGCCCCCTCTCCGGGCGTCCAGAAACGGAAGAATTCCCCACCACCCCAGGCTGTTCACACCAGAGCAATTCCGCTCCCCATTTCGCCTCGAATCTGAGAGCGGCGGCGGTTAGGTTTTCCCTCTTGTCCTCTCCCGAGCTCGGCGGCGGCTTGGGATGGCTGCGTCGCCGGATAGGAGCTGGAGCGGCCTGGAGCGCCTGGCCGCGGCGCTGGAGCAGCAGCCGCAGCCGCTGGAGTTCATAGCGCCGCCGGAGGCCAAGGCTAAGAAGCGCAACCCGGCCCCCGGGGTCCGGGTGGTTGGCCGCCGGATCTACGACCCGGAGAACGGCAAGACTTGCCACCAGGTGAGCTTCTCCGACCGCCGTCCGTCCTCCTGTCCTTCCTACCGGCTTCCCGAGGTGCGTGGATTTGACTCGTTTCTGGTTCTCTGCTCGTCTCCTCCCCCGCAGTGCCGCCAGAAGACGACGGACTTCTCGGCGGCGTGCAAGCAGGTCAAGAAGAAGGGCCTCTGCACGATCAAGTTCTGCAAGAATTGCCTCCTGAACAGGTACGGATTCTCCCCCGCTTTCTTCTCGCGTTTCGCAATTTAGTCCACGGCTTTAGGCTGGTCCTGTCTCGTGTCGTTAGGTACGGCGAGAATGCCGAGGAGGCGGAGGGGAACGAACAGTGGACCTGCCCCAAGTGCAGGGGAATCTGCAACTGCAGCTTCTGCAGGTTCGTTTTCTGTGCTGGATGATGGTTCTTTAATTCGATTGTCACTATTGGGGGGATCTGGGATCTTTCGTTGGTAGGTCAGTTATTCGGTCTGTTGTTTGATCAGAAAGAAGAAGGGTGAGTCGCCAACTGGGATAATGGCCCACCTCGCCAAGGCTTCAGGTCATAGCTCTGTCCATGATCTCCTTGTAAAGGGGTCAGACGTGATAGCTGCGGCACAGACCATGCTGAAGGCGAATGCTAGTGATAAGGTAGTATTATTTTGCCAAACAGTTCTTGTACCCTATAATTGCTCATTCTGGTTGAAACGCTTTGCTGACCCTGCTGTTACAAAACAGCTGCAGGGCACAAAGAGGGCCCCAAAAACTGATACTGCTGCTGATGAGGTGGTGGAAGAACAGGATGAGAATGTTGACATTGATCTCAATGCAGTTCCATCAGATGAAGGGGATGAAAATGTAGGCATTAATATCAATGCAGTTCCTTCTGTTCGTATGAAGAAGAAGCTGAAGCGCCAGTACAAAAAGAAGAATCCTGCTGATGGAAAGTCCCATGGTGGAGATAATGGTGAACCGCTACCTAGGGATGAGATCCCTGCTGCTGCTGCTGCTACTAACATTGTGCTACCAAGGGGTACTGTGATCAATAATATTGCAGGTGCAGAGCTTGATGAAGAAAACGCTGGGCCTGCAATGCAGTTTAATGAGTTCTGCCGTGCATTCGCAGAGGTAGCTGAAAAGAAAAAAAATGAACTTATTTATTTTACTTTGATGATGCATGCATTGTTTTCATAACAAATTGATGGCATCTTTGAGACTTTGAAACATTATATGGTCTGGCCTGTATTCAGATATCTAATAAGGTGACTAATGCTGTATGTCATCTCATGAACTCTTCTAGCGCTATCACAAATTTACATTTTATTGCTAAGCGCAGTTGTAGTTACTATTAGAGTTTGCTAAATGTTGGGAGCCCCATCAAGGTAAGTTGAGATGCTTGAGGCCGATGCATCGAGGTAAGCAGAACTTGCCGTGGAGGTTTTGAGGCTGCAAACCATTGATATAAAAGGATGTTTGGAGTGGGAATGGATGTTGTATGGGTTATAAGGCAAGATAGCATTAGAGCAATATCTGAACTTGCACCTACCGTTGATCCTAAGATAATAGAGAGGTTCTCATGCTGGTCCATCAGCCATCGATAAATGTTGCATTGCATCTGACCATTGGCTCCTTGCCTAATCATTTGGTTTGGGGTAACTCACGCATAGCTCACCGAAGTGCAGCTGTTACCTGAGCTTGCGGTGCCAGAAATGAGCACTTGGCAGCTCTATTCATTTTCCGACATGGCTACCATTATTATTAGCTCTATAAAAAAACCACCGTCAGCGCAAAAGGACATCCGAAAATGCCTGGGCAGCCATTCTTCCCAGTTGTTGTCTGGTTTTGGATTGTTTGGGCCACCTTTGCAAATTCAGGTTGAGGCCGTAAACCGTGAGAGCGCAGGGCCGATTAATATCATAGGTTTAATAGACCCTATGTTAAAGTAGTCTGCCATAGTACCCATATACTAGCACAAACATAATACTAAGTGTTTCAGTAATTGTGAGTTTTTTTGCTTAGTAGAAATATGCATCATGACAATACCTTTCTGAAAACACTTACTTTATGAGGATACTGTTTAAATCAAGATGTCAAGAGTATATACATTATTTGGTATAATTAGTCATTTTTTACTGTTTAGTATAACCTCCTCTCTCAACATTATTGTTGTGGTGGTATGAATAAATGCACAAAGAAATCATAATTTGGTTCAAACGTTTCGCGATTAAAATTGCATCAGGATTTTTCAATATTATAAATATCAAATTGTCTACTGTTTAACATTTCGACGCTAAAAATAGGGCCTTTATTAACCCCTGCCTTCATTGGCCCAAGGATCGAACCCGGGTGGCTGTGCTCCCATCCGGAGCAGCTAGCCAACTGAACTCCTTGCTCGGTCCACATCATTATTTTTAACATCTCAACTTACTCTAGTGCATGAATGGTTTCTTAAATTATGTTTCCATATTGAGAATGTAACGACATCTCAAATGTTGTTGTACACAGTTTTTTCAAATAAGGAAAGGGCAGCCAGAAAAAATACTTCAAGATATAGTTGGAGGCCGTGAACTTCGGTTGGTATCCTCACATGTTGCCGAGTTTCACATAAATTTATTATGCGTCATTCAAGAAGGAATGGGGAAGAAGTAAGTGCACTTCAATTTTCTAATTCCTGACAATTTCGTTTCGACATGTTTAATAAATAAGGTTTTTCTTCAGGCCTCCAGCCTATACAAGAGATGGAGATGCGTGGATAATTGATGTTGGCAAACATATCAGTGAATCAGCGTTCATGTCGAAAGAATTGCCTCCCAATTGTTTAAATCAGGGGGTGTCGGGATATAAAAACTTGAGCCCATCTTCTAAACTGCGTATCCTGAATTTTCTATGTGATGAGACCCTCTCTACTGAGTGAGTGTTGTTCATAACACTTGTTGAAATTAATTCACTTGGCTGTCTCTATATTTTCTGCTTTACCTTTTTTTTCAATAGGGTGTGTGCATTTCTATAGCATCAAATATATATGCTTGATATTAATTGTCTCTTAAAATTTCTAGCAAATTGAGGAACTGGATCAACACAAGAATTGAAGCAGCTGCTGAACCTATGAATGCTGCCAGAGAAAAAGTCCGTGCTGCCAAAGAAAAGGTATTGAGCTTGGCTAGCCTTTTCTTTTTCTAGAACTGTGATCTTAAGGCAATTGATGACACTTTTATTTGTTTCATAGGAAAAGGAGCTAAAGGAAAGGCTAAAGAAAAGCATGGATCAAACAAAGCCTGTGCCAAATGAAGCAGCAACCCTTGAGGCTGAAGAAAACAAGAATCTTATTTCTCAAATAAATGAGGCACTGGAAGTCAAGCGTGCAGCCCTAAATGGTATGAACTGTATGACTGGATGTATCCAGAAGTTTACGCATTAAATTTGTTCAACTTAATGAATTTTCTCAGTTCTTTGCTTGTTTGATAACTGTAAATTTTTGTTTGATACCTTCTCGCAGTATATCATTATTTCCTTCAAAGTTTGCTTATCTTACTCTGTAGTGTGTAAAGAAATTCAGCTATTTGGTTAGTAATGGTTTTGAGCTTTTGCTTCACAGATATGGCAACAATACACAAGAAGGGAGATGCCCTTTGGACCAAGCCTCTGATGGTTGAGAAAGGGCTAGCATATTGGAAGCTGGAAGGCTACTGTGATACATCTATATTGCTGCAAGGTTTGTTTGTGTTATTATGCAATGGTTTTTCATTTTACTGTTCTCCATTGCCAACATTATGATTAATTACTTGTAATATTATGTTCATATCAGAGTATGGTGATGCTGACTTAACCGGAAACAAAGACAAGTGGTTCATGCTAACCGAAGATGAAGAGAAAGTAATAGAAGAACATATAGCCGCAAGGTAAGGTATTTTTGGAATGTGTCTTTATCTTTTTGGAGGAATGTATGCTTGCCCTTTTAGGCATGTGTTTAACCAAAATGAATCAATGGAAATTCTCTGCATTTATTCTGCTGTACATTATGCAATTTTGCTAGAAAAACTGATTTTTCATGTGGTGTTGTCATGAGTACATGTCTGAAACTAAGCATGTATCTTTTAAAGGTATAACACCTTAATAAATGTCCATACATGTGTTATCTTGAAATGGTTTCTTCCCACAAAATGCTGCATTTATGATGCCCTCGATGTTCAAATATCAACTGGTTTGTTGCAATTTGAGCTACTTTGATCAAGAGATATATTTGGAAATATTTGATGATGATTTTTTTCACCAAATTTAAGCATTCACCATTCAAACATTATTTTCTATGAACCTTTTTTTTTGTGAGAAACTTGGTTCTAGACTGAGTCGCTGAACCTTTGCTTAGAAGATTATTTCTGCTGTCATACTTTTTTTAATAGTCAGGAATTTTTAAATTATTTTGGCCCAGGGAAGTTCAGGTCTATATTCATTAATACATATGGCCATGACCACTAGGCGTGACATGATTTCAGTTATCTCTGTTTTGATTTTCGATCTAATGTTTGCATCTGTATCTTTTGCTGCATGTTTTCTGACTGTTGCATTTAGGGTATATGACCACACTACTTTTTGGATTCTAAACCTACAAACTGCAAACGATGTTGATGTTCTATTGTGTTTAGCACCTTTTTCCAATTTGATATATTTACTGATTTGTATTCTACTTAGAATATCATAGGAGGTGCATCTTGTTTCACATGTTTTCATTCTAGTTGTACCTGGAGATGAAGGATATAAAGGTTACATAGTCTTGCATACATTTTTTCCCGATGTGAAGTCCACATACTATTGCTTATGGATGTAATCACTAATCACAAATATGTTATGTACAGAGGAACATCATTTTCCTGCAAAATAATCCAAATATATCCGTGACTGAAATTGGCAGTTTATTTACAGCTTGACATTGCTTTAATCCATTTACAATGTTTTACACCTAACAATTGATTTTGAATTTGGATCACTTGTTTTTTTGGTTCGGTGGACTGTCCCAGCTTACTAAGCGGGTTACTAACTGTTTAATATAGGTCTAGACGTCAGACCAGAAAGCGGATCCGGGTATAATGGTCTACCGATCTAGTCCTTTGGCTCTACTTGCTGAAGGTATCTACTATATGCTTTCTCTGCAATATTTTTCGTTGGGGTTCTGTTAGATATTCATTATACTGTTGAGTCTAAAGTTTTTCTCCTAGCTTACTCTCCCTGATAGTTGAAACTCAGCTTCATAGGTGAATTAGCACCATTGTGTGATCATCAGCCTGTCTGGCTGTTGTACTCTAGAAGAGAGCTGCATCAGCAGCTACTCTGTTAGATTAGCTTCCTTAGTTAGTAAGGTAACTTAGCCTAGTTAGTATAGAAGTCCTATTTTGCTTCCTAATACTGCAGGCTAGCTGCTTCAGTCGGTTCAGTTACAAACCGACTTGTATCTATGTATAAATAGGCCTCTAGGCCAATGCAATCAAATGAGCTTTTAGCCTATGATCACCAGCTCCACTGAAGTGAACCTGTGTGTGTGTGAGTAACCAATTTACCTCCAACATTTGGTATTCAGAGCGTGAGGTTCTGATCCATGGCTTCAGCTCCACCGAGCCAAAATGCTGCTCACTACCCCTACCGCCGCCGTTCCCCTTCACCTGGTCAGCGACGCGGTCGACGTCGCCATGACGATGTCATCATCCAGCGCGTGGTGAAGGAAGTCGGCGGCGCCACGCCATACCCGCAGCTCACCCGCACCAACTATGAGGACTGGTGCATCCTCATGCGAGTGAAGCTCGAGGCGCGTGGTCTCTGGGACGTCATCGAGCTTGGCGGCGGCACCCGCCATGAAGATCGCCTTGCTGCGGACGCCATCCTCTCCGCCGTGCCCGCGGAGATGATCCGCCCGGTGGGAGAGTGCGAGACGGCGAAGGAGGCCTGGGAGTTCATCAGAATGATGAACATCGGCTCCGACCGCGCAAGGAAGCAGACGTTGCAGCGGCTCCGTCGAGAATGGGAACTGCTCTCCTTCCGCGACGGCGAGCCCGTCGACGATTTCGCGCTCCGCCTCACGAACATGATGAGCTCCCTCAACCTCCACGGCGAGCGCATGTCAACGCAGCAAGCCGTCGAGAAGCTGCTCCGCGTCGTCCCCAACAAGTACGCGCAGATTGCTCTCTCGATTGAGACTCTGCTCGACACCGCCGAGCTCTCAATCGCGGAAGTGGCCGGGCGCTTGAAGGCCGTCGACGACCGGGCCGCTACTGCCTCGACGTCCTCCGCGGAGCAGCCGCTCCAAGTCGGCGGCAAGCTCTACTTCACGGAGGAGCAGTGGCAGGCGCGCATGAAGGAGCGCCAATCCGGCGAATCGTCCTCGAGCGGCGGCCGGAACAGCGGCAGAGGACCACGCCGTCCACCGCGCCCGCAGCGGAAGCGTGGCGGACCTGGCGAGAACAGGGGAGGTGCTCGCGATTCGCCTCGCGATGCGCCGCCCGACTCTGTCCGCGACAATCGCTGCAAGAATTGCGGCAAATACGGCCATTGGGCCAAGGATTGCCGCAAGCCACGGCGAGAACAAGCCCATCTCGCCGCGGAAGACGACGAAGGGCCGGCGCTGCTCATGGCGCAGGCCTCTGTTTCACTAAAACAGAGTGCCCCTGCCTCAAGCACGCGCGAGGAGAAGAATTGCGGCGCGCCAGCGAAACAGAGCACTTCTGCTCTGCCGCAGATCCGCCTCGACGAGCCGTGCGCTCAAGCCTACCTCGACGTCGACGACGATCACCATGGGGACAGCTGGTTCCTCGACACAGGCGCGACGAATCACATGACCGGGCGCCGTGATGTCTTCGCCGAGCTCGACCGCAACATCGTCGGCACCGTCCGCTTCGGCGACGGCTCGGTGGTCGACATCGAGGGTCAAGGTTCCGTCATCTTCTCCGGCAACGGCGGCGAGCATCGTGCTCTGACGGGAGTCTACTTCATCCCGCGGCTCAAGAACAACATCTTGAGCGTCGGCCAGCTCGACGAGAATGGCGCCACCGTACAAATCAAGGACGGCACGCTCCGCGTTTGGGACCGCAACGACAAGTTGCTGGCAAGGATCGAGCGTGGCTGCAATCGGCTCTACGTCATGAAGCTCGACATCGCGCAGCCACTCTGCCTCGCCGCCCAGCGCAACGACGTCGCATGGAGATGGCACGAGCGATACGGCCACATCCACTTCGACGCGCTCCGGCAGCTAGCGAAGAAGGAGATGGTCCGCGGCCTCCCCACGCTCGAGCACGCCGATCAATTCTGCGACACCTGCGTCCTCACCAAGCAGCGGCGCACGCCATTCCCGTCGCAAGCCAAGTTCCGCGCCGAGCACAAGCTCGATCTGGTCCACGGCGACATCTGCGGCCCCGTCACGCCACCAACTCCCGGCGGCAAGAAGTACTTCTTGCTGCTGGTCGACGATTTCAGCCGCTTCATGTGGCTGGTGCTGCTGGCGGCCAAGAGCGATGCGCCGGCGGCAATCAAGCGCTTCAAGGCGGCGGCGGAACTGGAGAGCGGCCGCAAACTTCGAATATTGCGCACGGACTACGGCGGCGAGTTCACCTCCGTCGAGTTCGGCGACTACCTCGCGTCGGAAGGCGTTCAGCGCCACCACTCCGCTCCGTACTCGCCGCAGCAAAACGGCGTTGTTGAGCGGCGCAATCAAACGATTGTGGCGACGGCGAGGAGCCTGCTCAAGCAGCGCGGCATGCCTGCGATGTTCTGGGGCGAGGCGGTCACGACGGCCGTCTTCCTCCTAAACAGAGCGCCCACCAAAGCGCTCGACGGCAAGACGCCGTATGAGGCATGGCACGGCAAGAAGCCGGCCGTGAGCTTCCTGCGCACCTTTGGGTGCGTGGCCTTCATGAAGAAGACGGCCCCACATCAAGCAAAGCTCGACGACCGCAGCATCCCCGTCGTCTTCATCGGCTACGAAGCCGGCACCAAGGCATACAGGGTGTTCGACCCTGTGTCCCATCGCGTGCACGTGACGCGCGACTTGGTGTTCGACGAGAAGCGGAGCTGGGACTGGAGCGAGGAGGAAGAAGAGGTCCATGGCGCACGCCGCGGCGGAGAATTCGTCATCGAGACGACCACCACGGTGCTTGACGCACCGGCACCACCAAGTCCAGATCATGGGGGTGCAGTTCATGGCGGTGGCTCGCCACCAGCGCCACCATCTCCGCCTGCAACGCCACCTCCAGTTTCCCCTGCTCCAGCCGCCGTCGTCGAATTCGCCACTCCACCACCCGATGCTGAGGCCCAGCTCGATGCAGAGCATGGCGACACTCCCGTGCGCTTCCGCCGAGTGGACAATGTCCTCGGCGACGCGCCTCTGCCGGGCCTGGCCGCGCGCGAGCTCGCAGAAGCAGAGCTCCACATGGTGAGCGCGCAAGAACCCGCCTCATTCACCGAGGCGGAGAAGAAATTGGAGTGGAAGCGGGCGATGGAAGAAGAAATTGAGGCGGTGGAGGATAACAAGACATGGCGGCTCGTCGATCTCCCGCCTGGGCATCGTCCAATTGGACTCCGGTGGGTGTACAAGATCAAGAAGGACGCCGCCGGCAAGATCGTCCGCCACAAAGCGCGACTGGTAGCGAAAGGCTACGTCCAGCGCGCCGGCGTCGACTTCGACGAGGTCTTCGCGCCGGTTGCTCGACTTGAGTCCGTGCGACTCATGATCGCAATCGCGGCGCACGCCGATTGGAAGCTGCATCACCTCGACATCAAGTCCGCCTTCCTCAACGGCGAGCTCAACGAAGAAGTCTACGTCGAGCAGCCGCCTGGATTCATCGTCAAGGGCAAGGAGCACCTCGTCTACCGCCTGGACAAGGCGCTCTACGGCCTCCGCCAAGCTCCGCGCGCCTGGAACGTGAAGCTCGACGCAAGTCTGCTCCAGCTCGGCTTCACGCGATGCGCCTCCGAGCACGGCGTGTACACGCGCGGACGCGGCGACCAGAGGCTCCTAATCGGAGTCTATGTCGACGATCTCATCATCACCGGCGGCAATTCAAAGGAAATTGAGAAGTTCAAGGCAGAAATGAAGGCAAAATTCAAGATGAGCGATCTCGGATTGCTCTCCTTCTACCTCGGAATCGAGGTGAAACAGGGGATTGGGGAAATTACTCTCTCCCAGTCCGCCTACGCCGCCAAGATCATCGCCACCGCCGGGATGCAGGGCTGCAACCCTGCGTCGTGCCCATGGAGCCACGATTCAAGCTGAGCAAGAAGAGCTCAGCTCCTCCGGCGGACGCGACGGCTTACAGGAGCATCGTGGGGAGCTTGCGCTACCTCACCCACACTCGGCCGGACATCGCCTTCTCTGTCGGCTACGTCAGCCGCTTCATGGAGTCGCCAACAACAGAGCACCTCGCAGCAGTGAAGAAAATCCTTCGCTACCTCGCCGGCACTCTGTCCTACGGGCTCCAGTACAAGAAGAGAGGAAGACAAGAGGCCAAGCTGCTCGGCTACACCGACAGCGACATGGCCGGAGATGTTGACACGCGCAAGAGCACAAGCGGCGGTGTCTTCTTCCTTGGCAATTGCCCGGTGAGTTGGTACTCGCTGAAACAGCGAGTTGTTGCACTCTCCTCATGTGAGGCAGAGTACATTGCTGCCACATCTGCTGCTTGCCAAGGAATTTGGCTTGCACGACTGCTTGGGGAGCTTCAAGGCACTGACCCTGCTCCCTTTGAGCTGAAGATGGACAACAAGGCAGCCATTGCATTGAGCAAGAACCCAGTCTTCCATGAGCGCAGCAAACACATTGATACAAGGTATCATTTCATCAGGGATTGTGTTGAACAAGGGAAGATTGGGGTGGACTACATCAGCACCAAGAATCAAAGTGCTGATATCCTGACCAAGGCATTGGGAAGGATTCAGTTTGAAGAGCTGCGCAGCAAGATTGGAATGGCTAAAATTTGAAAAAAGAAGCCAAGTTTCAGGGGGTGATTGATAGTTGAAACTCAGCTTCATAGGTGAATTAGCACCATTGTGTGATCAGCAGCCTGTCTGGCTGTTGTACTCTAGAAGAGAGCTGCATCAGCAGCTACTCTGTTAGATTAGCTTCCTTAGTTAGTAAGGTAACTTAGCCTAGTTAGTATAGAAGTCCTATTTTGCTTCCTAATACTGCAGGCTAGCTGCTTCAGTCGGTTCAGTTACAAACCGACTTGTATCTATGTATAAATAGGCCTCTAGGCCAATGCAATCAAATGAGCTTTTAGCCTATGATCACCAGCTCCACTGAAGTGAACCTGTGTGTGTGTGAGTAACCAATTTACCTCCAACACTCCCTGCCACGTGTTTTTTGACTGTCAATAATCCATCTTCTGTTATATTAAGCAGCTACAGTAACCAGATAGTGTTTCTACTATGACTTTGGCAATTGTCCAAGCTGGAATTCAACACTCAGTTTTGTTCTTTCCAGTTATATCTTCCGTGCCAGTACATTTTTTTCTGCCCATATCGCCAGCCACTGTCTACTGTTGTACCATCTTACCTGCTTGAGCTCGATTGCTGGAGGTCTTTTTGTGCATTCATATACTACAGCTAGTAGTTTATCCTTGTAAATCACGTGTTCACAACCAGCAACCAGTGAAATGATTTGCTGAAATACATCAGTCTCCACCAACGCTTTCTTCAGTAAGCAAGGGTTTAATTATGCCTGTTGACAAGCAGTGCAATAACCTGTGGCTATGGAAAGTCTGGAGATGCCTGTCTTCCTCATGTAGCTACTAGCTTATTGCTTAGTACCAAAAGGAACAATTTATGCATATTACTACATTTTTTTTCTAGTTCTATCTTGTTTGGCCTCTTGGACTAGGAACTACTCCAGCTCTTCGGCTGTCCAGCTATAAATAAAAGGCATTCCTAAATAATATGATGACTATTTTGTGACCTCAACGGCCATGCATGTCATGCACATTTATAGTCATTTTTGACAACTCTAAGAACCACTGGCTCTCTGAATCTCTGATCAAGTGATTGAAGTTTTTTCTGCAGTGTTTCCTTCTGTGAAATACTAGATGCTGATAATCTTTTTTTGCAGGTGGATGGACAAGGCTAGATTGCTAGTGCCTAGCCATAGCTGAGACCTGGCAGTGCCAACTTTTGGAGGCCATAAACCGATGGCTTTTTTTTGCTACAGTAGAGAAGTTGTACAGTTAGAACCAACAATCGATGGTTTCAGTTAAGCATTTGAGTCGATTTGGGCATGTTTTGGCAAGGTGAAGACGTAGGGAAAGCTTAACACCTGGTGCAGTTTCCAAAATGCACCAAAACAGACAAGCTTTGCACTACGCTGAAATGTAGCATTGTAACTTGAGTTTGGTCTGGTACATTATACCTGTTGTAATTAGTTTGGTTACTTTGGCAATCTTTAAAACCAAAATTATTATTGGTCTGTCTTAAAAGTTGAGTACAACATATTCCAGCTTTACATATCTACAAGGTACTCCCTCTGATCTTTTTTTTTTCCCTTCTTGATGTTCAGAGAAAAGCTTTTAGTTCAAATTTGAACTATGATTCTTGTCTGATTGTCATAAAAAGATAAGAGGGAGTGTGATTGTTAATGTTTAGATAAACAGAACATGCCACCTGCCACAACCTGCCTTTTTTATATATCAGTGTTGAAATTGCAAATAAATAAAGGTCAGGGACAATCTACGAACTTCTTGGACAAGCAAGATCAGAATAAAAAAACATTGTTGTAGCTTGAATGTTCGCCCAAAATTGAATGTCACTCAAAATTTTACGTAGTGAAGCAAAGGGGTAAGCGCAACATGCATAGATAGACTTAGACCATTTCGTCAGATGTACACGAATAGGGCCAACAGTAAACATTCAGAACGTAATGGTGTTTGTCAACAGCAGAAATGGAGAGATTCAGCACCCTACCATGAAAAGCCTATGGAATTCGTGTGGATGGGTTCGAGTCTGTAATCATTCAGAAATCAGAACGTAATGTCTACAAAGTTGAGTTTAGATGTCCCTCAAAAAAAAAAGTGAGTTTAATGCATTTTCCACACTGGATTAGAAAATTTATTTAGTGGTGGATAGAGGAATCGGATGGAATAACCATTGGTGACTAGTACAGCATGCCGAAGATCAGGACGGGGATATCTGACCCCTGCAGTATCTCACCTCGTGCCGTTCCATCCGATATTGATTCTTTAACCCATCCAAATCCTATGTGCCGATCTGTACAAAAGTGACCCCTAACCACACACGTAGTATAAAAGCTCTTGGGCAGTTGGCGGAGCCAGCCACAATATGCAGGAGGGGCCGGCAAAGCAAAGCTTCAAAGGCTAATGAAGCTTATGCGCGTAACGCTTTGTTGAAGCGTTTCTGCAGGCCGTAGCACTGTGTCTGGGGCTGTGATACTCTTAGTTATCTATAGGCTAAGCTGCTTGCTGATAGTTACAACCCAATCTTCAGTAAACTTTCTACGGCAAGGGGGGGCCATGGCCCCCGGCTGGCCGAGCTGTGGCTCCGCCAGTGCTCTTGGGCACCATGAAAGGCCAGCTCGGTGGCTCGGCCCACGGTTCAGAGTGAGAAAACTGCGGTGCCGCGCTCTCGTTATCGCTGATCAGTGTGAATCGGATGCCGTAGTTCACACGGCGATCCAATGCATGCCGTACGTACAATCCAGGAGGTTCGTGTACTAACGGATCGATGTAAAAAGGTCAAGATCCAGCTTTCAAGAGCATTTATTCGAACAAAGTGATAAGGCTCGGTTCAGATTGTGACGCAGGCGGCAGGGTAGTAAACACTTCCGGCTGGCGATGCAGCGCTGCATGCCACGTGAAATGGTTTGGCAAAATTCTGCAAGCAAGGTCTTTCAAGAAAACGATTAAAAGGTCTTTCAAGAATTGTGAAGGCAACTTAGGCACGTTTGGTTCCTTGCTATACACGTTCTAATGAATACCACAGTTCCAGCTAGTACTTTAAGTTGGATGATCCATTTGGCGGCCACACATTGAGCTAGTTGCCTGATGAAACTTGCAAATCCATACTTATGTGTAGTTGAGTCTATTTTGCCAAACTTCAGTGATAGGTAAGTACCATAGTAATAACGTGTTGCCGTGTGTCAACCAAACAAAAAGCTTCGGGCTCAATCTTCCTTTCTGCTAACTTTGCAGGATAACATTCTAAACGTCTGTCGTTTGTTAGGCAGCATACTCGTCTCGCCGCAAAGGCGCTCGCTCTAATGTGGACCCTGCAAAAGCCATTTCCTCGGTAGATATATATGCATGCACTTCAGAGTTCAAACCAAAATCCTGAAAATGTCTTGTATTACGTTACTACTCATCCAATCCAATACTAGTTCTCATAAGAAGACAGTAATTTATTCTGTTAAAGCAGCCGCTGCTACAGTAAAACAGCTACAAAACAATCTGCCGAACAGCCCGTCCATCCTTTATTTCCCCAATTCCCATTCCGTACTACATTGGAGAATTTGAAATAATAACCTGCTGAAAAAGCCTGCACGGAGGAGGAGGAGGAAGAGGGGCCGCAGCGAACGCCCCCTGGGCGCGGCGAAAAGCCACCGGAATATCCCGGCAAACAGATGGAGTGGACCCTCGGCGAGGAAAGGGACGGACTATCAGGGAAAGAAAAGAAAGATCCGTTGGCTGGCTGCCAGGTCCAAAAGGAAGATGGCCTAAGATTCTCTCCACCACCCCAGCGAGAGATGCGCCCGCGGCACGGGATATTCGACGCGCCCTGCGAACATTCCCCGGGAATCGCCACCGGTGCCGCGCGAGTCATGACAGGGAGAGGTGATGCCGCCCGTCGTCTCCGCGTCCATACGCGCTCCTCCGGCGGTTGCTGATGATGCTGGATCGCCGCCAATGGCGGCGCTGGGTTTGGACGGACCGTAGTGGAGTGGTAGCTTTGCATATCGGCCGAGTGCTATGCTATAAACGTGCTTCTTTCTCTCTTTTTTTTTTCCTTTTCTTTTCGCAGCTGCGGGCACCTAACCTCTCGGAGATATATAGCTGGCATTCGGAGATCCATATGTCCATATTCCTTCTTGGAGAATCTTCCTGTGCATTGCTGGTGGTCCTTCATTTAGAGAACTTAAAGCAAAAGTTAGGTTTACTTTAATTTGATTGCTCTAACGAATAACGATGATCAATCAGAGCCATTGTAGATATGGTACAGATCAACCAGTCCTTCTCGGAGGATCTAATTCTAGGCAGGGTTTCACACTGTTTCATAACTTGTCTTAAACGGCGGTTCAGTATGTGCTAGCAATGGTGGGTGGTGGCATGCATGCGCATCGTATGATCAATTCGATAGCTGGAGCATGCTTCTTTTCCCCCCTGATGTTGATTCAATGCTCCTAGCAATCTTTTTTTCATTTAGTTGTATTCAAAAGGCAAGTGACAGCAGTACTATCAGTGTTCTTTCTCCAAATATAAAGCATGCAAACAGTCCAACTGATGTAGTAATCTCTACAATCTAGTGCGTACTCCTACATCTATCGAAGTATAATGAAGCAACAAATTTGTACATGTCACCTTAATATAGTGTCATCTTACTATGTACGAGCATGCATGCAAAAGTGATCGACGGCTCACTATTTTAGTAACTTTTTATGTTGTCTTACTCACAAAATGGAATGGTGTGTCATGCAAATCGAAATGCATACACCCTCGCTCCCTCTCTCAACAAAATGCACGTGTATCCGTGTACCGATCGATGGATCTACGACTCAGAACGTCATCAGGCAGACGTCGTCTGCGAGGACGACGACACGGCCGGCGAGGCCGAGCTGGGTGTTGCCGGCGCTCCCGCTCCGCTGGCCGTCCGAGCACCTGCTCGGTTGCCTCTGAGCCAGCTGCTGCTTCTGCTGCGACTGCGGTTGCGCTCCGGACGGCAACGTGGCCACCGGAGCGTAGACCGTGCTGGCGCCTCCCGACGCGTCGGCGGCGGCTAGCTGCACCGGTTGTGCTGCTGCCGCCGCCGCAGCGGCCGCGGCGGCGTACTCCGGCGGCGGCACCCAGATGCCTCCGACCACGACGAACTGCGGCGCGGACGGCGCCGCGCTGGCGCTGGCGCTCTGGACCGTCGAGTTCGGCCGTCTCGTGTGCAGACGATACTTCTGAATAATCCCCCAAGAAGTTCAGAAAAAGAAAGGGTGTAAGAACTAAGAACAGACCGTGCTAATAAGACGTTGAGATGAACAGTAAGTACATTACTCGAGTCGTGTTAGGGCAATTAGGACTTAGGAGTAGTATAGATGAGACTGACCTGCAAATGGCTCTTGACCTCGTCGTTGGTGAGGCCGTCGACCTTCATCAGATCCCGGATCTGCTTGGGCGTGGCCACTGCGCACACATTAACATCGCATGAGGTGAGATGGATTTGTACGAGCCGGGATTAATTTGTACAGATTTCGAACTGTTGCCGAGCTGGACGGATAATGCAAATTTAATCGGCAGTGTCGATCGGGCACCCACCGTGGGACCCGCCGAGCTGCTGCAGCGCCTGCAGGAACCGGCGGTGTAGCTCCGGCGCCCAGCACCGGCGCGGCTTCCGGTTGGACGACGACTGGCCCTCCTTGTCTTTGCCCTTGTTGTCCTTGGTGGCGGCGTCCTTGCTCGTCTCTTTGTCGCTGTGCTTCTCCGTGTCGTCCACGGAGGCGGTCTTGTCGCCGCTGTCCCCGACCACCGCGGAGCTCGCCGCCGCCGTGGTCGAGGACGCCGGCAGCTCGACGCGCTTCTCCTTCTCGAACGGCTGGAACGCGCCACCGGCCTTCCAGCTGGCGTTCAGAGCCACCGGCTTGCACGGCAGCTCCTGGCAGAATTCGAATGGAAATGGGACTGTTGATTACTACTTGCAATTGCAAGCGCCCGAACGAAAGATGAAACTGGAGGCTTGAGCTTGTCCGTACCTTGTGCGGGGACGACGCGCGCAGCTGGTGCTGGCCGGGTTCTTGGCTCCAGAGCTGCACGGACTGGAGCCAGTCGGGCGTGGCCTTCTTGGTATCGGCGGGCCGCGCGTCCAGCGCCTCCTCCTCTTTCTTGCCGACGACGACACCGGCGGCGGCGTCGCGGGTGCTGTCGTGGACCTCGGAGGAGGAGGGCGAGAGGCTGGGCTTGAGCGGCATGAACTCCTCGAGCACGGGGCCGTGGTCGCTGACCGTCTCCTCGCTGCCGACGCCCTCCATCTGGCTCCTCATCCGCTCAATAGCTGCACGAATAATCGAAGGGGACACGACGAGCACACGAGGTCAGAGCCGCGAGAAGCCGGTAGTAACCTAGCCAAGAGCCACGAGAGCGTGTGTGACTGCGTACTCTGCGTGACGAGGTCGAGGCAGAGGGGCAGCTCCCGCTGGAAGACCTGGATCTTGCGGCGCTCCTCCTCCAGCGCGAGCACGTACTCGCGGCAGCGGCGCCTGCTGGTGGCGTGAAGGAGGGGCGGCGGCGGCGGGTCCATCTCCATTTCTGTAGATAGAGCCAGGCTCGATTGGGCACCGGTGGTTGTTCTGCACGCGCCGTATGTGAGAGAGAAGAGACGACGACGAGACAGGGAAGAAGGGGAAGCGAAGGGAATCGGGGTCGGGGCGTCGCGTAAGAAGCGAATCTTTCGGCTCTTATTCTTACACAGGAAGGCAGCAAGCGGGTGTGTGGGTGGTGGTGGATAGGGACGGACGGGCGGAAGGAAATGCTGCGACTGCGAGCGTACGTGAATATTCGGCGGGGGATTCCCGGCCGGGTGGTGGTGGTGCCATTTGCTTTGCTTATTAACAGCGGGTGGCACGGGATAAGGCCGACGAGGAGAGGAGTGATGCCGCGGATCGATCGGGATGATGCGGAATCTGCCATGGGGGCCACCGGCAGCTGACCGACACGCTGTGCGGGGACGGCGGTCCCCAGCGGGCACCGGAAGATTCCAGAGAGATACCCTCGGCTAAACAAGAAGGCTTACGTTACTTTGCACTCCGTATTCTCAGCACAACTTTGGCAAGCCCAGTGTCGTTCAAAATAAGCCTAGCTGTAATTTTCTTTTCTAAATTTAGGGGGGCAATGCTGCGGCACATGGACAAAAAAAAAAATCTCTGCCCTACATTTGATTTCATTACGACCCCCAAAAAAACACATTATACTCCTGTGCTCCCTGTCCCCACCCCGCACCATGCTCACCCCCTACCTCGCCACCTCCTTGCCCACACAAGCTCGTTGCACAAAGCCCGGCAAGAAAAAGAGAGAGTACCTGCCACGCTGGACCTCGTCGTCGCTCCACCATAGTCGTCGTTCGTCTGAGCCTGTATACTAGCACGGGCGTAGCTAGCATTGTTCATGGATGTTCACTTGAACACCATGAATTTTGGCTGAAAAACATCATTTGTTAAGCAATTACACATACATACTTGCCTCCGGTTACAAATTGCAGTTGTTTTAGACAAGATAAAGGAACTAGCAATGAACTAATCTTTCTTGTGTGAATGTCAAGAATTAAAAGACGGAGGAAGTACACTCAAACACAAAGAGAAATCGATGACATCTATGCAGAAATTTCATTATCTAACCTAGAAAATTTTCAGTTTACAAATTTGGATAAGGTTTTCTTTGACAACTTTTCATGCTACGATATCATATAGTTGAATCCGAACACCCATATTCAAAGTCCTAACTCCGCCGTTGGTAAATCGTGCTGCCCCCCTGTGGCCTTTCCTTTCGTCTCCCTTATCCCCTGCTACAGGAGAAAAGGGCGAACCGGAAGCGATTTCCTCTCCGGCGTCGATCCCGTCGGCTCCCGTTCGTCTCCGGCGGCCGGTCGGCCGTGGGTGATGGATGGGAGCGATTGGATCGGCGTCCGGCATGTATAGCCTTAGCTTGCTTAGTTTTAGGTAGTCTAGGGTTTCCTTTGCTTGCCTCGTTCGTCTGGTTGGAGGCGGAGCTCTTTTCTGCCGGCGGAGGTCACATCGGCGGCGGCGACGGCCAAGTCCGGGGCGACCTTCTGTTGCGGCTTCTTCTTCCCAAGGTCTTCTCGACTTGGGCTTTTGCTTCCCCAGGTTGTTCGCCGTCGACGGCGGATCTGGCGACTGCGACGGACACGTCTTCGTCGGCTTGCCTTCGTCTGCTTCGTCTTCGGCTTCGATCTGGTGGCTTGTTGCTCTTCCTCCTTCCAAGCGGAAGGGAGGAGTACTGGGGCCTCCCCGGGGGCAACCACTTTGTCGGCGTCGCTGAGCCTCTCAGCGGTGCTCGACTTTCACTGTCCTGGTTGGCGGCGGCGACGGCGTCGGCAGCCATGGACTCGTTTTCCCCTTCCTCCCTCCATGCAACGGCAGCCGGTGAGCTTTATGCTTTTGCGAATGCGCTCGGCTTCCGGGCGCTGTCTACTGTGGCAGATGTCGTCGGCCGGAGAGGGAGGCGGAGCCGTCGGGACTCCGGCGAGCGTCGGCGGAGTCAAGATGTCTCGAGAAAAATCTCGTTGGAGGGGGCGTTGTTGTAATTTTCAGTCTTTCCGGGGTGGTTTCTGTAAACTCCTAGGATGTACTGTTCATCTATATTAATATAATCCCTTCCGTTCAAAAAAAAAAAAAAAAAACTCCGCCGTTGGTACTCGGCTACTACTATACCTACCTTTGCTATCTCCGGGCGACCAGGCGGCTCCCTTAATTTTATGGTCGGCTACACTAGCTTGTCGCCCTAACCTTCATGTCCGTGCTACTCACGTCAAGCTCGGCTGCACACCCTGTGATGCCATGCCGACGAACATCAGATGAGGTAGAGGGGAGGTGGTTTGAAGTGGTCATCTAAAACTTCCAATAAAAGAGATCTAGTAGGGGCATGCTCTAAGGCATTTTTTTTTTCGGTTTCAAAGCAAATTTAAAGAAGC